>JAQOWZ010000166.1:0-200526 GCA_035578165.1 Stenolophus ochropezus
ACGCGCTATCTCAGAGTTATAGATCCTAAAGCATGAATATGAATGTTTTAACAAAAATATCCATTTCAAGTTTAGGTAAAATCTGACTTTATTTTTGTTAAAACTCATATAAAAATTTGCTTCCGCGCCCGAATATTATAATTCTTCATCATATTCTAGAATCCAGCCCATGTAGCTTACAATATACAACGTATTCATTAAAATGGCACCCGAAAATCGAATGTTTATTATCTGATTGGTAACACGTTTTGGTCACTTTTGCATGTCTAATGGTTAAAACCATCCATAGTATAGATCCTAAAGCATGAATATGAATGTTTTAACAAAAACGCGCTATCTCAGAGTGGTAAAATCTGACTTTATTTTTGTAAAAAATCATAGAATTATTAGCTTTCGCGCCCAAATTTTATAGTTCTTTATCATATTTTAGCTAAAAGAAAACATTGCAACAAGAAAATTGCTATTTCAAGTGTGGTAGGTATTCTAGAATCCAGCCCATGTAGCTTACAATATACAACGTATTCATCAAGAATAGGTAAAATCTAACTTTATTTTTTGTAAAAAAAATCATATAAATATTTGTTTTGAATGTCCAATGCTTAAAACCATCCACAGTGTAGATCCTAAAGAATGAATATGAATTTTTAACAAAAATATTCATTCCAAGAATAGGTAAAATCTGAATTTATTTTTGTAAAAATTCATAGAATTATTAGCTTTCGCGCCCAAATTTTATAGTTCTTTATAATATTTTAGCTAAAAGAAAACATTGCAACAAGAAAATTGCTATTTCAAGTGTGGTAGGTATTCTAGAATCCAGCCCATGTAGCTCACAATATACAACGTATTCATCAAGAATAGGTAAAATCTGACTTTATTTTTGTAAAAAAATATATAAACACAGGGTGTTCGAAAAATAGGTTACCAAATTTGGAAAATATATCAATCAACACAAAACAAGAAAATAATCTTAATATACCCATGTCCGGAAACGAACCATTTCGGAATAAAACACTCTTTTGTTTGAATTTTGAATTTTATTTTTAGTAATGTTTTTTACTGTCAAAATTACAATAGTTACGTTAATACTTGTAATTTGTTTATTCACGTTTCCTTTACTAACTGTCAAAATTTGTTGTTACCGTAATTAAATTATTTTGATTTTGTTTTGAAGCTTTTCTATAGGGCTTTATTTTTTGTATAACAGATTAACGGGAAATTTGTATCTACATTATCTGAAAAATAATTTACCAAATTTATTGGAGAATGTTTCACTATTCACACAGCATTATATGTGGTTTATGCACGCCTCCACATTTTAGTTTCCAAGTAAGACAATATTTTCAAAATTTATTTTTGATTGGTGGATAGGCAGAGGTGGTCCAAATACGTGGCTTCCACGTTCACTAGACTTGAATCCGTTTGATTTTTATATTTGGGTTCATTTAAAGAGCTTAGTTTATTCGACGCCCATTAATAACGTAGAGAATTTGCGGCAAAGAATCATAGACTGTATCAATAGTATAAGACTAAAACCAGGAATATTCGAACGTGTCCGACAATCAATGAGAAGACTTCTAGAATGTTGCATACAACTTCAAGGAGGACATTTTGAACAACTATTGTAATTTTGAGAGTAAATACATTACTAAAAATAAAATTCAAAATTCAAACAAAAGAGTGTTTTATTCCGAAATGGTTCGTTTCCGGACATGGGTATATTTGGATTATTTTCTTGTTTTGGTTTGATTAATATATTTTCCAAATTTGGTCCACTATTTTTCAAACACCCTGTATTTACTTTCGCATCCGAATTTTATAATTCTTCATCATAATTTAGATAAAAGAAAACATTGCAACTAGAAAATTTCAAGTGTGGTAGGTATTCTAAAATCCAGCCCATGTAGCTTACAATATACAACGTATTCATCAAGAATAGGTAAAATCTGACTTTATTTTTGTAAAAATCATATAAATATTAGCTTCCGCGGCTGAATTTTATAATTCTTCATCATATTTTAGCTAAAAGAAAGCATTGCAGCAAGAAAAATTGCTATTTCAAGTGTGGTAGGTATTCTAGAATCCAGCCCATGTAGCTTTTAATATACATTGTATTCATCTAAAATAGGTAAAATCTGACCTTATTTTTGTAAAAAATCATATAAATATTTGCTTCCGCGCCCGAATTTTATAATTCTTTATCATATTTTAGCTAAAAGAAAACATTGCAACAAGAAAATTGCTATTTCAAGTGTGGTAGGTATTCTAGAATCCAGCCCTTGTAGCTTACAATATACAACGTATTCATTAAAATGACACCCGAAAATTAAATGTTTTTATCTTATTGGTACCACATATTGGCCACTTTTGCATGTCCAATGCTTATAACCACCCATAGTATAGATCCTAAAGCATGGATATGAATGTTTTAACAAAAATATCCATTTCAAGAATAGGTAAAATCTGACTATATTTTTGTAAAAAATCATATAAATATTTGCTTTCGCGGCAGAATTTTATAATTCTTCATCATATTTTAGCTGAAAGAAAACATTGCAACAAGAAAAATGCTCTTTCAAGTGTGGTAGGTATTCTAGAATCCAGCCTATGTAGCTTACAATATACAAGGTATTCATTAAAATGACACTTGAAAATTGAATGTTTTTTATCTGATTAATACCACGTTTTGGTCACTTTTGCATGCCCTATGCTTAAAACCATCCCTAGTATAGATCCTAAAGCATGAAAATGCATGTTTTAACAAAAATATCCATTTCAAGAATAGGTAAAATCAGAATTTATTTTTGTAAAAAATCATATAAATATTTGCTTCCGCGCCCCGAATTTTTATAATTCTTCATCATATTTTAGCTAAAAGAAAACATTTGCAACAAGAAAATTGCTATTTCAAGTGAGGTAGGTATTCTAGAATCCAGCCCATGTGGCTTACAATATACAACGTATTCATCAAGAATAGGTAAAATCTGACTTTATTTTTGTAAAAAAATCATATAAATATTTGCTTCCGCGGCTGAATTTTATAATTCTTCATCATATTTTAGCTAAAAGAAAACATTGCAAAAAGAAAATTGCTATTTAAATTGTGGTAGGTATTCTAGAATCCAGCCTATGTAGCTTACAATACACAACGTATTCATCAAGAATAGGTAAAATCTGACTTTATGTTTGTAAAAAATCTTATAAATATTTGTTTCCGCGCCCGAATTTTAAAATTCTTGATCATATTTTAGCTAAAATTATACATTGCAACAAGAAAATTGCTATTTCAAGTGTGGAAGGTATTCTAGAATCCAGCCCATGTAGCTTACAATATACAACGAATTCATTAAAATGACACCCGAAAATTGAATGTTTATTATCTGATTGGTACTACGTTTTTGTCTCTTTTGAATGTCCAATGCTTAAAATCATCCATAGTATAGATCCTAAAGCATGAATATGAATGTTTTAACAAAAATATCCATTTCAAGAATAGGTAAAATCTGACTTTATTTTTGTAAAAAATCATATAGATATTTGCTTCTGCGCCCGAATTTTATAATTCTTCATCATATTTTAGCTAGAAGAAAACATTGCAACAGGAAAATTGCTATTTCAATTGTGGTAGTTATTCTAGAATCCAGCCCATGTAGCTTACAATATACAACGTATTCATCAAGAGTAGGTAATATCTGACTTTATTTTTGTAAAAAATCATATAAATATTTGCTTCCGCGCCCGAATTATATAATTCTTCATCATATTTTAGCTAAAAGTAAACATTGCAACAATAAAATTGCTATTTCAAGTGTGGTAGGTATTCTAGAATCCAGCCCATGTAGTTTACAATATACAACGTATTCATTAAAATGACACCCGAAAATTAAATGTTTATTATCTAATTGGTACCCACGTTTTGGTCACTTTTGCATCTCCAATGCGGAAAACCAATTGATATTATAGATACTAAAGCATGAATATGAACGTTTTCACAATAATATCCATTTCAAGAATAGGTAAAATCTGACTTTATTTTTTAAAAAATCATATAAATATTTGCTTCTGCGCCCGAATTTTATAAAACTTCATCATATTTTAGCTAAGAGAAAACATTGCAACAAGAAAAATTGCTATTTCAAATTTGGTAGGTATTCTAGAATCCATCCCATGTAGCTTACAATATACAACGCATTCATTAAAATGACACCCGAAAATTGACTGTTTATTATTTAATTGGTACCCACGTTTTGATCACTTTTGCATGTCCAATGCTAAAATTATACATAGTATAGATCCTAAAGCATGAATATGAATGTTTTAACAAAAATATCCATTTCAAGAATAGATAAAATCTGACTTTATTTTTGTAAAAAATCATAATAATTTTTTGCTTCCGCTCCCGAATTTTATAATTTTTTATCATATTTTAGCTAAAAGAAAACATTGCAACAAGAAAATTGCTATTTCAAGTGTGGTAGGTACTCTAGAATCCAGCCAATGTAGCTTACAATATACAACGAATTCATTAAAATGACACCCGAAAATTGAATGTTTATTATCTGATTGGTACTACGTTTTTGTCTCTTTTGAATGTCCAATGCTCTAAACCATCCATAGTATAGATCCTAAAGCATGAATATCAATATTTTAACAAAAATATCCATTTCAAGAATAGGTAAAATCTGACTTTATTTTTGTAAAAAAACCATTTAATATTTGCTTCCGCGCCCGAATTTTATAGTTCTTTATCATATTGTAGCTAAAAGAAAACTTTGAAACAAGAAAATTGCTATTTGAAGTATGGTAGGTATTCTAGAATCCAGCCCATGTAGCTTACAATATACAACGTATTCATCAAGAATAGGTAATATCTGACTTTATTTATGTAAAAAATCATATAAATATTTGCTTCCGCGCCCGAATTATATAATTCTTCATCATATTTTAGCTAAAAGTAAACATTGCAACAATAAAATTGCTATTTCAAGTGTGGTAGGTATTCTAGAATCCATCCCATGTAGCTTACAATATACAACGCATTCATTAAAATGACACCCGAAAATTGACTGTTTATTATTTAATTGGTACCCACGTTTTGTTCACTTTTGCATGTCCAATGCTAAAATTATACATAGTATAGATCCTAAAGCATGAATATGAATGTTTTAACAAAAATATCCATTTCAAGAATAGGTAAAATCTGACTTTATTTTTGTAAAAAATCATTTAATATTTGCTTCCGCGCCCGAATTTTATAATTCTTTATCTTATTGTAGCTAAAAGAAAACTTTGAAACAAGAAAATTGCTATTTCAAGTGTGGTAGGTACTCTAGAATGCAGCCCATGTAGCTTACAATATACAACGAATTCATTAAAATGACACCCGAAAATTGAATGTTTATTATCTGATTGGTACTACGTTTTTGTCTCTTTTGAATGTCCAATGCTCTAAACCATCCATAGTATAGATCCTAAAGCATGAATATCAATATTTTAACAAAAATATCCATTTCAAGAATAGGTAAAATCTGACTTTATTTTTGTAAAAAATCATTTAATATTTGCTTCCGCGCCCGAATTTTATAATTCTTTATCATATTGTAGCTAAAAGAAAACATTGCAACAAGAAAATTGCTATTTCAAGTGTGTTAGGTATTCTAGAATCCAGCCCATGCAGCTTACAATATACATCTATTTCATCAAGAATAGGTAAAATCTGACTTTATTTTTGTAAAAAATTACATAAATATTTTCTTCCGCGCCCGAATTTTATAATTCTTCGTCATATTTTAGCTAAAAGAAAACATTGCTACAAGAAAATTGCTATTTTAAGTGTGGTACGTATTCTAGAATCCAGCCCATGTAGCTTACAATATACAACTTATTCATAAAAATGACACTCGAAAATTGACTGTTTATTATCTGATTGGTACCATGTTTTGGTCTCTTTTGTATGTCGAATGCTTAAATACCATCCATAGTATAGATCCTAAAGCATGAATATGAATGTTTTAACAAAAATATCAATTTCAAGAATAGGTAAAATCTGACTTTTTTTTTTGTAAAAAATCATATAAATATTTGTTTCCGAGCCCGAATTTTATAATTCTTCATCTTATTTTAGCTAAAATAAATATTGCAACAAGAAAATTGCTATTTCAAGTGTGGTACGTATTCTAGAATCCACCCCATGTAGATTACAATATACATCTTTTTCATCAAGAATAGGTAAAATCTGACTTTATTTTTGTAAAATATCATATAAATATTTGCTTCCACGCCCGAATTTTATAATTGTTCATCATATTGTAGCTAAAAGAAAACATTGTAAAAAGAAAATTGCTATTTCAATTGTGGTAGGTATTCTAGAATCCAGCCCATGTAGCTTACAATATACAACGTATTCATCAAGAATAGGTAAAAGCTAACTTTATATTTGTAAAAAATCATATAAATATTTGTTTCCGAGCCCGAATTTTATAATTGTTCATCATAATTAGCTAAAAGAAAACATTGCAACAAGAAAATTTCTATTTCAAGTGTGGTAGGTATTCTACAATCCAGCCCATGTAGCTTACAATATACAACGTATTAATGAAATTGACATTCGAAAATTGAATGTTTATTATCTGATTGGTAACACGTTTTGGTCACTTTTTGCATGTCTAATGCTAAAATTATCCTTAGTATAGATCCTAAAGCAAGAATATGAATGTTTTACCAAAAATATCCAATTCAAGAATAGGTAAAATCTGACTTTATTTTTGTAAAAATCATATAAATATTTGCTTCCGCGCCCGAATTTTATAATTCATTATCATATTTTAGGTAAAGAAAACATTGAAACAGGAAAATTGCCATTTCAAGTGTGGTAGGTATTCTAGAATCCAGCCCATGTAGCTTACAATATACAACGTATTCATCTAGAATAGGTAAAAGCTGACTTTATTTTAGTAAAAAAATCATATAAATATTTGCTTCCGCGCTCGAATTTTATAATTCTTTATCATATATTAGCTAAAAGAAAACATTGCAAAAAGTAAATTGCTATTTCAAGTGTGGTAGTTATTCTAAAATCCAGCCCATTTAGCTTACAATATACAACGTATTCATCAAGAATAGGTAAAATCTGACTTTATTTTTGTAAAAAATCATATAAATATATGCTTCCACGCCCGAATTTTATAATTCTTCATCATATATTAGCTAAAAGAAAACATTGTAAAAAGAAAATTGCTATTTCAATTGTGGTAGGTATTCTAGAATCCAGCCCATGTAGCTTACAATATACAACGTATTCATCAAGAATAGGTAAAATCTGACTTTATTTTTGTAAAAAATCATATAAATATTTGCTTCCGCGCCCGAATTTTATAATTGTTCATGTTATTTTAGCTAAAAGAAAACATTGCAACAAGAAAATTGCTATTACAAATGTGGTAGGTATTCTGGAATCTAGCCTATGTAGCTTACAATATACAACGTATTCATCAAGAATAGGTAAAAGCTGACTTTATATTTGTAAAAAAATCATATAAATATTTGCTTCCGAGCCCGAATTTTATAATTGTTCATCATGTATTAGCTAAAAGAAAACATTGCAACAAGAAAATTTCTATTTCAAGTGTGGTAGGTATTCTAGAATCCAGCCCATGTAGCTTACAATATACAACGTATTCATGAAATTGACATTCGAAAATTGAATGTTTATTATCTGATTGGTAACAGGTTTTGGTCACTTTTGCATGTCCAATGCTAAAATTATCCTTAGTATAGATCCTAAAGCAAGAATATGAAGGTTTTACCAAAAATATCCAATTCAAGAATAGGTAAAATCTGACTTTATTTTTGTAAAAATCATATAAATATTTGCTTCCGCGCCCGAATTTTATAATTCATTATCATATTTTAGGTAAAGAAAACATTTAAACAGGAAAATTGCCATTTCAAGTGTGGTAGGTATTCTAGAATCCAGCCCATGTAGCTTACAATATACAACGTATTCATCTAGAATAGGTAAAAGCTGACTTTATTTTAGTAAAAAATCATATAAATATTTGCTTCCGCGCTCGAATTTTATAATTCTTTATCATATTTTAGCTAAAAGAAAAAATTGCAAAAAGTAAATTGCTCTTTCAAGTGTGGTAGTTATTCTAAAATCCAGCCCATTTAGCTTACAATATACAACGTATTCATCAAGAATAGGTAAAATCTGACTTTATTTTTGTAAAAAATCATATAAATATATGCTTCCACGCCCGAATTTTATAATTCTTCATCATATTTTAGCTAAAAGAAAACATTGTAAAAAGAAAATTGCTATTTCAATTGTGGTAGGTATTCTAGAATCCAGCCTATGTAGCTTACAATATACAACGTATTCATCAAGAATTGGTAAAATCTGACTTTATTTTTGTAAAAAATCATATAAATATTAGCTTCCGCGCCCGAATTTTATAATTGTTCATGATATTTTAGCTAAAAGAAAACATTGCAACAAGAAAATTGCTATTACAAATGTGGTAGGTATTCTGGAATCTAGCCCATGTAGCTTACAATATACAAAGTATTCATCAAGAATAGGTAAAAGCTGACTTTATATTTGTAAAAAATAATATAAATATTTGCTTCCGAGCCCGAATTTTATAATTGTTCATCATATATTAGCTAAAAGAAAACATTGCAACAAGAAAATTTCTATTTCAAGTGTGGTAGGTATTCTAGAATCCAGCCCATGTAGCTTACAATATATAACGTATTCATGAAATTGACATTCGAAAATTGAATGTTTATTATCTGATTGGTAACACGTTTTGGTCACTTTTGCATGTCCAATGCTAAAATTATCCATAGTATAGATCCTAAAGCAAGAATATGAATGTTTTACCAAAAATATCCAATTCAAGAATAGGTAAAATCTGACTTTATTTTTGTGACAAATCATATAAATTTTTGCTTCCGCGCCCGAATTTTATAATTCTTCATCATATTTTAGCTATAAGAAAACATTGCAACAAGAAATTTGCTATTTCAAGTGTGGTGGGTATTCTAGAATCCAGCCCATGTAGTTTACAATATACAACGTATTCATCAAGAATAGCTAAAATCTGACTTAATTTTTGTAAAAAATCATATAAATATTTGCTTCCACGCCCAAATTTTATAATTCTTCATCATATTTTAGCTAAAAGAAAACAATGTGAAAAGAAAATTGCTATTTCAATTGTGGTAGGTATTCTAGAATCCAGCCCATGTAGCTTACAATATACAACGTATTTATCAAGAATAGGTAAAATCTGACTTTATTTTTAAAAAAAATCATATAAATATTTGCTTCCGCACCCAGATTTTATAATTGTTCATCATATTGTAGCTAAAAGAAAACATTGCAACAAGAAAATTACTATTACAAATGTGGTAGGTATTCTGGAATCTAGTCCATGTAGCTTACAATATGCAACGTATTCATCAAGAATAGGTAAAATCTGACTTTATTTTTGTAAAAAATCATATAAATATTTGCTTCCGCGCCCGAATTTTATAATTGTTCATCATATTGTAGCTAAAAGAAAACATTGTAAAAAGAAAATTGCTATTTCAATTGTGGTAGGTATTCTAGAATCCAGCCCATGTAGCTTACAATATACAACGTATTCATCAAGAATAGGTAAAATCTGACTTTATTTTTGTAAAAAATCATATAAATATTTGCTTCCGCGCCCGAATTTTATAATTGTTCATCATATTGTAGCTAAAAAAAAAACATTGTAAAAAGAAAATTGCTATTTCAATTGTGGTAGGTATTCTAGAATCCAGCCCATGTAGCTTACAATATACAACGTATTCATCAAGAATAGGTAAAATCTGACTTTATTTTTGTAAAAAATCATATAAATATTTGCTTCCGCGCCCGAATTTTATAATTTTTCATAATCTTTTAGCTAAAAGAAAATATTGCAACAAGAAAAATGCTATTTCAAGTATGGTAGGTATTCTCGATTCCTGCCCATGTAGCTTACAATATACAACGTATTCATTCAAATAACATCCGAAAATTGAATGTTTATTATTTGATTGGTACCATGTTTTGGTCACTTTTGCATGTTCAATGCTAAAATAATCCATAGTATAGATCCGAAAGCATGAATATGAATGTTTTAACAAAAATATCCGTTTCAAGAATAGGTAAAATCTGACTTTATTTTTGTAAAAATCATATAAATATTTGCTTCCGCGCCCGAATTTTATAATTGTTTATCATAATTTAGCTAAAAGGAAACATTGCAACAAGAAAATTGCTGTTGCAAGTGTAGTAGGTATTTTAGATTCCAGCTTATGTAGCTTATAATATACAACGTATTCATCAAGAATAGGTAAAATCTGATTTTATTTTTAATAATAATAATAATAATAATAATAATAATAATAATGATTTATTATTTATTTATGAGATGTTTGGGAAGCCAACAGTAACCCAATTAAAAGCTTCCACAATAAACAATATACAATTGTACAAGATTACAAATATAAAAAATTTAACAAACATTTACAAATTAAAATATATGAAGAAAAGAACATATACATAAACATATTTAACAGTGACATATACAAAATAACAAAATAAAGTACAATTACAATTAAGAAATTAATTAACACAGAGAAAGAGAAATATTTTTTTACAGTGACTGTACTTTTAATGCGCGTTTAATTGGACTAGTGTTAAATTAAAGAGATCAAGATGTTGGAAATTATTATTGTAATGAGACAACATTCTATTTTAAGGTGCATTTTTGAAATTGTTTGTGTTACACTTTTTTAAATAAAACAGATTACAATTTTGTGTGTGTATAGCTGTATGTAAACATAACCTATAATGAGTTGGTAGTCAATGTGATTATTTAAAAATTTGTGTAAAAATATCATGTCAGCGTGGGATCTCCTTTGTTCAAGGGTCAGCAAGTTGTATTCTATTAAAGATTCGTGGTAAGTTAAGTGCATTTTTGAGAATTTGTGTTTTAACAAGTACATGAATTTCTTTTGGATAGATTCTAGAAGGATAATGTTTTTGGTGTACATAGGATTTCATACTTGGGAGGCGTATTCGACAATGGGACGAATTAAAGTATTATAGAGCAGTAATAGTGATTCTTTATGTACATAAGATTTTGCTACTCGAAATATGAAACCCAGAACTCTATATGCCTTTTTAACAATATACATAATATGATCGTTGAAAAGTAATTTAGAATCATAAAGGATACCTAAATCTTAAGTAGAAGATTTGTGTTCCAAAATATATCCGTCAATATTGTAAGGGTAAGTTATTGTATTTGAACATCTGGTGAAACTAACTACATGACATTTTTCGATGTTTAGGAAAATATCGTTCGCAGCACAGAAGTTTTGCAATCGAATTAAGTCTTCTTGCAATAGATTACAATCAGTATGGGTTTGTATTTTTTTGAAAAATTTCAAATCATCAGCATAAAGAAAGAAATCACTATTTGAGAAGCAGTTACCAATGGAGTTAATATATAAATTAAATAATATTGGTCCCAAATGTGATCCCTGAGGAACACCCGATGACACCATAATTTTGCGTGATTTGAATCCATTGCATGAGACAATCTGTGAACGATTTTTTATGTAAGACTCTATCCATCTTAACAGAGAGCCATGAATACCATATTATAATAATGCAGCTAACAACTTAGAATGATTTACTTGATCAAAGGCTTTACTGAAATGTGTGTACACTACGTCGACTTGTGTTCTGTTATCTAAATGACTTCTAATTTTTTCAGTGAAAGGGATTAGGTTGTTTAGTACTGATTTACCAACGCAGAAGCCTGATTGCTGCTGTATTATTGTGTTATTTAATTCAAATTTAATTTTGTTAACAATGAGGCTTTCAAAAATTTTACCAAACATTGGAAGGATCGAAATAGGCCTGTAGTTGCGTACATCTCTTTTATTACCAGATTTGTGTATAGGAATAAGAAATAAACTTTTCCACATGTCAGGGAAAATTTCGTTTCTTAATGATTTATTAAAAATTAAAAACAAAGGGTAAACTAGGTAATATGCACAAGTTTTTATGAAATGTGGATGAATGAGGTTAGGGCCACAGCCTTTATTTATATCTAAGTTAGAAAGACAACTGAAAATGTCTTCTTCCTGAATTGCTACATTATGAATATTAACGGGAGTATTACTGTTGTTAAATGAAGTATCAATATTATCGTCCTGAAAAGTAGTGTTCACAGATTCAAAGTAATCAGCAAAAAGGTTACTAATATCATTCCCATTGAAGGCATTAACATCATTAAGTTGCATTGAGTTAGGTAGACAGTTATCGTTCCTAAGTTTTTTTGTGTGATTCCAGAATGATGATACATTTGATTTTAAATTATTTTCAATATAACTAATATAGTTACGATAATCAATATCTGACTTACTTTTAACTCTTTGCCTTAGCACACTAGAAGAATTATAGTCATTGATGTCACCATATGCCTTCCACTTTTTATGAAATTTATTTCTTTCTTTAATGATTTTAATTAGTGATTTAGAAAACCATTTCGGATACTTTCTAATTTGTTTATTGTATATAGGACAGTAAGCATCTAAGAGGCTATATAAAATATCGTAGAATGTTTTTACGTTTTCGTTTATATTACTGTTATGAAATTTTAAATCCCAATTTACAGATCAGAGTTCATAAATTATGTTTTCGTAGTCGCATTTTTTTAATTATAGTTAGGAATATATTTATTATATAAAGGTTTAAAATCGTTAAGAAAAAGATCAATTTCTAAAGCAGGGTGATATGCATCTAACTTTCTAATCGGATGTGAACATTTTGCAATATTAAGATTTAATAAAGATAAAATAAGGTCTAAGACGCAATTTAAGTGATTTCGGATGTTGTTACACTGTGTTAAGTTACATAGTGATATTGTATTTATTAAGTTTGTATAAGTTTCCGATTGTCTGGATGGATATGGTGTCAAATTGTTATCATGGGATTGTATCCAGTCAATTTCAGGTAAATTGTAATTACCGGCAACTATTATATTTGTAGTAGGAAACTAAAAAACTATATCACTTATTTTATTGAAATGACTGTTGTAGGTCTCGATATCAGCTGTTGGTGGTAGGTAGACACAACATAAGTGAAGTTTTTTGAAGTTCGAGCTGGATATAGTCACCCATAAGTCTTCGGCAAGTGAGAACCACTCTAAATTAAAACTAGAGTAATATTTTTTGGACACGAGAACTAATACACCACCGCCTTGTTTAACATTTGGAATGTCACGATCTCTTTTATAAATGGAGTATTTGTTAGGATCACAGATCTCACTATCACTTATTGAGTTATTTAACCAAGTCTCACTTAAACAAATAATGTCATAGTTACTCGATGAAATTTCGCTGTATAATGTACGTAATTTAGTTTTTAATCCTCTGACATTTTGATAGTAAATGTTAATCATTACAGGTGACGACTCAAATAGAAAATATGGAAGAATGTTTTTATTTGATTTTGACCAAATCATCTTAGAATTAATAAGTAGAACTGGTGAATTGTCCTGCTTCCTTACAAAAATTCTGCTGTTCCTAACCCAAACATACTTGAAACTATTATTACGTGCACATTCCTTAGTTTTGGATAACAGTAATTTGTTTTTGGGACTCAGATGGTCATTTACGTAGATTTTTGTTTTTGAATCAAATTTTAGTTGGCTTGCATCTAGATTTTTATGTTGACGAGCGCATGCTAAGAATTTGTCACGTTTTAGATTTGATACAAACCGTACAGTAGTATGTTTAGGGACATTTGGAGAATGATGGAATGGTGAAACCCTGTGGAGAGCATCCAAATCTTGCTCAGTGATGGGACAATGAATTACAGTACCCAGGTTGCAAATAACATTGATGAGGTTTTCTGTGGGTTTCTCCGGGATGCCGATTATTTCAAGATTATTGGATCTTGATGGTAGTTGACATGGTAGGCTAATTGACAGGAGCCAGCACATATCACTGTAGCATCTCCTCTATTTGCTTTGATGTTGCAGTGGTTGCATATCAATACCATCTTAAAAATTAGTAAAAATATTACCTTGAAGAAGATTTAAGTAACTTTTTTTTATTACTTAACAGGATGAACCCAATACAAGTAAATGAACAATAAACAAGTATTACAAGTCACAGATTGTTATACAACGAGCACATTACATAAATAGGTGACTTAACCAAAACATTAGAATGACACAAAGGCAAGTAGGAATGTTACGTGTACGAGATGTTGATCTAGGGACATGAAACGATAATTTGTTCAATAAGTACGGACAATCTATATTATTGCCTACAATTTTGTCTATCGTAGTTAATGCAATACTTTTATGCCTATCTTCAACTGACTGGACAGATAATTTTTCTAATAATAAGCGTTGCTCAAATCCTCTTTCCGGGTAAACAGAGAATCTTTTGAACCAAAGATACTTTAGAAAGCGACGCTGAACTTGTTTAATATTAGTTCTATGGGTGTTATATGGCGAATACCAGATAAGAATAGCATATTCCAACTTAGAGCGAACAAAAGCGTAATACAAAATTTTTAAGGTATCGACATTAAAAAACGATTTACTATTACGTATAATAAAACCAAGTGTTTTATTACATGATAATAATGTTTCCGTTATGTGCATAGTAAAAGTTAGGTTTTGTTCGAATGTAACGCCTAAATCTTTTTTATACAAACATGTCTTTAAAGTCACTGACTCTATAACGTAAGTGAAAGTAATTGGATTTCTTTTACGAGTAAGGGTCATAAATGAGCACTTATCTATATTTAAAGGTAAATTAAACTCTTCACACCATAATTTACAATTAAAATTTTTCTGTAATTCATTACAATCATGTAGATTATGTATTTCCATATAGATCTTAATATCATCGGCATATAAAAGAATATTACAATTAACATTATCTTATATATCGTTAATATATAACAAAAATAAAAAGAGCCCTAGGTTAGAACCCTGTGGGACCCCTGATTTAGCTGTATACCCTAAGCTCTTATGACCATTGTACATTATATATAATGACCGATTCGCTAAGTACGATTTAAAATTTTTTATAAGTAACGTGTTGAAACAAAAGTTTTCCATTTTTACAAGTAAAATATCGTGATCGATTGGAGAAATTAGTATAGATGACATCAAGTTGGCCGTTTCTATCCAGAATTTCTGAGGCTTGCTGCGTAAATGTACATAAATTAGTAACGGTGGACCGCATTGGGATAAATCCGTGCTGGTGTACAGAAATGTATTTATGACTTTGCGGAAATATATCTTAATATATTATAATTTCGAAAAGTTTAGCAAAGTTCGATATTATACTAATTGGCCTGTAATTGTTGACCAAAGACGGATCGGCAGATTTTAGGATAGGGCACACTTTCGTTTCTTTCCATATTAACGTTCTAGTCGAAACACATAATCTAAAGATAAAAATTAATGGATTAGTTAAAACAGATATGCAGTCCTTAAATAAGAAACTCGGTATCTGATCAATCCCAGCTGTCATTGAGCATTTTAGATTACGTGCTGCTGAAAGGATGTCACTGTCTGAAATAATTCCCATTTTAATATTAACAGAATTACTGAAATGACAATCATTCGAAAGATTCATATTCTGTTTCGCAACATGATCCTCATTAAATACCCTAGAAAAGTGCTTATAAAATAACTTAAGAATTGATTCTGGGTCATCACTGGTTTCACCCTTATAATGAATTAAGCCGGGAATTCTTGAGTTGCCCTTTTTATTGTGCACATAACTCCAGAAACTTTTAGTATCAGAGGCAACATTATTTTCTACTTAACGAATAAATTCTGTAAATGATTCTTTAATCAGTCATTTAGATAGCGAACGTATCTTTTTATATTCGGACAAATGACAGGCTAAATTTGAGTTTTTATATTTACCATAAAGTTTTGATTTTAATTTCAAATTATGAATTATTTCATGCGTGAACCCTGGTGGATAATTTTTGTTACGTTTTTTAATATGATGAATTGTAACACATTGATCTAATATAGTATAGAATAATTCATAAAATTTTTCACAAGCTAGGTCAACATCCGTACACTCATAAACAATTGACCAATTACAATTTAATATCATATCATATAATAAATGGATATTCGCCTTTTTGAAGTTGTAAAGCTTAGAAACATTGTTACTCGAAATGTTAACATTATTAGTACTTAATAAAAATAATTTTAAATGTAAAGCTGGATGAAAAGTGTCTTCTTTAACCAAAGCTATGTTTTCATGTGTTACAGTGCAATGCAAATTAGAAAAAATTAAATCTAACAAGCGTCTATTACAGTTTAATATATCATTGCATTGAAACAGCTGAGAGAAAGCATCGAAATTCAACATGTGCTCATTTAAATTGTCAACTAAGTTATCAGAGCAGAAGTTAGGGATGTTAAAGTCGCCCATTATAAGGACGTTTTGTTCAGAAATACATACAGATTCAAGAAACGTTGTAAGAACATCAAGCGTAAAAATATCAGGTGTAAAAGTTATATAAACTACAAATACAGTTAAATTACAATTTTGTAAGAAAATGCGACAACCAACAATATCAACAAATGGCAGTAAAGTCCCTAGATTTCCTGTGTCAATCAATTCGTAGGTGAATTGAGTTCTGAAGGCCAGGAGTACACCCCCACCACAAGAGACGTTGAGCGCTGTAAAATTTCTGTCCTGTCGGAGAACAGTGTAGTACTCAGTTGGAAATATTTCGGAATTACCGATATCAGGGCGTAACCAGGTTTCTGTCAAAGCAATAACATGATATTCGCAATCATAAACAGATGTGTACATGTAATTCATCTTATTGTTTAAGCTGCGGACGTTTTGATAGTAGCATCGAAGTTCTAGTTTACTTTCTGCGCCGATGTTTGGCTGTCTAAAAATTGATTGCCGCTGTTTTTCCTTGGGAACCAAAACTTACGAACTGCTATTTCTTCTGGCCACAGCGTCGGTTCTAAGTATTTATCGAGAAGCTCGTACAGTACTCCTAGTTTGAAGGAGCTGTAATCCCCTCCATGGTCGATTTTTTGACATATACATCTGGCGTCAAGACTAAAAGTTTTGAGGTATTCCAGGATATCGTTGTCTACGGCATCTTTGTTGGCCACCCGGCTGATGTGAAGCCAAGCCCGTCTTGGAGCACCGAGCAATTTGTTGTCAGTACTAGCCTGAGCTGCTCCCAAGGTGTAGCGCAACTGAGCGGTGCTACGCGTTTTGTCGGATTTACTCGTGCGTTGTTCGGAAGATGTCTCAGCACCAGTGCCAGTTTGTTGCGGCTGAGGCATGGATTGTGACTGAGCACGCTCGCCACGCTCGCCATGTGGAACAGCTGATTTTGACACCTTCGCACTATACAGTGGCTTATTGCTTTTATTAGCTGCTCTACTATGTAGGATTGCATCAGTCAGTGAATCACTTTCAATTGTAGGTTTATCACTGTTTTTAACGCCCTTGTCTTGATTATTTAAAATCACATGTTTTAAAGTGTGAATTTCGTTTTTCAAGTCTAAAATTATTACTTCAAAAGATTTTATTGCTTTACTTACAGCATCATCCACTGCTCGTTGAACAATGGTATTTAAATCTTCTAGATCGATAATTTTATTAGCACTATTACGAGTTACTTTATTTATATTTTAATAATATTTGAGATATAGACCACGCACAGGCGAAAGAAGAAAAATAAACACGTCCGCACAGATCGACAACTTTTTTATATTTTTGTAAAAAATCATAAAAATATTTGCATCCGCGCCCGAATTTTTAATTCTTCATCATATTTTAGCTAAAAGAACACATTGCAACAAGAAAATTGCTATTTCAAGTGTAGTAGGTATTCTAGAATCCAGCCCATGTAGCTTAAATATACAACGTATTCATTAAAATGACACCCGAAAATTGAATGTTTATTATCTGATTGGTACCACATTTTGGTCAGTTTGCATGTCCAATGCTAAAATTATCCATAGTATAGATCCTAAAGCATGAATATGAAAGTTTTAACAAAAATATCCATTTCAAGAATATGTAAAATTTGACTTTATTTTTGTAAAAAAATCATATAAATATTTGCTTCCGCGCACGAATTTTATAATTCTTCATCATATTTTAGCCAAAAGAAATCATTGCAACAAGAAAATTGCTATTTCAAGTGTGGCAGGTATTCTAGAATCCAGCCCATGTAGCTTACAATATACAACGTATTCATTAAAATGACACCCGAAAATGGAATGTTTATTATCTGATTGGTGCCACGTTTTGGTCAGTTTGGCATGTCTAAAGCTTAAAACCATCCATAGTATAGATCCTAAAGCATGAATATGAATGTTTTAACAAAAATATCCATTTCAAGAATAGGTAAATTCTGACTTTATTTTTGTAAAAAATTATATAAATATTTGCTTCCGCGCCCGAATTTTATATTTCTTCATTATATTTTAGCTAAAAGAAAACACTGCAATAAGAAAATTGCTATTTCATGTTTGGTACGTATCAAGAATCCAGCCCATGTAGCTTACAATATACTACGTATTCATTAAGAATAAGTAAAATCTGACTTTATTTTTGAAAAAAATCATATACATATTTGCTTCCGCGCCTGAAATTTATAATTCTCCATCATATTTTAGCTTAAAGAAAATATTGCAACATGAAAATTGCTGTTTCAAGTGTAGTAGATATTCTACAATCCAGCCCATGTAGCTTACAATATACAACGTATTCTTTAAGAAAAGGTAAAATCTGACTTAATTTTTTTGAAAAATCATATAAATATTTGCTGCCACGCCCGAATTTTATAACTTTTCATCATATTTTAGCTAAAAGAAAACATTGCAACAAGAAAATTGCTATTTCAAGTGTGGTATGTATTCTAGAATCCAGCCCATGTAGCTTACAATATACAACGTATTCATTAAGAATAGGTAAAATCTGACTTTATTTTTGTAAAAAATCATATAAATATTTACTTCCGCGCCCGAATTTTATAAATTTTCATCATATTTTAACTAAAAGAAAACATTGCAATAAGAAAATTGATATTTCAAGTGTGGTAGGTATTCTAGCATCCAGCCCTTTTAGCTTACAATATACAACGTATTCATTAAAATGACACCCGAAAATTGAATGATTATCATCTGATTGGTACCACGTTTTGGTCACTTTTGCATGTCCAATGCTAATATCATCCATAGTATAGATCCTAAAGTATAAATAACAATGTTTAAACAAAAATATCCATTTCAAGAATAGGTAAAATCTGACTTTATTTTTGTAAAAAATCATATAAAGATTTGCTCTTTGCCCAAATTTTATTATTCTTTAACATATTTTAGCTAAAAGAAAACATTGCAACAAGAAAATTGCTATCTCAAATGTGGTAGGTATTCAAGAATCCAGCCCATGTAGCTTACAATATACAACGTATTCATTAAGAATAGGTAAAATCAGACTTTATTTTTGAAAAAAATAATATAAATATTTGCTTCCGCACCCGAATTTTATAATTCTTCTTCATATATTCCTGCTCGGAGCACGCTTGAGAGCAAGAATATCGTTGTTAAAAAACTCTAAAGGTACCAAGCCAACAAGGTACAATACACATCTCCTACATAACAAAGAGATACGACAAAAATATCAAGACCATCTGAATACTATTCTCAATATGGAAAATAATGATAAGTCACTGATAGAAACATGGAGCACATGCAAAGCAAACCTGATATCAGCAGCATCCGAGATCCTAGGGCAAGAAGAGAAACAAACCAAGAAGGACTGGTATGATGAGGAGTGCCGTAAAGCAACAGCCGAGAAAAACAAAGCATATGAAGTATTGCAACAGCATAGAACCAGAGCAGCCCAAGAAAAATACAAAGAACTTAGAAGGAAAGAAAAGCGATTGATCAGAGGGAAAAAGAGACTACACGAGCGCAACATCCTAGAAGAGCTAGAGCAACACAGAAACCAAAAGGAAAGTAGAAAATTTTACCAAAGTATCAATAAAACAAGGAAAGTATTCAAACCGCGAACAACTAAATGCAAAGACAAAGAAGGAAATATCCTTAATAGTAAAGAACAAATATTACAAAGATGGGTCGGACATTTTAAAGAAGCGCTCGGTAGTGAAGCGCCGGAAACATCAGAAACAGTGGGAGTGACAACACTGGAGGTACATAATCTGGAAGAAATAACACCACTGAATATAGATGAAGTTCAAAATGCTATTTTAAAAATAAGAAATAATAAAGCACCCGGTAGTGATGGCATCCCGGCAGAATTATACAAATACGGAGGATACAAACTAACAGAAGCAATATACGAACTGCTAAGTAAGGTATGGACAGAGGAAAGAATGCCGGACGAATGGCACGTAGGGTTAATATGCCCTCTTCACAAGAAAGGCGAGCAGTTAGAATGCAAGAACTACAGGGGGATCACGCTTACAAATACAATCTATAAAATACTAGCAAATATCATTTTTAAGCGTTTGAACAAACACGTGGAAAGGGAGTTGGGAGAATACCAAAGCGGTTTTAGGCCAGGACGGTCAACCACCGACCAGATATTTGTACTGCGTCAGATTCTAGAAAGAGCAAATGAATACAATATAGATACGTACCACATCTTCATAGACTTCCGAGCTGCATACGATAGCCTAATAAGACCCAAAACATACGAAGCCATGAAGGAACTAGAAATACCAAAAAAACTAATTTCACTGACGATGATGATGATGGCTAAAGTCACAAACAAAATTAAAATCGAGAATGAAATATCAGAAGAATTCGCAACTTATCGAGGGGTTAGGCAGGGAGACCCGCTGGCGTGCCTGCTCTTTAACCTCACACTAGAGAAGGCTGTAAGAGATTCAAAACTGGACAGTAGAGGCACAATATTCTATAAGTCATCACAATTATTAGCATTCGCGGACGATGTAGATGTAATAACTAGAACACTACCTAAAGCGAAAGAAGCACTAAAATCCCTTATGAGCGCGGCGGAGGAAATGGGTCTAACAATAAATCAAGAAAAAACCAAATTTATGCCCTCGCTGCCTAAGAGCAAAAATAGAAACCTAAACCAACAAATAACAATTGAAGACAAAAGTTTTGATGTAGTGGAAGAGTTTATATATCTGGGATCATTAGTAAACGCGACAAATAATGTGTCAACTGAAATAAAGAGAAGAATAATCCTTGGTAATAGATGCTACTACGGACTTATCAAGCAGCTACGTAGCCGAAGCATAACGCGAAGAACAAAGATCCTTATATACAAAACATTAATCCTTCCAGTAATAACGTATGGATCGGAAACGTGGACACTATCAAAGACCGATGAAGGACTGCTAAGTACATTTGAAAGGAAAGTCCTCAGAAGGATATTCGGCCCAGTCAATGAAAATGGAGCTTGGCGCCGGAGATACAATTTTGAACTATACGACAAATACGAAGAAATGGCCCAAGGAAAGGATATAATCACAAACATAAAAATTGGAAGACTTAGATGGGCAGGACATATCGCTAGAGCAAAAGAAACATACCCACCAAAGAAGATTTTAACAACAAGACCGGGAGGCTCGAGAAGTCGTGGCAGACCAAAGCTTCGTTGGAAAGACGGCGTAGACATGGACGCAAAAATAATTGGCGCGACTAATTGGCAAACTTTGGCGCAAGATAGGACTAACTGGCGAAAAAGACTAGGGAAAGTTGAGGGCCGCAGTGGCCTGTCGAACTACTGATGGTGATGAAGATGATCTTCATATTTTAGCTAAACGAAAACACTGCAACAAGAAAATTGCTATTTCAAGTGTGGTAGGTATTCTAGAATCCAGCCATTGTAGCTTACAATATGCAACGTATTCATCAAGAATAAGTAAAATCTGACTTTATTTTTATGAAAAATCATATAAATATTTGCTTCCGCGCCCGAATTTTATATCTTTTCATCATATTTTAGCTGAAAGAAAACATTGCAACAAGAAAATTGCTATTTTATGTGTGGTAGGTATTCTAGAATCCAGCCCATGTAGCTTACAATATACAACGTATTCATTAAAATGACACTCGAAAATTGAATGTTTATTATCTAATTGGTACCACGTTTTGGTTACTTTTGCATGTCCAATGCTAAAATTATCCATAGTATAGATCCTAAAGCATGAATATGAATGTTTTAACAAAAATATCCATTTCAAGAATAGGTTAAATCTGACTTTATTTTTGTAAAAAATCATATAAATATTTGCTTCCGCGCCCAAATTTTATAATTCTTTATCATATTTTAGCTAAAAGAAAACATTGCAACAAGAAAATTGCTATTTCAAGTGTGCTAGGTATTCCAGAATCCAGCCCATGTAGCTTACAATATACAACGTATTCATTAAAATGACACCCGAAAATTGAATGATTATCATCTGATTGGTACCATGTTTTGGAAACTTTTGCATGTTCAATGCTTAGAACCATCCATAGTATAGATCCTAAAGCATTTCTATGAATGTTTTAACAAAAATATCCATTTGAAGAATAGGTAAAATTTGACTTTATTTTTGTAAAAAATCATATAAATATTTGCTTCCGCGCTCGAATTTTATAATTCTTCATCATATTTTAGCTAAAAGAAATCATTGCAACAAGAAAATTGCTATTTCAAGTGTAGTAGATATTCTAGAATCCAGTCCACGTAGCTTACAATATACAACGTATTCATCAAGAAAAGGTAAAATCTGACTTTATTTTTGTAAAAAATAATATAAATATTTGCTTCCGCGCCCGAATTTTATACACCTTCATCATATTTAAACATTGCAGCAAGAAAATTGCTATTTAAAGTGTGGTAGGTATTCTAGAATACAGCCAATGTAGCTTACAATATACAAAGTACTCATCCAGAAAAGGTAAAATCTGACTTTATTTTTGTAAAAAATCATATAAATAGTTGCTTCCGCGTCCAAATATTATAATTTTTCATTATATTTTAGCGAAAAGAAAACATTGCAACAAGAATAATGCTATTTCAAGTGTAGTAGGTTTTCTAGAATCCAGCCCATGTAGCTTACTATATACAACGTATTCATTAAAATGACACCCAAAAATTGAATTTTTATCTGATTAGTACCACGTTTTGGTCACTTTTGCATGTTCAATGCTTAACACCATCCATAGAATAGATCCTTAAGCTTTAATATGAATGTTTTAACAAAAATATCCATTTCAAGAATAGGTAAAATCTTACATTATTTTTTAAAAATCATATAAATATTTGCTTCCGCTTCCGAATTTTATATTTCTTCATCATATTTTAGCTAAAAGAAAACATTGCAACAAGAAAATTGCTATTTCAAGTTTGGTAGGTATTCTAGAATCCAGCGACTGTAGCTTACAATATACAACGTAATCATCAAGAAAAGGTAAAATCTGACTTTATTTTTGTAAAAAATAATATAAATATTTGCTTCAGCGCCCGAATTCTATACTTCTTCATCATATTTAAACATTGCAGCAAGAAAATTGCTATTTAAAGTGTGGTAGGTATTCTAGAATACAGCCAATGTAGCTTACAATATACAACGTATTCATCAAGAAAAGGTAAAATCTGACTTTATTTTTGTAAAAAATAATATAAATATTTGCTTCCACGCCCGAATTTTATACTTCTTCATCATATTTAAACATTGCAGCAAGAAAATTGCTATTTCAAGTGCGGTAGGTATTCAAGAATCCAGCCCATTTAGCTTACAATATACAACGTATTCATTAAGAATAGGTAAAATCTGACTTTATTTTTGTGAAAAATCATATAAATATTTGCTTCCGCGCCCGAATTTTATATCTTTTCATCATATTTTAGCTGAAAGAAAACATTGCAACAAGAAAATTGCTATTTCATGTGCGGTAGGTATTCTAGAATCCAGCCCATGTAGTTTACAATATACAACGTATTCATTAAAATGACACTCGAAAATTGAATGTTTATTATCTAATTGGTACTACGTTTTGGTCACTTTTGCATGTCCAATGCTAAAATTATCGATAGTATAGATCCTAAAGCATGAATATGAATGTTTTAACAAAAATATCCATTTCAAGAATAGGTTAAATCTGACTTTATTTTAGTAAAAAATCATATAAATATTTGCTTCTTGCCCGAATTTTATAATTCTTCATCATATTTTAGCTAAGAGAAAACATTGCAACAAGAAAATTGCTATTTCAAGTGTGCTAGGTATTCTAGAAACCAGCCCATGTAGCTTACAATATACAACGTATTCATTAAGAATAGGTAAAATCTGACATTATTTTTGTAAAAAATCATATAAATATTTGCTTCCGCGCCTGAATTTTAAAATTTTTCAGCATATTTTTGCTAAAAGAAAACATTGAAACAAGAAAATTGCTATTTCATTTGTGGTAGGTATTCTAGAAACCAGCCCATGTAGTTTACAATATACAACGTATTCATCAAGAATAGGTAAAATCTGACTTTATTTTTGTAATAAATCATATAAATATTTGCTTCTGCGCCCGAATTTTATAATTCTTCATCATATTTAAACATTGCAACAAGAAAATTGCTCTTTCAAGTGTGGTAGGTATTCTAGAATCCAGCCCATGTAGCTTACAATATACAACGTATTCATCAAAAATAGGTAAAATCTGACTTTATTTTTGTAAAAAATCATATAAATATTTGCTTCCGCGCCCGAATTTTATAATTCTTTATCATATTTTAGCTAAAAGAAAACATTGCAACAAGAAAATTGCTATTTCAAGTTTGGTAGGTACTCTAGAATCTAGCCCATGTAGCTTACAATATACAACGCATTCATTAAAATGACACCCGAAAATTGAATGTTTATTATCTGATTGGTACCACGTTTTGGTCACTTTTGCATGTCCAATGCTAAAACCATCCACAGTATAGATCCTAAAGCATGAGTATAAATGGTTTAACAAAAATGTTCATTTCAAGAATAGGTAAAATCTGACTTTATTTTTGTAAAAAATCATATAAAAATTTGCTTCCGCGCCCGAATTTTATAATTCTTTATCATATTTTAGCTAAAAGAAAACATTGCAACATGAAAATTGCTATTTCATGTGTGGTAGGTATTCTAGAATCCAGACCATGTAGCTTACAATATACAAAGTATTCATTAAAATGTCATCTGAAAATTGAATGTTTATTATCTGATTAGTACTACGTTTTGGTCAATGTCAATGTCCAATGCAAAAATTATTCATAGTATAGATCCTAAAGCATGAATATGAATGTTTTAACAAAAATATCCTTTTCAATAATAGGTAAAATCTGACTTTATATTTGTAAAAAATCATATAAAAATTATTTTCGTGGTTCTGGTTTATGAGTTTGTAAAAATAATTATTTTATTCACAAATATTAAATTTAATGTAGTAGTAGTAGTAAATATTTTATTTGTTACCTTTCGGTGTTCAAATTTCTACATTATCTATATTTTACATTTCATGTGGTATTTACATTATTATAACTTACTATTTAATCTACTTATATATATTTTCTTCATCCAATCTGTGTCTGGGTTTTCGTCGTGTAGTATCTGTTGTGTAGATTTGTCATTTCTCAGGTTTTCGCTGCAGTCTCTTCTTAAGTGATTTATTGTCTCAAAGTCTCTCCCACATATTCTGCATTGTCTGTCTTCGTCTCCTATCCAGTATTTATTCCTTTTTTCTTCGTTTCCCGTTCTAAATCTTGCGATTATTTTTAAATTTTTGTTTTCTGTTGTCAAGTATAGAGGTTTGCTTATAGTCAGTAAGTATTTATATCCTGGGTTATAAGTTGATTTGTATATCTTTTCTCTTCTTATCTGAGCTTGTATATCTTGTTCCGTCCGTGTAATTTCATCTACCATGTTTTGGCCTGTATTTCTTCGTCTTTCTATGTCTGTTGTTGAATGTCCGTTGCTTTCATAGAATTTTGCCCGTTTGGCTTCCCATTGGTTCTATTCTTGTTTTGTTTCTTCTTTTTTAGTTATTTCTACCCAACAATCAAATGCAAGACTTTTCCATGGTGTCCCTCTTAATTTCTCTTCATACTTCATTGCTCTCCTTCCTGCTTCAGTCTTCATTTTAAACCGTTTTGTTTCTTCCTCTATTATATATACCGGTGTTTGTTTATCTAGTCCGAGTATCCATCGTATATATTTTGTTTGAATTTTTTCTATTTCGTTTTGTTCTTTCCAACCCCAAATTTCGGCTCCATACATTATAATGCTCGCTATCAATTTATCAAACAGTAACATTCTTAATTTAAAGTTGTTTTTGAATTTTCTTTGTCCTATGCCCCTGATTTGTGGAAGAGCTATGTTTGCTTTTTTTGTTGTTTGCTTTATATGTTCATTCTCTTCAGCATTCTTGTGAAATGTATACCCCAAGTATTTGAAAGTTTTTACTTTTTCTATTTCTTTTCCTTCCCATGTCCACGTTTCTTTTGTTTCCCTACCTCTTCCTTTATTGAAAACAACAATCTAGGTTTTTTCTGTGTTTAACACCATGTCTTTTTTCTTTAAGTATATCATTAGTCTCTTCATTATGGAATCCATTTCTTGTTTTGTTTTCGCAACTATTGCCAGGTCGTCGGCATACGGTAATGTCCAAAACTTTTTGCTCCCAATTACTATGCCTCCTGTCTGTCCTTTAGTAAAGTAAACTTCAATGTCTGACATGTAAATTGAGAAAAGAATAGGGCTTAATGGGCACCCTTGCCTAACTCCGCACGTTGTCCGAAAATCATCTCCTTCTTCTCCGTCTATTTTCACCGAACTTATGGTTTCAGAGTATATTTCTGCTATTCTTTCTACTAGGTTTTCTTCGATGCCAGATTTCGTCAATATGTCAATCATCTTTTTCCTATTTACAATATCGAATGCTGCCTTCAAATCTGCAAATAGTACATATAATTTTCTCTTTTTTTTTGCTTATTTCCTTCTGTATTGCATAATTTATTATATAGATGTTATCAATTGTACTTCTTCCTTTTCTAAAGCCTGCTTGGTTATCTTGTAGTATATTTCTCTCTTCTGCTTCTTTACTTAATTTCTCCTCTAAGATCATGGCGTATATTTTGTATGCCGTGTCTAGCAGTGTTATGCCTCTGTAGTTTTTAGTTTCTTCTCTGTCTCCGTTTTTGTGTATTGGACTAATAATACCTTTTCTCCACCTTTGTGGAAAGCCTTTTCCTTTCCAAACATTATTTATTATTTTTGTAAGTCTATCGGCTGCTTCGTTTGTTCCGTATATCCAAGCCTCGTTCTGTATTCCGTCTTCGCCTGCGGCTTTTCGTTTTCTTAGTTTCTGTATTTGTCGTCTTACATCACTTTCTGTTATATCTGTCTTTATACTATGTGTGGCTTGTGTTTCTAATGATATAGTATATTTTTCATCAGTTCCGTTTAACTAAGTCATAAAGTATTTTCTCCAAGTGCTCATTGGTATGTTTTTGCTGACTGTGATATGGTTTTTTCTTTCTGAATTAATATATTGCCAGATATCTGTTTCATTTGATATATTTCTTATTTTTTCCTCTTCTCTTTTTCGTTCTAGTTTCTGCTTTGTTTTGCATAATTCTCTATATTCTTTTCGCTCCTTTAGAAAGTCTTCTTTCCTTCCCGTGCCTTTTCTCCAGTTCTTCTGTAAGTTTCGAACTAAATTTTTTTTGGTTCTACATTCTCAGTCCCACCAATTACTTTTTCTGATATTATCTTTTTTCTTCTAAATTTTCTTTGTTAATGAGCTGTGTATATTTTCTGATTTTTCTTTCTTCCCCTATTCTGGCATTGAAGTCTCCTCCTAATAATAAATTGTATTCATGTCTGTCCTCTGTTTCTTCTATTTGCTCTTGTATGAGTTTTATTTCTCCTTTGCTGTATGTTGTTATTATTTTCCATTTTTCTCCTTCTATTAGTAATGTTCGTTCTTGCATTTGGTCCATACTTCTTCCCTTTGGTAGTTCCTCTAATGTGTTTCTGACCCCAGTTATTATTCCTCCTTTAGCTCTTCCCTTTTTATGTTCTCTATTTGCATATACGCATTTCCATATAAATTTATTCGGAAGTTTGGTTTACCATTTCGTCCAGTCTTTCTCTTCTATCCATGTTTCTACTAGCCCGATAAAATCAAATTCTTCTATAAAATTCCAAAAATCGTTGTCCTTATTCTTTAAGCCGGCGATGTTCCAAAATCCTATTTTAGTTCGATCTGTGTTATTCAGCGCGCTTATTTTGAGTAGTTTTTTGGATCTTCCTCTTTT
This sequence comes from Stenolophus ochropezus, assembly GCA_035578165.1. Classification (NCBI taxonomy): domain Eukaryota; kingdom Metazoa; phylum Arthropoda; class Insecta; order Coleoptera; family Carabidae; genus Stenolophus; species Stenolophus ochropezus. Next base: position 28,399 of record JAQOWZ010000166.1, read on the forward strand.
GGTGGTGCTGTTGGCGCCGTTTCTCTGTAAGTGGATCCTGTTGCGCTGCCTTTAATTGGTCTTTCATCATATCTACTATAGCTGCTTGACCTTTGACGGTCCCTATAATCAGGAGTATGTGTTATTGGTTTCTGTCTCTTCATTTCTTGTCTTTCATTGCATGATGCATTTTTTTGAGGTCCTTTTTCCTTTGTTTCTTCTTCAACTTTTTCTTATGATAGTTGTCTTTTCTTTTCGTTTTTTTCGTGCAACGTTCTTATTGCCTCTTCTTTTTTAATTGGTTTACCGTCAACATACAGCTTGTTGTATTTTATTATTGCGTGTTTGCCCTCTTTACGCATCTCTTTCATTAATGGTAATAACCGCTTCCTTTCTTCTGCTACTTCTTTTGGGAAGTCTTCTGATATTACGATGTTTGTTCCTTTCAATAACTTTGTATTTGTTAAAATATCTATTACCTTCCTTCTTGAAGTGAATCTTAATAAAACTGGTCTATTCTTGCGGTCCTTTTTAACTCCAATTCTATATATGTTGTCTATCTCAAAGATGGATATATCTACTTTTAATTTTTGGGTAAATATATCTAGGCATTCCTTCTCGAGTTCATGTCTACCTGTCTCTCTTTCCAATAATCCGAATATAACAATATTTTTTTGTCTTTTACTGCGCTCTAGTTCTGCCCACTGTTCTTCGTGGTCGATTAATATTTTCTTATGATCATCAAGGGCGTCTGCTGTCATTATAAACCTGTCTTTTTTATAATTGCTATATCAGTTTTTAAATCTGCTATCGCTAGATGTTACTATTAGACGCTAGATGTCGCTACTAGGTCGCTGCTTAGCTAGGATTTGATATGACATGTAATATGACACCTAGATAACCTATAAGTTGTATGAACTTACTTTTATCTTAATATCCTGTTTATCGTTTCTAAGAACCTTGCCTCCACAATATCACAACATCCACAACTTGTAACTACTGCAAAGATACAAGAATCACTTATTTTTGTTTAATTTTTCTCCTTAAAGATTGACAAAACTATTTAGCCACTACACTAACTCTTCACTCTACCACGTCACGTTGTGAGATCTCCTATTAAATTTAATTTAAATTTAATGTTTTCAAAGCAAGATACAAGTCCAGACTGAACATAATATTTGTTTACAATCTTTTACATGTGTTTTTGATACAGAGTAATATAATATGATAACATGATAACAGGATGTCGGGAACTGCTGATGGTTGCAACTCCTGGGCAGGTAACACCTTCCTCCTTAAGAAGAAACTCTAGGGCGGAACGACTTGAGTTTCGCCAATCTGCGTGGGAGTCCTGGGAATTGTATTCTGGATAAATTTATTTTTTATTTTGAACAAAAAATATGTTGCGATCACCAATGACAGGCAGATGACTCCTATTATTGCAGCCACGGAGTATTTGTATTCTGTCTTCATCGGATTGATGTCGATTTCTTCAATTTCTTGTAGTTGGAGTTGATGTAGTTTGTCCAGTGGTGTCTTGTCCAGTTTTAGTTTTTCAACTTGTAGGGTTGTAGGACTTCTTATGTTGATTTTTTCTAAGTTGATTGGATGACCAGGTATAGAGTTTATTTTATTGGAATACACATAGGATGAGATTTTGATTGAGCAGTTTGGTGGTATAATGAATAGATAGGTTCCTTGGAGGGAAGCGATGGTATTTCTACTGCACGTTGTTTTTATTTGTTGCGGTGTAGGAAATATTCCAATGTAATGTGCTTTATTTATTTCTAATACAATTTTTTGTCTAATTTTTACTGGCACATATTGGCAATTATTGGCAGTGGTATCGGTAGTTAATATTGAAGTAAGACATTCTTCATCTTTTTCCATTGGAAGGAGATTTGTGTTGTCGCATAGGAATTTCGACTCTAGGTCTATACACTTCTCGTTGGTGTATTGGTATGCGTTGTTGTTTAAGGATAGATAAGTAGCAGGTGCGATAATTGTAGATTGATTAACGTTTGGAATGTAGTATAAATGGTAATGATCGAATGTTTCTGGGTGTACCAGCGGGAAATCAAGTGAAAACATAATTTTTTCGTTACTAATATGTACTTTAATTTTAATGACGTGATAATATCTAGAAACGTCTTCAATGTTTTGAAATAATAATTGTTTGTGATTGTAAATGGATAATAATTCGTTAATGGCATGTTTCAAATTTTCAAAGGAAATTATTCTTGGGTGTACAGTTTCCAAAATGGCAAATGTTATCGCGTTTTCAATTTCTTCCAAATAGTGCACTAATGAATCAATATTATATTTAATTTCTTCTAAAATTTCTTGTATAATCAAATATTGAGAAAACGAGAAACTTGAGTTATTAATTGATTTGATTATCTCATTTGTTTTATTTTCTATATAATTTTGATTTTTGATTATTGATGTCATCGTTGCATTGATAGAAGACATTATATTTTTCGAAAGTGATATCTGATTATTTAATTTAGTTACGATTGATTTTTGATTACTTTGTAATTTAAGTATGTTATCATGAATATCTTCGGCGTCAGCATTATCCATGTTTCCTGTTATAAACTTGATAAGAGATCCTAAAGGATTGATAATACCACGTTTTTGCCGTTTTTCTGGGTAGAAATTTCTTAATTTTTTAGTTACAATTGATAATTGGTATTTCAAGTGTTCGTAATAATTGTTTAATACAGTGAAAATGTCGGGGGTGCCAGAGTTTATTGTTTCTTTTATTTTCGATAGGCTTTCATTTAATAAATCTACTCGATTAGATAGGGATTTGAGGTCAACGTAATGAAGAAATGTGTGGGAAGCGGTTTTAATTCTTGCTTGTCCTAATTTAAATGGGAGGATTCCAGGATTGTTGGATAGATTCTGGATTAGAACTTCTTGTGTCTTCGTCATCGTTATGTACAGAGTCGAGAGTCTGTGAAATTACGCTGGTTTTAGAATTTTGTTTTCTAAGATTTTGAATTTGTTTTTAGTCTTATTCTGTTTTTTAAAGTCATAGGTTTTTTGTCTGGGTCTTTTTATGTTACTTATGTGGATGTTTGTAGAAGTGTTGCCGTGTTGTGGTTTTATTTCGGCGGTTTTTAGGTTTGGATTAATTTTTTCAATTTCTTCTGGTTTGAATTTGTTATTCGTTTTGGTTTGCTTTTGTTTATTTTTTACGTAAATTGTTTTAGGTATTTCAGGTAGATCTTCGCGATTTTTATTTGCGTAATCAATAGTTTTTTGTTTGTATTGCTCGTTTGTGTCTCTGATTTTATTGTATAGCAGTTTAATTTTTTCCTTGTGATTGATTATATAATTATTAACTAGTTGCTTTTCCAATTCAAGGTCTAGGGTTGAGTTTACGTCAATGTGTCCTGATATAATTTCGCACAATTTAAATTTTTTAGCAGAATGGATAGAATTATTGTATGCTAGCAAAGCGTAGTTGACTTTCATTTCAATTGGTTCTTTGTTATATTCGTTCTGATTGTTTAGTAGTCTTATATGTTCCACAAGGGTCGAATGAAATCTTTCAATTAACCCGTTTGATTCTGGGTGTTGTGATGTTATAAAATGGAGTTTTACTTTATGTACTGCGACGATCACTTGGGCCGCTGCGGGATGTTGTTGGTCCGCGATGTCGTGGGTTCTCCTGCAGGATGTCGGGTTGTTCTCGGGCGCCAATCTGCGGAACCTGCGAGGAAAGTGACGTGTGCCACGGGAGCTCTAGGTCGGCCGGGCCAAGGTTTAGCACAGACAGACAAAAGTAAGTTTAATATTTTATTGTACTAAAATTACTACACCTAGTGTTTTACTGAGCCGTAGGAAGTGAACTAGTGACAAACTAATCGCGGTTCTACTCAGCCGTCGACGGAGTTCGCGGTGGGGAACCACCAACGGGTCTTCTCCGATAACTACGGAACGTAAAGCAATGAGAAAAGAGAAAAAAACTACTAAGTTAAAACGCGGATCTGCCCGACAGCCGTAGAAACACGCGGTGGTAACCACCTACGGAGTTTCCCTTTAGGCGTGGAATGCAGCGAGCTGAAGGCTCTAAGGAACGGCGGTAGAAGCTACCAACCTGTATCCTCTGACAGCAGCGGAATTCAAGAAAAATGCAAAAATAAACAAGCAACTTACAAAAAGACTCGATTCGGAACAGAACGGTGCGGAAACGGACTGGAACTCTTCTCGGCTGACTGTTAGACGTTATAGTCGTCGTAGACTGAGTCGTGGTAGACTGAGTCGTGGTAGACTGAGTCCTGAGTCGTCAAAGACTGAGTCGTGGTAGACTGAGTCCTGAGTCGTCATAGACTGAAGAAATACGGCCCCGGCGGTCGTATTTATACCCGAAATTTAATTAATCCTGTAGCTACTGATTTTAAAGTGAGACAGATTGACTTTATGTATTGTTATTTTCGTTTAATAAATTGATTTTTATTTTAAATATTCGCAAAATCACTTCCCTTGGCTTTACAGAGTTTTGTATTGTATTTGATCTGATTTACATATTTTATAAAAATATATCATGGGAATTCGGTCCTCCGAAGCGTTTTGTGTTTGAAGTTGGCAGTACTGCGGTCGCGCGCACGCGCTGTCGCGGTGAACAGGTGTTTTTGTGAAAATTTGAAAACTGTAAAAATAACAAGAAAAGATACAGAAAAGTAACAGCGGTAAGTGTTAAAATGTATTTATTATTGTTTCCCCAAGTGCTGTGGTTGTAGGTTACATATTGGTGCAAGTTTAGACCCACGTGTTCTTGAGGTTATGTCTCCGGCCATGTGCGTTCTACAAAAGTGTTTCCCGGCGACTATTCGGGAATCCGGTAGACTGTTGGAGATGTCGCACCGCCTCCTGAAGGTGTTTCCAGCGGTTGGCGGCTACTGGTTTCGACGGCGGGTTCGCTTGACCTGGTGTGCGGTCCGGACCTCGTGAAGTCGGTGTTGTGACCTGGTGGAGCGACGAGGAAGGCAGGTACGTGAGCATTGTGACGAGCACTTCGTCACACCCTCCCCTAACTCCGCTTAAAGAAAATCAGGAAAAAGAAACAAGTTTCTTTCTACAGCGGTACGGTAGATTTCCGTCCCCTCCTCTTGCCACGCTTCCTGCGACGTACTGGGGGACACGCTTTGAACTGCGTGACCCACTGCACACCACCTCCTGGACTGGCCTCCAGGACTCGGTGTCGGTGACGGATCGGTGTCGGCAGGTCGCTGGGCGTGACGGCCTCGGTCGGCAACTGTGGCAGTGTGATCCCCCCAGGTGTGCCCGATGCCGGACTCCCGGAACGGAACGGTAACAGCGGTGGAGTCGGCAGCGGCGTCACGTAGTCTGGGGCGGACCACGTCGGCGGACGGCGGGCCGGCCGAGGTTCGACCAGCAGTGTCCTAGGTGTCACGGGGCGGTCAGGTGTGGCAGGAAGCGGCGATGTCTCTATAATTAAGAGTGAGGGAGACGGCGGATGCCGGGGTGCTGTGACGGCAAGGCCAGATGATCGGGCCTCCGGCGAAGAGTGCACAGCGGGACGCCTTGGCGGCGTCTGATGCGGCGCAGGTTGGTGCAGCCTTGGCCTCGGTGACGGTGGTGGCTTGACTGCTGGGTGTCCTCGGAACGGCAGCGGGCCCGTCGTGACCTCACTCTTGGCGGGAACCTGAAGAGATCGCATCACGGCGGGAAACCGAGGACTCGGTGATGGTGCTAGATCGGCAGCGGTTTCCCCTCGGAACGGTAGCGGGCCCGTCGTGACCTCACTCTCGGTGGAAACCCGAAGAGCTCTCATCACGGCGGGAAGCCGAGGAGTCGGTGACGGCGGTAGGTCGGCTGCTGTTTTCCCTCGGAACGGTGGCGGGCCCGTCGTGACCTCACTCTTGGCGGGAACCTGAAGAGCTTGCATCACGGCGGGAAGCCGAGGACTCGGTGACGGCGGTAGGTCGGCTGCTGTTTTCCCTCGGAACGGTGGCGGGCCCGTCGTGACCTCACTCTTGGCGGGAACCTGAAGAGCTCGCATCACGGCGGGAAGCCGAGGAGTCGGTGATGGTGCTGGATCGGCTGGTCGCTGGAAGTGACGGCCTCGGTCGGCAACGGTGGCTGGGTGATCCCCCCAGGTGTGCCCGGTGCCGGACTCCCGGAACGGAACGGAAACAGCGGTGGAGTCGGCAGCGGCGTCACGTAGTCTGGGGCGGACCACGCCGGCGGTCGGCGGGCCGGCCGAGGTTCGACCAGCGGAGGATCCACGCGGCTGCAGTCGACGGTGGCGTAATCAACATCACCGCCTTCTACGGGCCGCAGCACGTAGTGGACGGTGCTGACTACTGGCTGGATCAGCCGGGGCGGTGTTGGCGGCAGCGGTGACAGAGAGGCTGGAACAATTACCTCCCGCTGGATGGTCTACGACGATCTTGGCCGGCTGTTCGGAGTCTCCTTCCTGCGGCATGGTGTCTATGGGTCTGTGCTAACAGAAAAAATGAACAAAAGAAAAAAACCCTGCTCGGGCCACCAATTTGTGACGATCACTTGCGACGCGTCCCTGCTCGGACGCCAATTTGCGACGATCACTTGGGCCGCTGCGGGATGTTGTTGGTCCGCGATGTCGTGGGTTCTCCTGCAGGATGTCGGGTTGTTCTCGGGCGCCAATCTGCGGAACCTGCGAGGAAAGTGACGTGTGCCACGGGAGCTCTAGGTCGGTCGGGCCAAGGTTTAGCACAGACAGACAAAAGTAAGTTTAATATTTTATTGTACTAAAATTACTACACCTAGTGTTTTACTGAGCCGTAGGAAGTGAACTAGTGACAAACTAATCGCGGTTCTACTCAGCCGTCGACGGAGTTTGCGGTGGGGAACCACCAACGGGTCTTCTCCGATAACTACGGAACGTAAAGCAATGAGAAAAGAGAAAAAAACTACTAAGTTAAAACGCAGATCTGCCCGACAGCCGTAGAAACACGCGGTGGTAACCACCTACGGAGTTTCCCTTTAGGCGTGGAATGCAGCGAGCTGAAGGCTCTAAGGAACGGCGGTAGAAGCTACCAACCTGTATCCTCTGACAGCAGCGGAATTTAAGAAAAATGCAAAAATAAACAAGCAACTTACAAAAAGACTCGATTCGGAACAGAACGGTGCGGAAACGGACTGGAACTCTTCTCGGCTGACTGTTAGACGTTATAGTCGTCGTAGACTGAGTCGTGGTAGACTGAGTCGTGGTAGACTGAGTCCTGAGTCGTCAAAGACTGAGTCGTGGTAGACTGAGTCCTGAGTCGTCATAGACTGAAGAAATACGGCCCCGGCGGTCGTATTTACACCCGAAATTTAATTAATCCTGTAGCTACTGATTTTAAAGTGAGACAGATTGACTTTATGTATTGTTATTTTAGTTTAATAAATTGATTTTTATTTTAAAAATTCGCAAAATCACTTCCCTTGGCTTTACAGAGTTTTGTATTGTATTTGATCTGATTTACATATTTTATAAAAATATATCATGGGAATTCGGTCCTCCGAAGCGTTTTGTGTTTGAAGTTGGCAGCACTGCGGTCGCGTGAAAATTTGAAAACTGTGAAAATAACAAGAAAAGATACAGAAAAGTAACAGCGGTAAGTGTTAAAATGTATTTATTATTGTTTCCCCAAGTGCTGTGGTTGTAGGTTACATATTGGTGCAAGTTTAGACCCACGTGTTCTTGAGGTTATGTCTCCGGCCATGTGCGTTCTACAAAAGTGTTTCCCGGCGACTATTCGGGAATCCGGTAGACTGTTGGAGATGTCGCACCGCCTCCTGAAGGTATTTCCAGCGGTTGGCGGCTACTGGTTTCGACGGCGGGTTCGCTTGACCTGGTGTGCGGTCCGGACCTCGTGAAGTCGGTGTTGTGACCTGGTGGAGCAACGAGGAAGGCAGGTACGTGAGCATTGTGACGAGCACTTCGTCACAGTACTTCTAATAATTCTTTAACTAATGAATTTTTAAATTCTAAGCCATTGTCCGAAATTATTTGATTTGGTATCCCATGATGGGTGAAATATTTAACAAGATTATTCACAACTTCTATGCCTTGTCCGGAATTCAATTTATAGGCTTGAGCATATCTTGAGAAAGCATCAATTATCGTTAAGAATTTTTGTTATCGAGTCAATATGTAAAATTTCAAAATGTTTAGTTGGGGTTGGTGAAATATTAAATTTTGGTTTAATAGGGATTCTGTCATATTTAATTTTTAAATATACTTCACATTCATTAATGTAAGTTTGAACTGATTTTCTCAAATTAGGCCAGTAGTATTTCTTTCTAATTTCTTTCTCTGTTTCATCGATTCCTCTGTGATTAGTTTTGCTTTCGTGATAATTTTGAATAGTTTCTTTAATATCTTCTGAGTCTACGACATCTAATAATTTTTGAGTATATCTTACTAAATTTATTTGTGAGTTTTTGAAATATTTTTGAATAACTGAACTGAATTTTTCATATATTGGATCTTCGAAGTATAAGCAATATTTAACTTTCGGGATGATGTATTCTTTTATGAAATTAATTATATCTCTAGCAAAATTGTTTTTCGAAATTTGTACAAGAAAACGTTGTGTGTTTTCAAATAATTTTATAATTTTTGGTTTTTGGGGATCAAAATTTACTTCTGATATAATAATTTGGTTTGTTCCGAAATTAACTGGTTTATCACAAATAGGTATTCCTACGATCGGATTTTCTGTGTTCGTGTGAACTGTTTCATTGTCTGAAATAATTTCATCTTGATTTTCATTAACGGTTTGAACTACTAAAGAGACATTATCTAAATTATTTTCATTCTCTTGTTTATTAGTTTTAGAAAAATTTTTGTTAAAATTTTCTATGTATTCGAATAATCCTTCGGAGTTCTCATTTGTTTCGTTGGCATTTAATTGAATACGAGATAAAGCGTCTGCGTTTAAATTTAGTGAACCTTTTTTATAAACAATTTGGTAATCATATTCTTCTAGTTTAAGTCGCCATCTTACGAGTTTCGAATTGGGTTCTTTTAATGAAAACAACCATTGTAAAGGACTGTGGTCCGTATAGATGACAAATTTACGACCAAATAGATAAGGCCTGAAATGTTTCACTGCCCATACTATGGCTAGTAGCTCCTTTTCAATTGTGGAGTATTTAGTCTCTGAATCATTTAACGTACGGCTGGCATAAGATATAGGCAGATCTGATCCTACTTTTTCTTGTGACAGTACGGCACCAATCGCGAAATTGCTCGCGTCTGTCGTTAAAATGAAAGGTTTCTCGAAATCAGGGTGTTGCAAAATAGGTTCATTAGCTAACAAATTTTTACAGGTATTGAAACAATTTATGTAATTTGGATTTTGTGTATCGATTTTGGCGTCTTTTTTCAAGCATGAAATTAAAAGTTTTGTTAGATTTGCGAAATTTTTTATGAATTTGCGATAATATCCGAGTAATCCCAAAAATGCTTTTATTTCTCGCGTAGTTTTTGGTAAGGGGTAATTTCTAATTGCTTTGATCTTCTCGGGGTTAGGTTTTATGCCGTCTGATGTAATTAAGTAACCTAAAAATGTGACTTCTGTTTTTAGAAATTCGGACTTATCGAGTTTTACCTTAAGGTTACTTTCGCGTAATTTTTGGAAAATACATTTTAAATTTGAAATATGCTCCTGAAGAGATGCAGAAAATACTATTATATCGTCCATAAAAACAAAGCAAATTTTGTTTAGATATAGAAAAGTGGCTGGTGCGTTCTTTAAGCCGAAAGGTGTTCGTAAAAATTCATAGTGTCCGTGTTCTACGTTAAAAGCGGTTTTCAGTATGTCGTCCGGGTGCATTTCAATCTGATGAAATCCACTTGCCAAGTCTAATGTTGAAAAATATTTATTCGGGATAGGGTAACGGTCATCTACAGTCTTCTCGTTTATCTTGCCAGAAGCATCAACCTTTTTTGGAACGATCCAAATAGGTGATGACCAAGGCGAATCACTGGGTCGTATGATTCCCTGTTCTAACATGTTGTTAATTTGTTTCTCGACTTCGGGTTTGTGAATGAATGGATATCTATAGGATTTTGAGTGTACTGGAATTTCATCTTTTGTGATTATTTGATGTTTGATCTTGTTTGTAAAAGTTAGTGGAGTTCCTTCTCGATAAAATATATCAGAAAATGATTTGACTAATTTTGAAATTTGATGTGTTTCTTCCGTATTCATATGGTCGGTTCTAATTAGATTAGTTAAGTCTGATTTGTCTTGATATTGGATATTATTTACATCGTCATTGACTGTGACATTAAATAATTTGAATTCAGAATTATTAAATGGGTTGGCATTAATTGGTTCGTACAAATAAATTTCTTGTGGTTCATATGTATTATTATAAATATCTACAGGGGCATAACCGTTTTGACAATTTGATAAAAAATTTCTAATTAAACAATTCGAAATGTTTGTGGGTGGTATTAATACATCGCCGTCGGGTGCATGTACTGGAATTTTTACGGTTTCGAGAGTGTTTGGTTCTATTCGAGCAAAGAACAATAATTTTTGTTTCGATTCGTAGTGTGATAGTTTTAAACTCGTGTTTGGGGTTTTCAAGATAGAATGTTTTATATTTAGTTCTACGTTTAAGTCTTTTAACGTGTCATATCCAATTAATCCATCGAAAAAGTGATGAAATTTAAACAAATAGAATTTTATATTTTTGTCGGTATTGAATTCGGGGAATGCTGGAATTTCAATACAAGAATCGCATTTAGTAGTTTGAAATATTGAACTAATTGTAAAATTTTCCTTTTTAATAAATGGTTTAAAATATTTTTCTGCAAGATCTAGATTTAAAAATGATTTTGTCGCTCCGGTGTCTATTAACAATTTTAAGGGTGGATTCGAAATTTTTATAAAGGTAAATCTTTTTTATCATAGATGGAATGAATTTCTATGTTTGGTTTTGAGACTGGCTCGTTTCGCAAAAATTTTGATTATCTTCATAAGAGTCGGGTTCGTACACGTCGTATTCGGTTTCATTTGTGTCGACCGAAGTGTTTTGTCTGTATTGTTCGTAATTTTCCACTTCATTATAATTATCGTAATAATATTCTACTGGTTCGTAAAATTCGGTGAGCTCTACATTAAATAGTTCCCCGGATACAAATTTTTGTTGTCCGTTATTTTGGAATTTTGATACAGTACCATGTGATATTCCACTCATGGGGGTTGGTTTGGGAAATTGTTGACGGGTGGCAGAACCTTGTGTTTTCCGCACGTTTGTAGGATTGGGTCTAGGTTGAGGTCTTCAAAATACTTGTTGGTTTGTAAAGGTTCTTTGAGGTTGAATTGGTCTAGACTGTAAAGCTATTGGAGCACTGGGAAATGATCGGGGTTGATTATAAAATTGTTGTTGCGAAGAATTATAGGTTGTTGGAGATTGATATCTCGGAAATTGCATTGGAATTTGTCTTTGAATGCGCATATTACGCTGAGGTTTTTTAGTAATTTTATTATTGAAAGCGGGTCTTTGTAAATGTCTGATGTTATTTTCCGCTACTATATATTGTCTACTTTCTGCTAAACTAGTGGGCTTCATTGCGCGAATTGTTGAACCAAGTGGTTCTTTTAATCCAGCTAAAAATATTTTCAACGCATGTGTATTATAAAAATTTTTCTTTACTGTTTTAATTGTGTCTTCTGATTCATGAATTTCAACATAATTATGAAGAAAGCTTAAATTTTGCATTACATTTGTGTAAAATTGAAGTGCTGATTCATCTTTTTGTCTCAGTTGATCTAAATCAAATAATAAGCCATTTTCATCTCGCTGGTCGCCGAAATGGGCAACTAACGTTTCTTTTACTGTTTTCCAGTCTTTGGTTATACAAGTAGTGTATACTTCGCGGGCTGCTCCGGATAATTTTGCATATATTCCGTATACTACTGTAATATTTTGAAGGCAATGTAAATTTTCAGGTTTCGGGTCCCAATAAGTTTTTATTAGGGCATTTGCAATTTCTAGGAATCCTGCTAATTCTGCTGGATTTCCATTGAAGTTTGGAACGATTTCAAGTAATTTAGTTTCAAATTTGGGTATTTGTGACATATTTTCGCTTATAGATAAATTAGAAAGAACTGAATTAATTACTGTTAAATCTACTTTTTGATTTCTATAAGAATTCGTAAAATCTAAGTCTAAATCTAACTCGTTCTCACTGTTTTCCGCGGTGGAAGGGTAAGATGAAAGCGAGGAGTCGGACATAAAAATGAAAACAACTCACACAACCAATTTGATGAAGAGTCGCATTCCTGGCGGATTTCCTCGATGGAGATCTGCTGGGTCGGAGGGTGATATCTTGGATTCTCGATGAATCTTGTAGAATTTCGGTCCGTCGCGAGTTAACAGTTGATACTGCAGGTTTTTTCACGATGAATTGACTTTCAGTATCCTACCGACTGCGCCAATTATTTTAATGGTTCTGGTTTATGAGTTTTTAAAAATAATTATTTTATTCACAAATATTAAATTTAATGTTTTCAAAGCAAGATACAAGTCCAGACTGAATATAATATTTCTTTACAATCTTTTACATGTGTTTTTGATACAGAGTAATATAATATGATAACATGATAACAGGATGTCGGGAACTGCTGATGGTTGCAACTCCTGGGCAGGTAACATAAATATATGCTTCAAGTGTGGTAGTTATTCTAGAATCCAGCCCATGTAGCTTACAATATACAACATATTCATAAAAATCACACCCGAAAATTGAATATTTATTATCTGATTGGTACCACGTTTTGGTCACTTTTGCATAACCAATGCTTAAAACCATCCATAGTATAGATCCTAAAGCTTGAATATGAATGTTTTAACAAAAACATTCATATCAAGAATAGGTAAAATCTGATTTAATTTTTGTAAAAATCATATAAATATTTGCTTCCGCGCCCGAATTTTATAATTCGTCATCATATTTAGCTAAAAGAAAACATTGCAACAAAAAAATTGCTATTCCAAGTGTGGCAGGTATTCTAGAATTCAACCCATGTAGCTTACAATATACAACGTATTCATCAAGAATATGTAAAATATGACTTTATTTTTGTAAAAAATCATATAAATATTTGCTTCCGCGCCCGAATTTTATAGATCTTTATCATATTTTAGCTAAAAGAAAACATTGCAACAAGAAAATTGCTATTTCAAATGTGATAGCTATTCTAGAATCCAGACCATGTAGCTTACAATATACAACGTATTCCTTAAAATGACATCCGAAAATTGAATGTCTATTATCTGATTGGTACCACGTTTTGGTCACTTTTGCATGTCCAATGCAAAAATTATCCATAGTATAGATCCTGAAGCATGAATATGAATGTTTTAACAAAAATATCCATTTCAAGAATAGGTTAAATCTGACTTTAAATTTGTAAAAAATCATATAAATATATGCTTCAGCGCCCGAATTTTATAATTCTTTATCATATTTTAGCTAAAAGAAAACATTGCAACAAGAAAATTGCTATTTCAAGTGTGGTAGGTATTCAAAAGTCCAGCCCATGTAGCTTAAAATATACAACGTATCCATTAAAATGACATCCGAAAATTGAATGTTTATTTTCTGATTGGTACCACGTTTTAGTCAACATTGCAACAAGAAAATTGCTATTTCAAGTGTGGTAGGTATTCTAGAATCCAGCTCATGTAGCTTACAATATCCAACATATTCATTAAAGTCACACCCGAAAATTGAATGTTTATTATCTGATTGGTACCACGTTTTGGTCACTTTTACATAACCAATGCTTAAAACCATCCAAAGTATAGATCCTAAAGCTTGAATATGAATGTTTTAACAAAAACATCCATATCAAGAATAGGTAAAATCTGATATAATTTTTGTAAAAATCAAATAAAAATTTGCTTCCGCGCCCGAATTTTATAATTCTTCATCATATTTTAGCTAAAAGAAAACATTGCAACAAAAAAATTGCTATGTCAATTGTGGTAGGTATTCTAGAATCTAGCCCATGTTGCTTACAATATACAACGTATTCATCAAAAATAGGTAAAATCTGACTTTCTTTTTGTAAAAAATCATATAAATATTTGCTTTCGCGCCCGAATTTTATAGTTCTTTATCATATTTTAGCTAAAGGAAAACATTGCAACAAGATAATTGCTATTACAAGTGTGGTAGGCATTCTAGAATCCAGCCCATGTAGCTTACAACATACAACGTATTCATCAAGAAAAGGTAAAATCTGTCTGTATTTTTGTAAAAAATCATATAAATATTTGCTTCCGCGCCCGAATTTTATAATTCTTTATCATATTTTAGCAAGAAAAAACATTGCAACAAGAAAATATAAATTTCAAGTGTGGTAGGTATTCTAGGATCCAGCCCATGTAGCTTTCATTATACAACGTATTCATTAAAATGACACCCAAAAAATGAATGTTTTTTTATCTGATTGGTATCATGTTTTGGTCACTTTTGCATGTCCAATGCTTAAAACCATCCATAGTATAGATCCTAACCCATGAATAAGAATGTTTTAACTAAAATATCTGTTTAAAGAATAAGAAAAATATGACATTATTTTTGTAAGAAATCATATAATTATTTGCTTCCGCGCCCGAATTTTATAATTCTTCATTATATTTTAGCTAAAAGAAAACATTGCAACAAGAAAATTGCTATTTCAAGTTTGGTAGGTATTCTAGAATCCAGCCCATGTAGCTTACAACATACAACGTATTCATCAAAAATAGGTAAAATCTGACTTTATTTTTGTGAAAAATTATATAAATATTTGCTTCCGTGCCCGAATTTTATAATTTTTCATCATATTTTAGCTAAAAGAAAACATTGCAACAAGAAAATTGCTATTTCAAGTGTGGTAGGTATTCTAGTATCGAGCTCATATAGCTTACAATATACAACGTATTAATCAAGAATAGGTAAAATCTGACTTTATTTTTTAAAAAATCATATAAATATTTGCATCCGGGCCGGAATTTTATTATTTTTCATCATATTTTATCTAAAAGAAAACATTGCAACAAGAAAATTGCTATTTCAAGTGTGGTAGGTATTTTAGAATTCAGCCCATGTAGCTTACAATATACAACGTATTCATCAAGAAAAGGTAAAATATTTGCTTCCGCGCACGAATTTTATAATTCTTCATCATATTTTCGCTAAAAGAAAATATTGCAACAAGAAAATTGCTAATTCAAGTGTGGTAGGTATTCTAGAATCCAGCCCATGTAGCTTACAACATACAACGTATTCATCAAAAATAGGTAAAATCTGACTTTATTTTTGTAAAAAATTAATATAAAAATTTGCTTCCGCGCCCGAATTTTATAATTCTTCATCATATTTTAGCTAAAAGGAAACATTACTTCAAGAAAATTGCTATTTCAAGCTTGGTAGGTATTCTAGAATCCATCCCATGTAGCTTACAATATACAACGTATTTATTAAGAATAGGTAAAATTTGACTTTATTTTTGTAAAAAATCATATAAATATTTGCTTCCGCGCCCAAATATTATAATTCTTTATCATGTTTTAGCTAAAAGAAAACATTGCAATAAGAAAGTTGCTATTTCAAGTGTGGTAGGTATTCTAGAATCCAGCCCGTGTAGCTTACAATATACAAAGTATTCATCAAGAAAAGGTAAAGTCTGACTTTATTTTTGTAAAAAATCAAATAAATATTTGCTTCCGCGCCCGAATTTTATAATTTTTCATAATATTTTAGCTAAAAGTAAACATTGCAACAAGAAAATTCCTATTTCAAGTGTGGTAGGTATTCTAGAATCCAGCCCATGTAGCTTACAATATACAACGTATTCATTAAAATGACATCCGAAAATTAAATGTTTATTATCTGACTGGTATCACGTTTTGGTCACTTTTGCATGTCCAATGCTAAAATTATCCATAGTATAGATCCTAAGGCATGAATATAAATGTTTTAACAAAAATATCCATTTCAAGAATAGGTAAAATCTGACTTTATTTTTGAAAAAAATCATATAAATATTTGCTTCCGCGCCCGAATTTTATAATTCTTTATCATATTTTAGCTTTTAGAAAACATTGCAACAAGAAAATTGCTATTTCAAGTGTGGTAGGTGTTTTAGAATCCAGCCCATGTAGCTTACAATATCAACGTATTCATCAAGAAAAAGTAAAATCTGACTTTATTTTTGTGAAAAAATTATATGAATATTTGCTTCCGCGCCCGAATTTTATAATTTTTCATCATATTTTAGTTAAAAGAAAACATTGCAACAAGAAAGTTGCTATTTCAAGTGTGGTAGGTATTCTAGAATCCAGCCCATGTAGCTTACAAAATACAAAGTATTCATTAATATGACACCCGAAAATTGAATGTTTATTATCTGATAAGTACCACGTTTTGCTCACTTTTGCATGTCCAATGCTTAAAACCATACATAGTGTAGATCCTAAAGCATGAATATGAATGTTTTAACAAAAATATCCATTTCAAGAATAGGTAAAATTTGACTTTGTTTTTGTAAAAAATCATATAAATATTTGCTTCCGCGCCCAAATTTTATAATACTTCTTCATATTTTAGCTAAATGAAAACATTGCAACAAGAAAATTGCTATTTCAAGTGTGGTAGGTATTCTCGAATCCAGCCCATGTAGCTTACAATATACAACGTATTCATTACTATGATAACCAAAGATTGAATGTTTATTATCTGATTGGTGCTACGTTTTGGTCACTTTTGCATGTCCAATGCTAAAATTATCCATAGTATAGATATAGATCCTAAAGCATGAATATGAATGTTTTAACAAAAATATCCATTTCAATATTAGGTAAAATTTGACTTTATTTTTGTAAAAAATCATATAAACATTTGCTTTCGCGCCCAAATATTATAATTCTTCATCATATTTTAGCTAAAAGAAAATATTGCAACAAGAAAATTGCTAGTTCAAGTGTGGTAGGTATTCTAGAATCCAGCCCATGTAGCTTACAATATACAACGTATTCATCAAGAATAGGTGAAAACTAACTTTATTTTTGTAAAAAATCATATAAATATTTGCTTCTGCGCCCGAATTTTATAATTCTTCATCATATTTTAGCTAAAAGAAAACATTGCAACAAGAATAAATTGCTATATTAAGTGTGGTAGGTATTCTAGAATTTAGCCCATGTAGTTTACAATATACAACGTATTCATCAAGAATAGGTAAAAACTAACTTTATTTTTGTAAAAAATCATATAAATATTTGTTTCCGCGCCCGAATTTTATAATTCTTCATCATATTTTAGCTAAAAGAAAACATTGCAACAAGGAAATTTCTATGTCAAATGTGGTAGGTATTCTAGAATCCAGCACATGTAGCTTACAATATACATCGTATTCATCAAGAATAGGTAAAATCTGACATTATTTTTGTAAAAAATCATATACATATTTGCTTCCACGCCCGAATTTTATAATTCTGCGTCATATTTTAGCTAAAAGAATATATTGCAACAAGAAAATTGCTAGTTCAAGTGTGGTAGGTATTCTAGAATCCAGCCCATGTAGCTTACACAATATACAACTTATTCATCAAGAATAGGTAAAACCTGACTTAAATTTTGTAAAAAATCATATAAATATTGGCTTCCGCGCCCGAATTTTATAATTCTTCCTCATATTTTAGCTAATAGAAAACATTGCAAAAAGAAAATTGCTATTTCAAGTGTGGTAGGTATACTAGAATCCAGCCCATGTAGCTTACAATATACAACGTATTCATGAAGAATAGGTAAAATCTGACTTTATTTTTGTAAAAAATCATATAAATATTTGTTTCCGCGCCCGAATTTTATAATTCTTAATCATATTTTAGCTAAAAGAAAACAGTGCAACAAGAAAATTCTATTTCGAGTGTGGTAGGTATTCGAGAATCCAGCCCATGTAGATTACAATATACAACGTATTCATCAAGAATAGGTAAAATCTGACTTTATTTTTGTGAAAAATCATATAAATATTTGCTTCCGCGCCCGAATTTTATAATTCTTCATCATATTTTAGCTAAAAGAAAACATTGCAACAAGAAAATTGCTATTTCAAGTGTGATAGGTATTTCAGAATCGAGCCCATGTAGCTTACAATATACAGCGTATTCATCAAGAATAGGTTAAATCTGACTTAATTTTTGAAAAAAATCATATAAATATTGCTTGCACGCCCGAATTTAATAATTCTTTATCATATTTTAGCTAAAAGAAAACATTGCAACAAGATAATTGCTATTTCAAGTGTGGTTGGTATTCTAGTAGCCAGCCCATCTAGCTTACAATATACAACGTATTCATCAAGAATAGGTAAAATCTGACTTTATATTTGTTTAAAATCATAGAAATATTTGCTTCCGCGCCCGAATTTTATAATTATTCATCATAATTTAGCTAAAAGAAAACATTGCAACAGGAAATTGCTATTACAAGTGTTGTAGGTATTCTAGAATCCAGCCCATGTAGCTTACAATATACTACGTATTTATCACGAATAGGTAAAATCTGACATTATTTTTGTAAAAAATCATATAAATATTTGCTTTCGCGCCTCGAGTATTATAATTATTCATCATAATTTAGCTAAAAGAAAACATTGCCAATTGCAAACATTTAGCAATAATATCCATTTCAAGAATAGGTAAAATCTAACTTTATTTTTGTAAAAAATCATATAAATATTTGCTTTCGCGACCGAATTTTGTATTTCTTTATCTTATTTTATCTAAAAGAAAACATTGCAACTAAAAAATTGCTATATCAAGTGTGGTAGGTATTCTAGATTCCAGCCCATGTAGCTTACAATATACAACGTATTCATCAAGAAAAGGTAAAATCTGACATTATTTTTGTAAACACTGATAAAAATATTTGCTTTCGCGCCCGAATGTTATAATTTTTCATCATATTTTAGCTAAAAGAAAACATTGCAACAAGAAATTGCTATTTCAAGTGTGGTAGTTATTTTAGAATCCAGCCCACGTAGCTTACAATATACAACGTATTCATTAATATGACACCCGAAAATTGAATTAATATTATCTGATTGGTTCCACGTTTTGGTCACTTTTGCATGTCCAATGCTAAAATTATCCATAGTATAGATCCTAAAGCATGAATATGAATGTTTTATCAAAAATATCCATTTCAAGGTTATGTAAAATCTGACTTTATTTTTGTAATAAATCATATAAATATTGGCTTCCGCGCCCGAATTTTATAATTCTTCATCATATTTTAGCTAGAAGAAAACATTGCAACAAGAAAATGACACCCGAAAATTGAATGTTTATTATCTATTGGTACCACGTTTTGGTCACTTTTGCATGTCCAATGCTTAAAACCATCCATAGTATAGATCCTAAAGCATGAATATGAATGATTCAACAAAAACATCCATTTCAAGAATAGGTAAAAACTGGCTTTATTTTTGTGATAAATCATATAATATCTGCTTCCGCGCCGAAATTTTATAATTGTTCATTTTATTTTAGCTAAAAGAAAACATCGCAACAAGAAAATTGCTATTTCAAGTGTGGTAGATATTCTAGAATCCAGCTCATGTAGCTTACAATATACAACGTATTCATCAAGAATAGGTAAAATCTGACTTTATTTTTGTAAAAAATCATATAAATATTTGCTTTCGCGCCCGAATTTTATAATTCATCATATTTTAGCTAAATAAAAACATTGCAACAAGAAAATTGCTATTTCAAGTGTGGTAGGTATTCTCGAATCCAGCCCATGTAGCTTACAATATACAACGTATTCATCAAGAATAGGTAAAATCTGACTTTATTTTTGAAAAAAATCATATAAATATTTGTTTCCGCGCCCGAATTTTATAATTCTTCATCATAATTTAGCTAAAAGAAAACATTGCAACAAGGAAATTGCTATTTCAAGTGTGGTAGGTATTCTAGAATCCAGCCCAGAGGTAGTTTTCAATATACAACTTATTCATTAAAATGACACCCGAAAATAAAAGGTTTATTATCAGATTGGTACCACGTTTTTGTCACTTTTGCATGTCCAATGCTAAAATTATCCATAGTATAGATCCTACAGCATGAGTATAAATGTTTTAGCAAATCTATCCATTTCAAGAATAGATAAAATCTGATTTTATTTTTGTAAAAAATCATATAAATATTTGCTTCCGCGCCCGAATTTCATAAATTTTTCATGATATTTTAGCTAAAAGAAAACATTGCAACAAGAAAATTGCTATGTCATGTGTGGTAGGTATTCTAGAATCCAGCCAATGTAGCTTACAATATACAACTTATTAATCAAGACTAGGTAAAATCTGACTTTATTTTTGTAAAAAATCATATAAATATTTGCTCCCGCGCCCGAATTTTATAATTCTTCATCATATTGTAGCTAAAAGAAAACATTTTATCAAGAAAATTGCAATTTCAAGTGTGGTAGTTATTCTAGAATCCAGCCCATGTGGCTTACAATATACAACGTATTCATTAAAATGACACCCGAAAATTGAATATTTATTATCTGACCACATTTTGGTCACTTTTGCATGTCCAATGCCTAAAATCACCCATAGTATACATCCTAAAGCATGAATATGAATGTTTTAACAAAAATATCCATTTCAAGAATAGGTAAAATCTGACTTCATTTTTGTAAAAAATCATATAAATATTTGCTTCCGCGCCCGAATTATATAATTCTTAATCACATTTTAGCTAAAAGAAAACATTGCAACAAGAAAAATGCTATTTCAAGTGTGGTAGGTATTCTAGAATCCAGTCCATTTAGCTTACAATATACAACGTATTCATCAAGAATAGGTAAAATCTGACTATATTTTTGTATAATATCATATAAATATTTGCCTCCGCGCCCGAATTTTATAATTCTTCATCATTTTGTAGCTAGAAGAAAACATTGCAACATGAAAATTGCTATTTCAAGTGTGATAGGTAATCTAGAATCCAGCCCAGGTAGCTTACAATATACAACATATTCGTTAAAATGACACCCGAAAATTGATTATTTATTATCTGATTGGTACCACGTTTTGGTCACTTTTGCATGTCCAATGCTTAAAACCATCCATAGTACAGATCCTAAAGCATGAGTATGAATGTTTTAACAAAAATATCCATTTCAAGAATAGGTAAAATCTGACTTTATTTTGTAAAAAATCATATAAACAATATTTGCTTCTGCGCCCGAATTTTATAATTCTTCATCATATTTTAGCATAAAGAAAACATTGCAACAAGAATAAATTGCTATATCAAGTGTGGTAGGTATTCTAGAATCGAGCCCATGTAGTTTACAATATACAACGTATTCATCAAGAATAGGTAAAAACTAACTTTAATTTTGTAAAAAATCATATAAATATTTGTTTCCGCGCCCGAATTTTATAATTCTTCATATATTTTAGCTGAAAGAAAACATTGCAACAAGGAAATTGCTATTTTAAGTGTGGTAGGTATTCTAGAATCCAGCACAGGTAGTTTCCAATATACAACTTATTCATTAAAATGACACCCGAAAATAAAATGTTTATTATCAGATTGGTACCACTTTTTTGTCACTTTTGCATGTCCAATGCTAAAATTATCCATAGTATAGATCCAACAGCATGAGTATGAATGTTTTAGCAAAACTATCCATTTCAAGAATAGATAAAATCTGATTTTATTTTTGTAAAGAATCATATAAATATTTGCTTCCGCGCCCGAATTTTATAAATTTTTCATCATATTTTAGCTAAAAGAAAACATTGCAACAAGAAAATTGCTATGTCAATTGTGGTAGGTATTCTAGAATCCAGCTAATGTAGCTTACAATATACAACTTATTAATCAAGACTAGGTAAATTCTGACTTTATTTTTGTAAAAAATCATATAAATATTTGCTTCCGCGCCCGAATTTAATAATGCTTTATCATATTTTACCCAAAAAAAAACATTGCAACAAGAATATTGCTATTTCACGTGTGGTAGGTATTCTAGAATCCAGCCCATGTAGCTTACAATATACAACGTATTCATTAAGAATAGGTTAAATCGGAATTTATTTTTGTAAATAATCATATAAATATTTACTTGCGCGCCCGAATTTTATAATTCTTCATCATATTTTAGCTAAAAGAAAACATTGCAACAAGAAAATTGCTATTTCAAGTGTGGTAGGTATTATAGAATCTAGCCCATGTAGCTTACAATATACAACGTATTCACTAAAATGATACCCGAAAATTGAATGTTTTTTATCTGATTAGTATCACGTTTTGGTCACTTTTGCATGTTCAATGCTTAAAACGATCCATAGTATAGATCCTAAAGCATGAATATGAATGTTTTAACAAAAATTTTCATTTCAAGAATAGGTAAAATTTAACTTTATTTTTGTAAAAAATCATATAAATATTTGCTTCCGCGCCCGAATTTTATAATTCTTCGTCATATTGTAGCTAAAAGAAAACATTGCATCAAGAAAATTGCAATTTCAAGTGTGGTAGTTATTCTAGAATCCAGCCCATGTAGCTTACAATATACAACGTATTCATTAATATGACACCCGAAAATTGAATGTTTATTATCTAATTGGTACCACGTTTTAGACACTTTTGCATGTACAATGCTTAAAAACATCCATAGTATATATCCTTAAGCATGAATATGAATGTTTTAACAAAAATATCCATTTCAAGAATAGGTATAATCTGACTATATTTTTGTAAAAATTCATATAAATATTTGCTTCCGCGCCCAAATTTTATAATTTTTCATTATAATTTTGCTGAAAGAAAACATTTAAACAAGAAAAATGTTATTTCAAGTGTGGTAGGTATTCTAGAATCCAGCCCATGTAGCTTACAATATACAACGTGTTCACTAAAATGATACCCGAAAATTGAATATTTCTTATATGACTGGTACCACGTTTTGGTCACTTTTGCATGTCCAATGCTTAAAACCTTCCATAGTAAAAATCCTAAAGCATGAATATAATTGTTTTAACAAAAATATCCATTTCAAGAATAGGTAAAATCTGACATTATTTTTGTAAAAAATCATATAATTATTTGCTTCCGCGCCGGAATTTTATAATTCTTTATCATATTTTAGCTTAAAGAACACATTGCAACAAGAAAATTGCTATTTCAAGTGTGGTAAGTATTCTAGAATCCAGCCCATGTAGCTTACAATATACAGCGGATTTATTGAAATGACACCCGAAAATTAAATGTTTATTATCTGATCGGTACCACGTTTTGCACACTTTTGCATGCCTTAAGCTTAAAAAAATCGTTAGTATAGATCCTTAAGCATGAATATGAATGTTTTAACAAAAATATCCATTTCAAGAATATGTAAAATCTGACTTTATTTTTGTAAAAAATCATATAAATAATTGCTTCCGCGCCCGAGGTTTATATTTCTTCATCATAATTTAGCTAATAAAACCTTGCAACAAGAAAATTGTCATTTCAAGTGTAGTAGGTATTCTATAATCCAGCTCATGTAGCTTACAATATACAACGTATTCACTAAAATGATACCCGAAAATTGAATGTTTATTATCTGATTGGTACCACGTTTTGGTCACTTTCGCATGTCCAATGCTTAAAACCTGCCATAGTATAGATCCTAAAGCATGAATATAATTGTTTTAACAAAAATAACCATTTCAGCAATAGGTACAATCTGACATTATTTTTGTAAAAAATTATATAAATATTTGCTTCCGCGCTCGAATTTTATAATTCTTCATCATATTGTAGTTAGAAGAAAACATTGCAACAAGAAAATTGCTATTTCAAGTGTGATAGGTATTCTAGAATCCAGCCCAGGTAGCTTACAATATACAACATATTCGTTAAAATGACACCCGAAAATTGATTATTTTTTATGTGATTGGTACCACGTTTTGGTCACCTTTGCATATCCAATGCCTAAAACCATCCATAGTATAGATCCTAAAGCATGAATATGAATGTTTTAACAAAAATATCCATTTCAAGAATAGCTAACTCTGACTTTATTTTTGTAAAAAATCATATAAATATTTGCTTACGCGCCCAATTTTTATAATTCTTCATCATATTTTAGCTTAAAGAAATCATTGCAACAAGAAAATTTGCTATTTCAAGTGTGGTAGGTATTCTAGAATCCAGCCCATGTAGCTTAAAATATACAATGTATTCATTGAAATTACACCCGAAAATTGAATGTTTATTATCTGATCGGTACCACGTTTTGGACACTTTTGCATGTCCAATGCTTAAAAACATCCATAGTATAGATCCTTAAGCATGAATATGAATGTTTTAACAAAAATATCCATTTCAAGAATAAGTAAAATCTGACTTTATTTTTGTAAAAAATCATATAAATATTTGCTTCCGCGCCCAAGTTTTATAATTTTTCATTATAATTTTGCTAAAAGAAAACATTTAAACAAGAAAATTGTTATTTTAAGTGTGGTAGGTATTCTAGAATCCAGCCCATGTAGCTTAAAATATACAACGTATTCACTAAAATGATACCGAAAATTGAATGTTTCTTATCTGACTGGTACAACGTTTTGGTCACTTTTGCATGTCCAAAGCCGAAAACCATCCATAGTATAGATCCTAAAGCATGAATATGAATGTTTTAACAAAAATATACATTTCAAGAATAGGTAAAATCTGACTTTATTTTTGTAAAAAAACATATAAATATTTGCTTCCGCGGCCGAGTTTTATATTTCTTCATCATAATTTAACTAAAAAAAAACCTTGCAACAAGAAAATTGCCATTTCAAGTGTAGTAGGTATTCTAGAATCCAGCCCATGTAGCTTACAATATACAACGTATTCATTTAAATGACACCCGAAAATTGAATGTTTATTATCTGATTGGTGCCACGTTTTGGTCACTTTTGCATGTCCAATGCTTAAAACCTTCCTTAGTATAGATCCTAAAGCATGAATATAATTGTTTTAACAAAAATATCCATTTTAAGAATTGGTTAAATCTGACATTATTTTTGAAAAAAATCATATAAATATTTGCCTCCGCGCCCGAATTTTATAATTCTTCATCATATTTTAGCTAAAGAAAACATTACAAACAAGAAAATTGCTATTTCAAGTATGGTAGGTGTTCTAGAATCCAGCTCATGTAGCTTACAATATACAACGTATTCATTGAAATGACACCCGAAAATTAAATGTTTATTATCTGATCGTTACCACGTTTTGCACACTTTTGCATGTCCAATGCTTAAAAACATCCATAGTATAGATCCTTAAGCATGAATATGAATGTTTTAACAAAAATATCCATTTCAAGAATAGGTAAAATCTGACTGTATTTTTGTAAAAAATCATATAAATATTTGCTTCCCGCGTCCAAATTTTATAATTTTTCATTATAATTTAGCTGAAAGAAAACATTGAAACAAGTAAATTGTTATTTCAAGTGTGGTAGGTTTTCTAGAATCCAGCCCATGTAGCTTACAATATACAACGTATTCACTAAAATGATACCCGAAAATTGAATGTTTATTATCTGATTGGTACCACGTTTTGGTCACTCTTGCATGTCCAATGCGTAAAACCTTACATATTATAGATCCTAAAGCATGAATATAATTGTTTTAACAAAAATATCCATTTCAAGTATAAGTAAAATCTGACATTATTTTTGTAAAAAATCATATAAATATTTGCTTCTGCGCCCGTTTTTCATAATTTATCATCATATTTTAGCTAAGAGAAAACATTGCAAAAAGGAAATTGCTATTTCAAGTGTGGTAGGTATTTTAGAATCTAGCCCATGTAGCATACAATATACAACGTATTCATTAAGAAAAGATAAAATCTGACTTTTTTTTTTAAAAAATTATATAAATATTTGCTTCCGCGCCCGAATTTTATAATTCTTCATCATATTTTAGATAAAAGAAAACATTGCAACAAGAAAATTGCTATTTCAAGTGTTGTAGGTATTCTAGAATCCAGGCCATTTAGCTAACAATATACAACGTATTCATCAAGAATAAGTAAAATCTGACTTTATTTTTGTAAAATATCATATAAAAATTTGCCTCCGCGCCCGAATTTTATAATTCTTCACCATATTGTAGCTAGAGGAAAACATTGTAACAAGAAAATTGCTATTTCAATTGTGGTAGGTATTCTAGAATCCAGCCCATGTAGCTTACAATATACAACGTAATCATTAAAATGACACCCGAAAATTGAATGTTTTTTATCTGATTGGTACCACGTTTTGCATGTTTAATGCTTAAAAACATCCATAGTATAGATGCTTAAGCATGTATATGAATGTTTTAACAAAAATATGCATTTCAAGAATAGGTAAAATCTGACTTTATTTTTGTAAAAAATCATATAAATATTTGCTTCCGCGCCCAAATTTTATAATTCTTTATCATAATTTAGCTGATAGAAAACATTGCAACAAGAAAATTGTTATTTCAAGTGTGGTAGGTATTCTAGAATCCAGCCCATGTAGCTTACAATATGCAAACGTATTCATCAAGAATAGGTAAAATCTGACTTTATTTTTGTAAAAAATTATATAAATATTTGCTTCCGCGCCCGAATTTTATAATTCTTCATCATATTTTAGCTAAAAGAAAACATCGCAACAAGAAAATTGCTATTTTAAGTGTAGTAAGGATTCTAGAATCCAGCCCATGTAGCTTACAATATACAACGTATTCATCAAGAATAGGTAAAATCTGACTTTATTTTTGTAAAAAATCATATAAATATTTGCTTCCGCGCCCGAATTTTATATTTCTTTATCATATTTTAGCTAAAAGAAAACATTGCAACAAGAAACTTGCCATTTCAAGTGTGGTAGGTATTCTACAATCCATCCCACGTAGCTTACAATATTCAACGTATTCATCAAGAAAAGGTAAAATCTGACTTTATTTTTGTAAAAAATCATATAAATTTTATAATTTTTCATCATATTTTAGCTAAAAGAAAACATTGCAACAAAAAAATTGCTATTTCAAGTGTGGTAGGTATTCTAGAATCCAGCCCATGTAGCTTACAATATACAACGTATTCAACAAGAAAAGGTAAAATGTGACTTTATTTTTGTAAAAAATCATATAAATATTTGCTTCTGCGACCGAATTTTATAATTTTTCATCATGTTTTAGCTAAAAGATAACATTGCAACAAGAAAATTGCTATTTTAAGTGTGGTAGGTATTCTAGAACCCAGCCCATGTAGCTTACAATATACAACATATTCATTAAAATGACACCCGAAATTTGAATGTTTATTATCTGATTGGTACCACGTTTTAGTCACTTTTGCATGTCCAATGCTTAAAACCATTCATAGTATAGATCCTAAAGCATGAATATGAATGTTTTAAAAAAATAGCCATTTCAAGAATTGGTAAAATCTGACTTTATTTGTGTAAAAAATCATATAAATATTTGCTTCGAAGGTTATATTATGTCAAGGTGAAGGTCGTTAGTGGTTTTGTGAGCGCATCGATAAATTATTCAAATATCGGACTTTATCGTGTGTAGAGCAATCCAGACAATTAAACTTTAATCGGTAACCCGCGGGTGCATTGTGTGAGTTTTATCTAAAAAGGGGATATTAAGATTAAATAAATATTTAAGTTTTAAGTTTGAATGTGTAGTGAAAGTGTCATTGACAGGTAGCCTTGTGTAAAGTAAAGAGTGCGCGCGCATAAGAGTGAAAGGCTGAGAGACAGGTGAAAGTAGTGAGCGGAACGCCGGTGTGGCAGCAAGTTTCCTAACTTTAGTGTATTGCGGATGGAAGAGCAGTTAGGCGAATTAATTTTTGTATCAGTGGATAAATGTCAGATAGTAAAACCATATCCAATTCAATCAGCGACATCGAGACATACAAAAGAAGGAGGGAATCACTCGAAAACTTTGATATAACAAAAAGAAGCAAGAAAACACCAAGAACTCCGCCAAAACAAATACCTGACACGAATATGGACGAAATAAAATACATGCTAACGGATATGATGAAGGATTTAAAAGCTGAAATGATGAATGGACTGAAAGATGAAATGAAAGCAAACCATCTAGACTTAAAAAAGGAAATTAACAAAAATAACACTCTTATTGAAAACATGCAAAAAGAGTTCAAACAAAAGGAGGAAAAATGGAACAGTGAAAAAAAGGAATTAAATAATAGGATTGAAACACTGGAAAAGAAGATAGAAATGGAAGATAGAAGAAAGAGATCAAACAACATCATCATAAAAGGTCTACAGTTGGCAACAAATGAAACAAACAACGAAATAGAGAGCATGCTAAAAAATATATTAAGGGTGGAAACTAAAATTAAATCTAGCTCAATCATAAAAAAATCAGATTCATACAACGTAATTTTAGTGGAATTACAAAATACTGATGATAAAATTGAAATTATAAAAAATAAATATAGGCTAAAAGGAAAACAAATATACATTGAAAACGACTATACGGTAGAACAAAGTAAAGTACAAGCTGCAATAGGAAATAAAGCCAAAGAAGAACAGAAAAACGGAAACCAGGTGAAAATATACTACAACAAAATCAGTATAAACAATAAGATGTATGTATGGAATGAGAACACGGGAGCCTTGGAAGAAAAAAAGGAAGTATTTATAGAAAAAAGACAAACATCAAAAAACTAACAACGTTGACGGACCGGAATTTGGAAACGAAAAGGCAAGGGAAAAGGCATATGACTTTGGCAACCTGGAATGTAAAAGGGCTAAAAGGTAAAGAATTAGAAATTATAAATGAAATGGAAAAAGCTGGGCTAAATATTTTAGGAATAACTGAAACAAAGAAAGAAAAAGGGTAAAGGATTAATAAAAATTGCAGAAAAACATTGGATGTATTGGTCGGGAGTGGAGGATCAAGAATGGGCTGCAGCAGGAGTAGGGATAATTATATCACAAAACATGGTAAATATGATAGTCAACGAAAAATATGTGAATGAAAGAATCCTAAAAATAGATCTACAGACAGATACAAGGAATGAATATGTAACTATTTTATGTGTATATGGCCCGAATGAAAATGATTTGAAAGAAAACAAAGATACATTTTTCGAAGACCTACAAGCCGAAATTGATAATACGAGTCACGAAATAATCATCATGGGGGATCTTAACGGAAGAGTAGGAAAGAATAATAGAGGAATTGAAAGGTACATGAATACAGAAGGAGAAAGCTTTAGAAACTCAAATGGATTAAGAATAATAGATCTCTGCGTTGAAAACGATCTATATATATCAAACACAAGATTCACACATAAAGATATTCACAAATACACTAGGACCGAACCAAGCAGAAATGAAAAATCTATTATAAACTATTTCATAGTTAGCAAAAGCTTAAACCCCAAAATAATAGATGTAAAAGTAAAAAGAGGGCCGGAAATAGGATCGGATCATTTTATGTTAACAGTGAAAATGCGAAAAATATTTAGAGAAACAAAAGAACAAAGAACAAATATAACACAAGAAAAATTTAAAATATACCGCTTGCAAGAAATAAATATAAAAGACAAATATCAGAAGAACTTAAACCACAAAATTGAAACTGAAACATGGACAGAAGATCTACACGATAATTGGCACAAATTGAAAAAAATTATAAAACAAGCAGAAAGAGAGGAATGTGGAACAACAAAAATAAATAATAAACAACTAAAAAAGTCACCCTGGTGGACCCAAGAAATAAAAGAAGCAATAAACAAGAAGAAACAAGCCTGACAAAAGTACCTAAGTAAAAAAATACCGAAAGTTACGAAAAATATAAACAAGAAAGAACCACAGTAAAAATGTTAGTGAAAAATGCTAAACGTGATAAATGGACACAATTTGGAAACAAATTAAAAGAATCCTACACAGAAAACCAGAAAATGTTCTACGGTATATTAAAACAGATGAGGAAAGAAAAACCAACAACTTTACTAAATATAAAGGACAGCAATGGGCAACTACTAAATAAAGAAGAAGAAATTATGGAAATATGGCGAAGTTATTTTAAAGAACTTTTAGATGAAAAAGAAATTTACCGACATACAAGACAGATAATAGTAGACTGTGACAACCAACAAACGAATAATCAAGATCTAGAACGAAGTAAAGTGGAATATATATCTGAACAGGAATTCTTAAACGCCATAAATAGACTCAAAAATGGAAAAGCTGCTGGCCATGATGAAATAACTCCGGAAATGACGAAAGCATTGAGTTAAAAGGGACAAGAAAAAATGAGAGAGATCATGAACAATGCTCTTGAGACAGGAAAGACCCCATTAGACTGGCAAATTGGAATAATTACACCAATATTCAAAAAAAGCGATTCAAAGGACTGCAAAAATTATAGAGGCATAACCTTGCTAAGTGTGCCAGGTAAAATTTATGCAAGAATTCTGGAAACAAGAATAAGATGCCAAATAGAAAAGACGATTGAAGACTCACAATGTGGATTCAGAACAAATAGAGGAACACAAGATCACATTTTTGCAATTAGACAAATGGCAGAAAAGGCAAATGAAACTAGAAGAAAAATATGCATGTGCTTCATAGATCTCGAGAAAGCTTTCGATAAAATAATAAGAGATGATATGTGGGAATGTCTAAAAAAACGAGGAATAGAACAATACATGATCACAGCAATAAAGAGTATGAAAACAGTAAAAACTACGTCAGGGCAAGAAACGTAGCATCAAAAACATTTACTACAAAAACAGGATTAAGACAAGGCTGTATATTGAGCCCTTTTCTATTTTCATTAATTTTAGACGACGCTATCAAAGCAAGTAAGCAGGGAATGAAGCCATACAAAATAGGATTCAAAAACATGGGAATCACGAGCGTAGCGGAACTGTGTTATGCAGATGACATGGACATATTCGGTAAGAGCGAGAAAGACATTCAACAAAACCTGAATATTATTAATAGAGAACTAAAGAAACGGAATATGACTATAAACACAGAAAAAACCAAGATCATGATTATAAACGGAGACCAAGAATGTGACGTTAGAATAGCAAACAACAGTATTGAAGAAGTAGATTCTTTTAAATATTTAGGGGTAACTCTACATAAAGATGGAAAACTAGATGAAGAAATACGGGAACGAATAGGTGCGACAGGAAGATTATATAACGCCATCTCAAAAAAATTCTTAGGAAATAAAGAAGTTCCAGAAGGAATAAAGGTGGAAGTTTTTAAAAGAATCGCTGTTCCAATTCTAACATATGAGTGTGAATCATGGACTACAACAAAAAATCACAGAAGCAAAATAAGAAGCATAGAGATGAGGTTTCTAAGAACAATAAAAAGGAAAACAAGGAAAGACAAAATAAGAAATGAAACTTTCAGAAATGAATTAAAAACAACACCAGTGGAACATATCATACAACAAGGACAGTTACGATGGCTAGGTCATTTGATTAGAATGAATGAAAATAGGTTTGTGAAGAAAGTGTACAAAACGAAAACGCTAGGAAAAAGAAGAATAGGTAGACCTATTAAAAAGTGGCAAGAGGAAGTAAAAGAAGGTTTAGAAGCACGAGATATCCGCTGGCAAGACATCAAGGACCTGACAAGAGACAGAAGAGCCTGGAGAGAGTGCAGGAAGAAGAAACCAAGTTCAATCCTACACTCATCCCAGGAAAAGTCTTACACCGGAAGGTAGAAAGACTCAACGATTAAGTAAGTAAGTAAAATTTGCTTCTGCGATCAAATTTTATAATTCTTTATCATATTTTAGCTAAAGGAAAACATTGCAACAAGAAAATTGCTATTTCAAGTTTGGCAGGTATTCTAGAATCCACCCGATGTAGCTTACAATATACAACGTATTCATTAAAATGACACCCGAAAATTGAATGTTTATTATCTGATTGATACCACGTTTTGGTCACTTTTGCATGTCCAATGCTTAAAACCATCCATAATATAGATCCTAAAGCATGAATATGAATGTTTTAACAAAAAAAAATAAATTTCAAGAATAGGTAAAATCTGACTTTATTTTTGTAAAAAATCATATAAATATTTGCTTCCGCGCCCGAATTTTATAATTCTTCATCATATTTTAGCTAAAAGAAACCATTGCAACAAGAAAATTGCTATTTCAAGTGTGGTAGGTATTCTAGAATCCAGCCCATGTAGCTTACTATATACAACGTATTCATTAAGAAAAGGTAAAATCTGACTTTATTTTTGTAAAAAATCATATAAATATTTGCTTTCGCGCCCGAATTTTATAATTTTTCATCATATTTTAGCTAAAAGAAAACATTGCAACAAGAAAATTGCTATTTCAAGTGTGGTAGGTATTCAGAATCCAGCCCATGTAGCTTACAATATACAACGTATTTATTAAAATCACACCCGAAAATTAAATGTTTATTATGTGACTGGTACCACGTTTTGGTCACTTTTGCATGTCCAATGCTAAAATTATCCATAGTATAGATCCTAAAGCATGAATATTGTTAACTTAGACAAACAGACTTGATTTAAAAATATATGTAAGCTTGTTTATTAAGAAGTAGGCTGAATGTTTTTGTATATAAAATAAGTGATGTTATTGTTATGAACTGTTAAATGTATTAGATGAATATTATACTTAAATAATAAATGTAAAGTATTCTTTGAACTCCAAGTTTTTGCTCTGCTATAATTTAAAACAATAGGTTATGGGCCCAGATATTCGCCAGTGAATAAAAACTGTGTTTTGGAGTTCAGTCGTCAGTTACGTCGAGTCTAGTCCTTTTTGATTGAATTGAGACTAAGGAAAAGATGGACAAATTGAAAAGATACTCTATTCAAAAATTTGACGGCAAAAATTTCCAATTGTGGAAATATCAGTTAGAAATTATTTTTCGAGCCGAAAAGATTCTTGCTGTTGTCAATGGTACGGTTACAATATCTGAAGAAGATGGTGTTGATCAAAATTTGTGGGTCGAGAAAAATGCTAAAGCTATGCTTATCATTTCAACAGCTATGGAGTTTGATCAGCTTCAAGTTGTAATGACATGTGCGAACTCAGCAGATATGTGGACACGTCTCAAGACAATTCACGAACAACGATCAACAGTTAACAAAATTTCACTAAAGCAAAAATTTTTCAGTTATAAAATGTCATCAACCGATACAATAGCACAACATATTATTAAAATTGAATCTTTAGTACAAGCTCTCAATGATGTTGGCGAACCAGTGGGAGAAGTCGACAAAATAGCAAAGATTTTGGGAAGTCTTCCAACAAAGTATGGTACAATTATAACTGCCTGGGATTCATGTTCCGAAGATAAGCAAACATTTAATAATTTAACATCCCGATTATTGATGGAGGAACAACGATAATCAGAAGCCGATGAAATGTCAACAGCGTTCGTAGCAGTTAAAATGGACAAATCAAAGGCGATTGGTAAAGTACCTGAAAATAATAAAAACAAAGATAGAACATCAAAATCGGTGAGTAAGAAAAACTTTAAATATTTTTATTGTCATAAGAAGGGATATTTTAAGTCAGAATGTAGAAAATTGCTAGCCAAACGCAATGCAGAAAATAATAAAAATTCTGAAGTCACTGCTCTTAGTGCAGAAGTTAGAAATATTTTATTCTCTGGTTGCAATGACGTTTGGTTAGCAGATAGCGCAGCATCTAAGCACATGACATCACACAGGGAATGGTTTACTGCATTCAAACCGATACAGGGTCCCGATGTGCTAGTTCAGATTGGAGACAACTCTTATGTCAAAGCTGAAGGCTCAGGTTCTATAGATGTTATGTCGTTAGTTAATGGAAAATGGCAGTTTTGTACTCTTGAAAATACTTTGTATATCCCAAAATTAAAGAAAAATTTGTTCTCAGTGGAAGCAGTTACTCAAAAAGAATTTAAAGTTTATTTTTATGATAAAAAGATTGAAGTGTGTAAGTCAAATTTAATTGCAGCAGGTATTAAAACAGAAAATCAATGCTACAGAATGCTGTTCAAGTCACCCATCTTGGAACAAGCTAACTCAGCTTTACTCTGGCATAAGAGATTGGGTCATATTCACTTCCAGGATTTGAAAAATATGGCAGACAAAGATCTAATACCCGGATTTAAATTAAAGAATATTGACAATCTATTCTGTGAGCCGTGTTAATTAGGTAAACTTTGTCGTACACCATTTGAGTCAAATTTAGAGTCAAGGTCAAGTATGCCAGGAGAATTCATTCATACAGATGTAAGTGGAAAAATGCCGGTAACGTCTCTTGGAGGTGCAAATTATTATATTGTATTCAAAGACGATTGCACTTCTTATCGTTTCGTGTATTTCCTTAAAAATAAAAGTGACACTTTCTCAATGTTTTGAGAATTTCAGAGTTTAACAGAAAGTCAGACTGGTAATAAAATCAAATTTTTGAGAAACGATAACGGAACTGAATAAATCAATCAACAATTCGATAATTATTGCAAGGTAAATGAAATAATACACGAAACTACTTGTCCATACACTCCGGAGCAAAATGGTCGAATTGAGCGGGAAAATAGATCCATTGTTAAATGTGCTCGTACAATGTTATTGAACTCAAGTGTATCACAAGAAATGTGGGCTGAGGCAGTAAATTGTGCTACATATATTTTGAACCGAAGACCATGCAAAGCAAATGACAATAAAACACCTTACGAAAAATGGTTTAACAAATCACCTTCACTGAAGCATTTGAAGAAATTTGGATCAGAAGTTTTTGTTCATATTCCAGATCAGTTGAGATCTAAATGGGAAAGTAAATCGGAAAAGATGATAATGGTGGGTTATAATGGACACAGCTCAAACTACAGGCTTTTAAATCCACGTACTTGGAAGATTATTATTTCTCGCAATGTCACGTTCAACGAGAAAACAATACATTATGACTCAAAGAAAGAAAATGTTCATTTTGATTGACCTGTTTCTCCAAAAGAAACATTGCAGTTGCATGAAGATGCAAGTGGGGAAGAGGAACAAGGTAACAATGAAGACGGAAATAAATACAATTTACGAAATAGACAAGAAATTAAGCGACCAGATCGTTACACGAACTTTGCTTGTACTGCATTGGTCAGTGAACCAAAATCCTTTGAAGAGGCTACAACATGTGAAGAATCTTCACAGTGGAAGGAAGCAATGGGCGAGGAAATTGCTTCTCTTCTCAAGAATAACACTTGGGCACTAGTGTCACTACCTGATAATCGAAAAGCTGTTGGCAGTAAGTGGGTCTATCGAGTGAAAGAAAAACCAGACGGATCAATTGATTGTTTCAAGGTAAGATTATGCGCTAAAGGCTATTCTCAAAAAGCAGGTATTGACTTTAAAGAAATTTTCTCACCAGTTGTTCGTTATGATTCAGTCAGAGTTCTATTAGCCCTCGCAGCGTCACAAAATTTGGAGATAACACAGTTTAGACTGCGTTTCTTAATGGAGATTTAGAAGAGTTTACATGAAACAACCGAAGGGTTATTGCTCAGAACGTCCAGAACTAGTATGTAAATTACATAAAAATATTTACGGACTTAAACAGTCACCACGCTGTTGGAACTTGAAATTCGTTCAGTTTCTGACAACTTTTGGTTTTAAACAACTATGTGAAGACAAATGCGTTTTCTACACAAAAATTGATGACTTAGATGTCTACATGGCATTATATATGGATGATGGTCTCATCATGAGTAAATCAGCAAATATCTTAGAAACAATTTTGTCAAAACTCGGATCAACTTTTGAAATTACTATTGGAAATGGTAATTATTTCTGTGGTCTGGAGATTCAACGAGGAGCCAGGTGAGTAGATTCCTAAATAATCCCGGATTAGAACATTGGTCTGCTGTTAAAAGAATTTTGAAATATCTCCAGGGTACCATGAACGTATTTATCAAGTACAAAACAGAAGAAGAAGATATTGAATTGGTAGTCTACTCAGATGCTGATTTTGCTGGGGACTATGACACTCGTCGATCAATCACAGGCTACGTTAGCCTGCTAGCAAATGGTCCTGTCACCTGGTATTCACACAGACAAAAGTGTGTTACTAGATCCACGACAGAAGCCGAGTATCTTGCAGCTTCAGATGGATCAACCGAGATAATGTGGCTACGCAATTTTTTGATGGAAATCGGTATTGAAATGAAGAAACCAACTAAACTTTTTGTAGATAACCAAAGCACTATACGCTTAATTCAAAACACAGGTCATCACAAACACACAAAACATATAGACATAAAATATCACTATATTCGCGAACGAGTTAAGGACAATGATATTATAGTGTGTTATGATCGGTCAGAAAATAAATTAGCTGATCTTTTTACAAACACATTAACTCGGGAAAAATTTGTAAGAAACAGAAACGCTCCAAAACTCTCTTCTTAATAAACAAGAGTGGGAGTGTTAACTTAGACAAACAGACTTGATTTAAAAATATATGTAAGCTTGTTTATTAAGAAGTAGGCTGAATGTTTCTGTATATAAAATAAGTGATGTTATTGTTATGAACTGTCAAATGTATTAGATGAATATTATACTTAAATAATAAAAGGAAAGTATTCTTTGATCTCCAAGTTTTAGCTCTGCTATAATTTAAAACAATAAATATGAATGATTTAACAAAAATATCCATTTCAAGAATAAAGTAAAATCTGACTTTATTTTTGTAAAAAATCATATAAATATTTGCTTCCGCGCCCGAATTTTATAATTCTTTATCATATTTTAGCTAAAACAAAACATTGCTACGAGAAAATTGCTATTTCAAGTGTGGTAGGTATTCTAGACTCCAGCCCATGTAGCTTACAATATACAACGTATTCCTCAAGAATAGGTTAAATCTGACTTTATTATTGTAAAAAATCATATAAATATTTGCTTCCGCGCCCGAATTTTTAAATTCTTTATCATATTTTAGTTAAAAGAAACCATTGCAACAAGAAAATTGCTATTTCAAGTGTGGTAGGTATTCTAGAATCCAGCCCATGTAGCTACAATATACAAAATATTCATCAAGAATAGGTAAACTCTGACTTTCTTTTTGTAAACAATCATATAAATATTTGCTTCCGCGCCCGAATTTTATAATTCTTCATCATATTTTAACTAAAAGAAAACATTGCTATAAGAAAATTGCTATTTCAAGTGTGGTAGGTATTCTAGAATCCAGCCCATGTAGCTTTCAATATACAACGTAATCATCAAGTAGAGATAAAAATCTGACTTTATTTGTAAAAAATCATATAAATATTTGCCTCCGCGCCCGAATTTTATAATTCTTCATCATATTTTAGCTAAAATAAAACATTGCAACAAGAAAATTGCCATTTCAAGTGTGGTAGGTATTCTAGAATCCAGCCCATGTAGCTTACAATATACAACGTATTCATTAAAATGACACCCGAAAAATGAATGTTTATTTTGTGACTGGTACCACGTTTTGTTCACTTTTGCATGTCCAATGCTAAAATTATCCATAGTATAGCTCCTACAGCATGAATATGAATGTTTTAACAAAAATATCCATTTCAAGAATAGTTAAAATCTGACTTTATTTTTGTAAAAAATCATATAAATATATATTTCCGCCCCCGAATTTTATAATTCTTCATCATAATTTACCTAAAAGAAAACATTGCAACAAGAAAATTGCTATTTCAAGTATGTAGGTATTCTACAATCCAGCCCATGTAGCTTACAATATACAACGTATTCATTAAAATGAAACCCGAAAATTTAATTTTTATTATCTAAATAGTACCACGTTTTGGTCACATTTGCATGTCCAATGCTAAAATTATCCATAGTATAAATCCTAAAGCATGAATATGAATGTTTTAACAAAAATATCCATTTCAAGAATAGGTAAAATCTGCCGTAATTTTTGTAAAAAATCATATAAATATTTGCTTCCGCGCAGAATTTTATAATTCTTCATCATATTTTAGCTAAAAGAAACATTGCTACAAGAAAATTGCTATTTCAAGTGTGGTAGGTATTTTAGAATCTAGCCCATGTAGCTTACAATATACAACGTATTCATTAAAATGACACCCGAAAATTGAATGTTTATTTTCTGACTTTTACCACGTTTTGTTCACTTTTGCATGTCCAATGCTTAAAACCATTTATAGTATAAATCCTAAAGCATGAATATGAATGTTTTAACAAAAATATCCATTTCAAGAATAGGTAAAATCTGACTTTATTTTTGTAAAAAATCATATAAATATTTGCTTCCGCGCCCCAATTTTATAATTCTTCGTCATATTTTAGCTCAAGGAAAACATTGCAACAAGAAAATTGCTATTTCAATTTTGGTAGGTATTCTAGAATCCACCCCATGTAGCTTACAATATACAACGTATTCATTAAAATGACATCTGAAAATTGAATGTTTATTATCTGATTGGTACCACGTGTTGGACACTTTTTCATGTCCAATGCTAAAATTATCCATAGTATAGATCCTAAAGCATGAATATGAATGTTTCAACAAAAATATCCATTTCAAGAATAGGTAAAATCTGACTTTATTTTTGTAAAAATTCATATAAATATTTGCTTCCGCGCCCGAATTTTATAATTCTTCAAAATATTTTACCTATAAGAAAACATTGCAACAAGAAAATTGCTTTTTCAAGTGTGGTGGATATTCTAGAATCCATCCCATATACCTTACAATATACACCGTATTCGTAAAGAATAGGTAAAATCTGACTTTATTTTCGTAAAAAATCATATAAATATTTGCTTCCGCGCCCGAATTTTATAATTCTTTATCATATTTTAGCTAAAAGAAATTATTGCAACAAGAAAATTGCTATTTCAAGTGTGGTAGGTATTCTAGAATCCAGCCCATGTAGCTTGCAATACAGAACGTATCATCAAGAATAGGTAAAATCTGACTTTATTTTTGTAAAAAACTATATAAATATTTGCTTCAGCGCCCGAATTTTATAATTCTTCATCATATTTTAGTTAAAAGAAAACATTGCAACAAGAAAATTGCTATTTCAAATGTGGTAGGTATTGTGGATTCAAGCCCATGTAGCTTACAATATACAAAGTATTCATTAAAATGACACCCGAAAATTGAATGTTTATTATTTGATTGGTACAACGTTTAGGTCACTTTTGCATGTCCAATGCTTAACACAATCCATAGTATAGATCCTAAAGCATGAATATGAAAGTTTTAACAAAAATTACCATTTCAAGAATAGATAAAATCTGACTTTATTTTTGTAAAAAACTATATAAATATTTGCTTCAGCGCCCGAATTTTATAATTCTTCATCATATTTTAGTTAAAAGAAAACATTGCAACAAGAAAATTGCTATTTCAAATGTGGTAGCTACTGCAGAATCAAGCCCATGTAGCTTACAATATACAACGTATTCATTAAAATGACACCCGAAAATTGAATGTTTATTATTTGATTGGTACTACGTTTAGGTCACTTTTGCATGTCCAATGCTTAACACAATCCATAGTATAGATCCTAAAGCATGAATATGAATGTTTTAACAAAAATTACCATTTCAAGAATAGATAAAATTTGACTTTATTTTTATAAAAAATCATATAAATATTTGCTTCTGCGCCCGAATTTTATAATTCTTCATCATAATTTAGCTAAAAGAAAACATTGCAACAAGAAAATTGCTATTTCAAGCGTGGTAGGTATTCTAGAATCCAGCCCATGTAGCTTACAATATACAACGTATTCATTAAAATGACACTCGAAAATTGAATGTTTATTATCTGATTGGTACCACGTGTTGGTCACTTTTGCATGTCCAATGCTAAAATTATCTATAGTATATATCCTAAAGCATGAATATGAATGTTTCAACAAAAATATCCATTTCAAGAATAGGTAAAATCTGACTTTATATTGTAAACATTCATATAAATATTTGCTTCCGCGCACGAATTTTATAATTCTTCAAAATATTTTAC
The DNA here is from genome assembly GCA_035578165.1 of Stenolophus ochropezus. Classification (NCBI taxonomy): domain Eukaryota; kingdom Metazoa; phylum Arthropoda; class Insecta; order Coleoptera; family Carabidae; genus Stenolophus; species Stenolophus ochropezus. Next base: position 68,466 of record JAQOWZ010000166.1, read on the forward strand.
CTATAAGAAAACATTGCAACAAGAAAATTGCTATTTCAAGAGTGGTGGATATTCTAGAATCCATCCCATATACCTTACAATATACACCGTATTCGTGAAGAATAGGTAAAATCTGATTTTATTTTCGTAAAAAATCATATAAATATTTGCTTCCGCGCCCGAATTTTATAATTCTTTACCATATTTTAGCTAAAAGAAAATATTGCAACAAGAAAATTGCTATTTCAAATGTGGTAGGTATTCTAGAATCCAGGTAAATAAAATCTGACTTTATTTTTGTAAAAAATCATATAAATATTTGCTTCCGCGCCCGAATTTCATAATTCTTCATCATGTTTTAGCTAAAAGAAAACATTGCAACAAGAAAATTGCTATTTTAAGAGTGGTGGGTATTCTAGAATCCAGCCTATGTAGCTTACAATATACAACGTATTCATCAAGGATAGGTAAAATGTGACTTTATGTTTGTAAAAAATCATATAAATATTTGCTTCCGCGCCCGATTTTTATAATTCTTCATCATATTTTAGCTAAAAGAAAACATTGCAACAAGACATTTGCTATCTCAAGTGTGGTAGGTAATCTAGAATCCAGCCCATGTAGCTTACAATATACAACGTATTCAACAAGGATAGGTAAAATCTGACTTTATTTTTGTAAAAAATCATATAAATATTTGCTTCTGCGCCCGAATTTCATAATTCTTCATCATAATTTAGCTAAGAGAAAACATTTTAACATGAAAATTGCTATTTCAAGCGTAGTAGGTGTTCTAGAATCCAGCCCATGTAGTTTAAAATATTCAACGTATTCTTTAAGAATAGGTAAAATCTGACTTTATTTTTGTAAAAAATCATATAAATATTTGCTTCCGCGCCCGAATTTTATAATTCTTCATTATATTTTAGCTAAAAGAAAACATTGCAACAAGAAAATTGCTATTTCAAGTGTGGTAGTTATTCTAGAATCCAGCCCATGTAGCTTACAATATACAACGTATTCATCAAGAATATGTAAAATGTGATTTTTTTTGTTGTAAAAAATCATATAAATATTTGCGTCCGCGCTTGATTTTTTTAATTCTTCATCATATTTTAGCTAAAAGAAAACATTGCAACAAGAAAGTTGCTATTTCAAGTGTGGTAGGTATTCTAGAATCCAGCCCATGTAGCTTACAATATACAACTTATTCATCAAGAATAGGTAAAATGTTACTTTATTTTCATAAAAAATCATACAAACATTTGCTTCCGCGCCCGATTTTTATAATTCTTCATCATATTTTAGCTAATTAACATTGCTGTATAGTAATTTGAATGTGATAGTCGTGGTTTACTACGTTCTGTATAATTAATAATTTTGTGTGATTATAATCAAAAGTTTTGTCACTCGTTTAGTATCATTAGATCACTTATTTAATTGCCTTTTGACCTGTGATAATTTTACATAGTTATAGTAAAACACAGTTAAGATATTTGTAATTTAGTTCATTCTGTATCATTTTGTTGTGCTGCATCAAATCCACTGTTTCTGTCCTGTGAATTATTGTCACCTGTGCGGGTCAACAACCTACATTCAGCCAAATAAATATTACTTTGGATTTAATAGTTATTGTATCAACATGCCTGCGTGCGACATCTGCAAATCAAAGGTCGGTAGACAAGACTAATATATTAATTGTGCGGGGAGCTGTCACTCAACCTTCCACATCAGCTGTCTAAGAATCCCCTCCGCTGATATAAACGCGTTGACGTCATCCAATCACCATTCTTGGATTTGCAACTCCTGCAAATCAACTCCGCCCACACCACCATCAACTACTTTGCCAAACTCTCAGCTTTCACTAAATGACATTTTATCAGCTGTAACTGAATTAAAAAAATCTGTCGAGTATTGTTGTATCAAACTAGATGACTTTGAACAATAAATGAAAATCTGGAACGACAAAATTAAACTCATAGAACCCCTGAAACAAGAATGTGACGCTTTGCGCACCAAAGTCAACGATTTAGAACAAAGATCCCGTTTTAACAATATAGAAATCGTAGGAGTTCCCGAAAAACAAACCGAGAACTTAATAAATGTACTCTCTGACTTCGGTAATAAAATCAAATGTCCAATTAGTGAATCAGACCTCGACGCAGTACACAGGGTATCTCATTTTAATCATACCAACAGGCCTAAAAATATTATTGTCAGATTTGTTTCCTGCTTGAAACGAGACAAAGTCATTGCAAGCTTTAGACAATTCAAAGATTTAATGTCTGACACCATAGGCTTCAGCGATAAAAACAAAATTTACATAAATGATCATCTCAGCCCCTATAACAAACTTCTATTAAAGAAAGCAAAAGATCATGCACGGGAAAAAAATTATAAATATACATGGGTTAAAAACTGTAAAATTTTTGCCAGAAAAAATGATAATTCACCTATCATTCTCATTAACACAGAGAATGATTTGAATAAAATCAATTAAGAATACATGTATATATAAATGTGCATATCACACATCATAGACACAATGATCTCGATTTATTACCAAAACGTTCGCGGGCTAAAAACCAAACTCATCAATTTTTATAATGAAACTTCTGCTTGCAACTATGACATCATATGCCTTACAGAAACATGGTTGAACGACTCTATTAATGATAGCGAAATATGTGATCTCTCTAAATACACTGTTTATAGACGGGATCGCAATAATACAATTAAAAAACAAGGAGGTGGTGTAATGTTTCTTATTTCAAGAAATCTTCAATCCAGAGTTCATTTCGAAAGGTGTTCTGCAGCGGAAAATATTTGGGTGTCAGTGTCTAATCTAAACCATCAAAAAATCCTTTTGTGTTGTGCTTACATTCCCCCAAAGAGCGATTTAACTATCTATAACAGCCATTTCAACAAAATAAGTGATGTGTGTGTGCAACATCCTAACAATAATGTTTTAATTTTGGGTGATTATAATCTTCCGGACATCCAGTTGTCTCCGGTACAAAATAATACCCTTCTACCAAACTTCACTTCCAGAAGTGACATTTATCACCAATTAATTTCCATTATGTCCCTTTGTAATTTACATCAATATAATTTTGTTCTTAATCAAACTAATTCTATACTTGATCTTGTATTTAGTACTTTCAATTTAAATTTGACTACATGTAACTTTCCATTAAGCAAAATTGATAATTACCACCCTGCACCTGAAATATATTTCTCTCTTTCAAACAATAAAATACTAACTCATTGTCATCCTGCATCATATAACTTTAATAAATTTGATTACGAAAGTATAATTTGAAAGGTGTCAGCAATTGATTGGGACAATAAACTTTCAAATACAAACATCAATGACAACGTCAATATTTTTTATGACATATTATTCAGTCTCCTTCATACCTATTGCCCTCTCAATAATAATAAAAATAAAAAATATCCAAGATGGTTCTCGAAAAGCTTAATAAAGACAATTAAAGAGAAAAATAAATTTCATGTAAAGTGGAAATTGTACAAAGATTTTAATGCATACAATAGTTTCGCAGTTCTACGTAAGCGAGTGAAAATTCAAATGAATACTGATTTTAAAAATTATGTTAAATATATTGAAGACAATATAAAGACAAATGTAAATCACTCCTGGCAACACATTAAATCTTTACAAAAAGACAACAGCCTACCAAACTACATGCACTTCAATAATTCAGAGGCGCACAACGGTAAAAATATTAGTAACCTCTTTGCTACTTTCTTTGAATCAGTATACAATACCTCCACTAATAACAATAATAATGTCTTACCTAATTTTGGTTACAACAACACAAACGTAGCGAATTTACATATCAGTGAAGAAGAAATTTTTAAACATTTATGTAACTTAAATGTAAATAAAGGCAGTGGTCCTGACAAAATACACCCTTTGTTTATACGAAATTGCGCTCAATACCTTACTTACCCACTTTTCCTTTTATTTAACAAGTCATTAAAAGATAGTGTATTTCCTGACATGTGGAAAGTGTTACATATAACGCCAATTTTTAAATCTGGAGATAAAAGCAATATATGTAATTATAGACCTATTTCCATACTTTCTTGCTTTGGTAAAATTTTTGAATCCTTAGTCGTTGATAATATTAAATCTAATTACAATAGTATCTTTATTCCTCAACAAACTGGATTTTGTTCTAAAAAATCGATTTTAAATAACTTAAAACCTTTCACTGAATTTATCAGCAGTCGTATGGATAACTGAATTCAGGTGGATGTGGTGTATACTGATTTTAATAAAGCCTTCGATAAAGTCAACCATAATAAACTAATTGCTGCAGTGTTGTCTTACGGTATTCATGGTTCACTCTTACGTTGGATTGACTCTTATATTAGAAATCGCTCTCAGTTCGTTTTGTGTAACGGCTACAAATCTCGGGCATTTTCAGTTTCATCAGGAGTTCCTCAAGGATCACACTTAGGACCTCTCTTATTCAATCTATATATCAATTCAGTCTTCAAATGCTTTAACTATTGCAAGTTTTTATTAGATGCCGATGACCTGAAAATGTTCCTTGAAATTCATAGTGTACAAGACTGCCTCCGACTACAAAATGAACGGACTACATTCCAAAAATTTTGTACTGAGAATGACTTGCATATAAATGTAGATAAATGTTCTGTCATATCGTTTACTAGGAATAAAAATGCAATAAATTTTACTTATAAGTTACACAATATTGATATAAAACGCCAATCAACAATTAAAGATCTAGGCGTCATGCTCGATTCCAAACTACTATTAAATGAACAAATTGATACCGTAGCTAGAAAGGCATATAAAACTTTAGGATTTATATACAGATCACTGAATCGCTTCAACAACATTGATTCATTTATATTATTGTTTAATACGTATGTACGTCCTATTGTTGAATATGCTTCTCCAGTTTGGAGTCCATCATATAACAAAAACCTTGTTAGAATCGAATCTGTTCAAAAAAAGTTTATTTCGCTGCTTCAGTTTAAATTTGGTTTACATAAAAGCAACTATGAATTTACTTTAAAAAAACTAAACATGATAACCCTTGAGCAAAGAAGAACTAATGCTGATATGATGTTTTTATTCAAAATCTTAAACAATATGATAGATAGCACTTACATTCTTGACAATCTTTTTCATAGTCCATCCGTAGTTGTACGTAAGAAACAGTTATTTTACGTCAAAAAATGTAATTCTACTAACTATAAAAATTCTCCTCTACAAAGACTCATGCACTGCTACAACAATAACTTTCAGCATTTAGATCTTTTCTGTCTTTAAATAAATTTAAACGTGCATTAAATATTTAAAAAATTAAATATTTAATTTACGATCAATGTATATTCTATGTGTCCCACTTCTAGTTTTCTGAGTTTTCAATTATGTTTTTAGTGTTATTTGTAACTCTTTGTTCAGTCACAAAATTTAGTTTCTTTTTTGTTCTGCTTTCTGTATAGATTTTTAATTTATTTAAAGTTGTAATTGTATTTCGTGGAAACCTATAATTGGATGTATCTGTTAGTTTCCCAAATAAATAAATAAATAAATAAAAGAAAACATTGCAACAAGAAAATTGCTATTTCAAGAGTGGTAGGTATTCTAGAATCCAGCATATGTAGCTTACAATATACAACGTATTCATCAAGGATAGGTAAAATCTAAATTTATTTTTGTAAAAAATCATATAAATATTTCCTCTGCGCCCGAATTTTATAATTCTTCATTATAATTTAGCTAAGAGAAAACATTGCAACAGGAAAATTGCTATTTCAAGTGTGGTAGGTGTTCTAGAATCCAGCCCATGTAGTTTAAAATATACAATGTATTCTTTAAGAATGGGTAAAATCTGACTTTATTTTTGTAAAAAATCATATAAATATTTGCTTCCGCGCCCGAATTTCATAATTCTTCATCATATATTAGCTAAAAGAAAACATTGCAACAAGAAAGTTGCTATTTCAAGTGTGGTAGGTATTATAGAATCCAGCCCATGTAGCTTACAATATACAACGTATTCATCAAGAATAGGTAAAATGTGACTTTATTGTTGTAATAAATCATATAAATATTTGCTGCCGCGCCCGATTTTTATAATTCTTTATCATATTTTAGCTAAAAGAAAACATTGCAACAAGAAAATTGCTATTTCAAGTGTGGTAGGTATTCTAGAATCCAGCTTATGTAGCTTACAATATACAACGTATTCAACAAGGATAGTTAAAATCTGACCTAATTTTTCTAAAAAAACATATAAATATTTGCTTCTGCGCCCGAATTTTATAATTCTTCATCATAATTTAGCTAAGAGAAAACATTGCAACAAGAAAATTGCTATTTCAAGTGTGGTAGGTGTTCTAGAATCCAGCCCATGTAGCCTACATTATACAACGTATTCATTAAAATAACACTCGACAATTGAATGTTTATTATCTGATTGGTGCCACGTTTTACTCACTTTTGCATGTCCAATGCTAAAATTATCCATAGTATGGATCCTAAAGCATGAATATGAATGTTTTAGCAAAAATATCCATTTTAAGAATAGGTATATTCTGACTTTATTTTTGTAAAAAATCATTTAAACATTTGCTTCCGCGCCCGAATTTTATAATTCTTCATCATATTTCAGCTGAAAGAAAAGATTGCTACAAGAAAATTGCTACTTCAAGTATGGTAGGTATTCTAGAATCCAGCCCAAGTTGATCACAATATACAACGCATTCAACAAGGATAGGTAAAATCTGACTTTATTTTTGTAAAGAATCATATAAATATTTACTTATGCGCCCGAATTTTATAATTCTTCATCATAATTTAGCTAAAAGAAAACATTGCAACAAGAAAATTGCTATTTCAAGTGTGGTAGGTGTTCTAGAATCCAGCCCATGTAGTTTAAAATATACAACGTATTCTTTAAGAATAGGTAAAATCTGACTTTATTTTTGTAAAAAATCATATAAATATTTGCTTTCGCGCCCGAATTTTATAAATCTTCATTATATTTTAGCTAAAAGAAAACATTACAACAAGAAAATTGCTATTTCAAGTGGGGTAGGTATTCTAGAATCCAGCCTATGTAGCACACAATATACAACGTATTCATTAAAATGACACCAGAAAATTGAATGTTTATTTTCTGATTGGTACCACGTTTTGGTCACTTTTGTATGTCCAATGCTTATAACCATCCATAGTATAGATTCTAAAGCATGAATATGAATGTTTTAACAAAAATATCCATTTCAAGAATAGGTAAAATCTGACTTCATTTTTGTAAAAGATCATATAAATATTTGCTTCTTCGCCCAAATTTTATAATTCTTCATCATATTTTAGCTAAAAGAAAACATTGCAACAAGAAAATTGTTATTTCAAGTGTGGTAGGTATTCCAGAATCCAGCCAATTTAGCTTACAATATATAACGTATACCTCAAGAATAGGTAACATCTGACTTTATTTTTGTAAAAAAATATATAAATATTTGCTTCCGCGCCCGACTTTCATAATTCTTCATCATATTTTAGCTAAAAGAAAACATTGCAACAAGAAAATTGCTATTTCATGTGTGGTACGTATTCTAGAATGTAGCCCATGTAGCTTACAATATACAACGTATTCACTAAAATGATACCCGAAAATTTAATGTTTATTATCTGATTAGTACCACGTTTTGGTCACTTTTGTATGTTTAATGCTTAAAACCATCCATAGTATACATCTTAAAGCATAAATATGAATGTTTTAACAAAAATATCCATTTCAAGAATAGGTAAATTCTGACTTTATTTTTGTAAAAAATCATATAAATATTTGCTTCCGTGCCCGAATTTTACAATTCTTTATCATATTTTAGCTAAAAGAAAACATTCCAACAGGAAAATTGCTATTACAAGTGTGGTAGGTATTCTAGAATCAAGCCGATGTAGCTTACAATATAATACGTATTCATCAATAATAGGTAGAATCTGACATTATTTTTGTTAAAAATCATATAAATATTTGCTTCCGCGCCCGAATTTTATAATTCTCCATCATAATTTAGCTAAAAGAAAACAGTGCAACAAGAAAATTACTATTTCAAGTGTGGTAGGTATTCTAGAATCCAGGCCATGTAACTTAGAATATACAACTTATTTCTCAAGAATAGGTAAAATGTGACTTTATTGTTGTAAAAAATTTTATATAAATATTTGCTTCCGCGCCCGATTTTTATAATTCTTTATCATAATTTAGCTAAAAGAAAACATTGCAACAAGAAAATTGCTATTTCAAATGTAGTAGGTATTCTAGAATCCAGCCCATGTAACTTAGAATATACAACTTATTTCTCAAGAATAGGTAAAATGTGACTTTATTGTTGTAAAAAATTTTATATAAATATTTGCTTCTGCGCCCGAATTTTATAATTCTTCATTATAATTTAGCTAAGAGAAAACATTGCAACAAGAAAATTGCTATTTCAAGTGTGGTAGGTATTCTAGAATCCAGCCTTTGTAGCTAACAATATACAACGTATTCATCAAGAATTGGTAAAATGTGACTTTATTTTTGTAAAAAATCATATAAATATTTACTTCTGCGACCGAATATTATAATTCTTCATCATAATTTAGCTAAAAGAAAACATTGCAACAAGAAAATTGCTATTTCAAGTGTGGTAGGTGTTCTAGAATCCAGCCTATGTAGTTTAAAATAAGCAACGTATTCTTTAAGAATAGGTAAAGTCTGACTTTATTTTTGTAAAAAATCATATAAATATTTGCTTCCGCTCCCGAATTTTAAAATTCTTCATCATATTTTAGCTAAAAGAAAACATTGCAACATGAAAATTGCTATTTTAAGTGTGGTAGGTATTCTAGAATCCAGCCCATGTAGCTTACAATATACAACGTATTCATTAAAATGGCACCCGAAAATTGGATGTTTATTATCTGATTGACACCACGTTTTGGTCAGTTTTGCATGTCCAATGCTAAAATTATCCATAGTATAGATCCTAAAGCATGAATATGAATGTTTTAACAAAAATATCCTTTTCAAGAATAGGTAAAATATGACTTTATTTTTGTAAAAAAAATCATATAAATATTTGCTTCCGCGCCCGAATTTTATAATTTTTCATCATATTTTAGCAAAAAGTAACCATTGCAACAAGAAAATTGCTATTTCAAGTGTGGTAGGTATTCCAGAAACCAGCCCATGTAGCTTACAATATACAACGTATTCATTAAAATGACACCCGAAATTTAAATATTTATTATCTGATTGGTACTACGTTTTGGTCACTTTTGCATGTACAATGCTTAAAACCATGCATAGTATAGATCCTAAAGCATGAATATGAATGTTTTAACATAAATATCCATTTCAAGAATAGGTAAAATCTGACTTTATTTTTGTAAAAAAATATATAAATATATGCTTTCGCGCCCGAATTTTATTATTCTTCATAATACTTTAGCTAAAAGAAAACATTGCAACAAGAAAAATGCTATTTAAAGTGTGGTAGGTATTCTAGAATCCAGCCCATATAGCTTACAATATATAACGTAATCATTAAAATGACACCCGAAAATTAAATGTTTATTATCTGATTCGTGCCACGTTTTGGTCACTTTTGCATGTCATATACGTAAATCCATCCATAGTATAGATCCAAAGCATGAATATAAATGTTTTAACAAAATATCCATTTCAAGAATATGTAAAATCTGACTTTATTTTTGTAAAGAATCATATAAATATTTGCTTCCACGCCCGAATTTTGTAATTTTTCATCATATTTTAGCTAAAAGAAAACATTGCAACAAGAAAATTGCTAATTCAAGTGTGGTAGGTATTTTAGAATCCATCCCATGTAGTTTACAATATACAACGTATTCATTAAATTGACACCTGAAAATTAAATGTTTATTATCTGATTGGTACCACGTATTGGTCACTTTTGCATGTCCAATGATTAAAACTATCTATAGTATAGATCCTAAAGCATGAATATGAATGTTTTAACAAAAATATCCATTTCAAGAATAGGAAAAATCTGACTTAATTTTTGTAAAAATCATATAAATATTTGCTTACCCACCCGAAATTCATAAATCTTCATAATATTTTAGCTAAATGAAAACATTGCAACAAGAAAATTGCTAATTCAAGTGTGGTAGGTATTTTAGAATCCAGCCCATGTAGCTTACAATATACAACGTATTCATTAAATTGACACCTGAAAATTAAATGTTTATTGACTTGGTACCACGTTTTGGTCACTTTTGCATGTCCAATGACTGAAACCATTAATAGTATAGATTCTAAAGCATGAATATGAATGTTTTAATAAAAATATCCATTTCAAGAATAGTTAAAATCTGACTTTATTTTTGTAAAAATCATATAAATATTTGCTTCCCCGCCTGAATTTCATAATTCTTCTTCATATATTAGCTAAATGAACACAAGAAAATTGCTAGTTCAAGTGTGGTAGGTATTCTAGAATCCAGACCATGTAGCTTACAATATACAACGTATTAATTAATATGGCACCCGAAAATTGAATGTTTATTAACTGGTTGGTACCACGGTGTGGTATGTATTCTAGAATCCAGGCCATGTAGCTTACAGTATACAACGTATTCGTCAAGAATAGGTAAAATCTGACTTTATTTTTGTAATAAATAATATAAATATTTGCTTCCGCGCCCGAATTTTATAATTCTTCATTATATTTTAGCTAGAAGAAAACATTGCAACAAGAAATTTGCTATTTTAAGTGTGGAAGGTATTCTAGAATCTAGCTAATGTGGCTTACAATATAAAACGTATTCATTAAAGTGACACCCGAATATGGAATGTTTATTTTCTGAATGGTACCACGTTTTGGTCACTTTTGCATGTCCAATGCTTAAAACCACCTATAGTATAGATCTTAAAGCATGAATATCAATGTTTTAACAAAAATATCCTTTTCAAGAATAGGTAAAATCTGACTATATTTTTGTAATAAATCATATAAATATTTGCTTCCGCGCCCAAATTTTATAATTCTTCATCATATTTCAGTTAAAGGAAAACATTGCAACAAGAAAATTGCTATTTCAAGTGTGGTAGGTATTCTAGAATCCAGCCCATGTAGCTTACAATATACAACGTATTCATCAAGAATAGGTAAAATCTGACTTTATTTTTTTATAAAAATCATATAAATATTTGCTTCCGCGCCCGAGTTTTATAATTCTTCATCATATTTTAGTTAAAAGAAAACATTGCAACAAGAAAATTGTTATTTCACGTGTGGTAGGTATTCCAGATTCCAGCCCATGTAGCTTACAATATACAACGTATTCATTAAAATGACACCCAAAAATTGAATGTTTATTATCTGATTGGTACCACGTATTGTTCACCTTTGCATGTCCAATGCTTAAAACTATTCATAGTATAGATCCTAAAGCATGAATATGAATGTTTTAACAAAAAAATCCATTACAAGAATAGCATATATTTAAATTTATTTCTGCAAAAATCATTAAAATATTTGCTTACGCGCCCGAATTTTATAATTCTTCATCATATTTTAGATAAAAAAAACATTGCAATAAGAAAATTGCTATTTCAAGTGTGGTATGTATTCTAGAATCCAGCCCATGTAGCTTACAATATACAACGTATTCATCAAGAATAGGTAAAAGCTAACTTTATTTTTGTAAAAAATCATATAAATATTTGCTTCCGCGCAGAAATTTTATAATTCTTTATCATATGTTAGCTAAAAGAAAACATTGCAACAAGAAAATTGCTATTTCAAGTATGGTATGTTTTCTAGAATCCAGCCCATGTAGCTTACAATATACAACGCATTCTTTAAGAATAGGTAAAATCTGACTTTATTTTTGTAAAAATCATATAAATATTTTCTTCCGCGCCCGATTTTTATAATTCTTCATCATATTTTAGCTAAAAGAAAACAATGCAACAAGAAAATTGCTATTTCAAGTGTGGTATGTATTCTAGAATCCAGGCCAAGTAGCTTACAATATACAACGTATTCATTAAAATGACACCCGAAAATTTAATGTTTATTATCTGATTGATACCACGTTTTGAGCACTTTTGCACGTGTAATGCTAAAATTATCCATGGTATAGATCCTAAAGCATGAATAGGAATGTTATAACAAAAATATCCATTACAAGAATAGGTAAAATCTGAATTTGATTTTGTAAAAAATCATATAAATATTTGCTTTCACGCCCGAATTTTATAATTCGTTATCATATTTTAACAAAAAGTAAACATTACAACAAGAAAATTGCTATTTTAAATGTGGTAGGTATTCTAGAATCCAGTCCATGTAGCTTACAATATACAACGTATTCATTAAAATGACACCCGAAAATTGAATGTTTATTATCTGATTGGTACCACGGTTTGGTCACTATTGCATGTCAAATGCTTAAAACCATCCATAGTATAGATCCTAAAGCATGAATATGAATGTTTTAACAAAAATATCCATTTCAAGAATAGGTTAAATCTGAATTTATTTTTGTTAAAAATCACATAACTATTTGCTTCCGCGCCCGAATTTTATAATTCTTAATCATATTTTAGATAAAAAGAACATTGCAACAAGAAAAATGCTATATTAAGTGCGATAGGTATTCTAGGATCCAGCTTATGTAGCTTGTAATATACAACGTATTTATCAAGAATAGGTAAAAGCTGAGTTTATTTTTGTAAAAAATTATATAAATATTTTCTTCCGCGCCCGAATTTTATAATTCTTCATCATATTTTAGCTAAAAGAAAACATTGCAACAAGAAAATTGCTATTACATGTGTGGTAGGTATTCTAGAATCCAGCCAATGTAGCTTACAATATACAACGTATTCTTCAAGAATAAGTAAAATCTGACTTTATTTTTGTAAAAAATCATATAAATATTTGCTTCCGCGCCAGAATTTTATAATTCTTCATCATATTTAAGCTAAAAGAAAACATTGCAACAAGAAAATTGTTATTTCAAGTGTGGTAGGTATTTTAGAATCCAGCTCATGTAGCTTACAATATACAACGTATTCATTAAAATGACACCCGAAAATTGAATGTTTATTATCTGATTGGTACCACGGTTTGGTCACTTTTGCATGTCAAATACTTAAAACCATCCATAGTATAGATCCTAAAGCATGAATATGAATGTTTTAACAAAAATCTCCATTTCAAGAATAGGTTAAATCTGAATTTATTTTTGTTAAAAATCATATAAATATTTGCTTCCGCGCCCGAATTTTATAATTCACACACACACACACATTTTTTATTTGTCTATAGAAAAAATATTCCATTACAAAGAATTGGTAACAAACATATGTACAATAAATATTGTAATTATAGGTATGTATAATATATGTTGTAATTGAGGATAATGTATATTATAAATTCATAGCGAATGCGCGAAGCTTTAGTGAATTGGTTACGTAGTTATGGATGTCGTACAATTTTTCCATGGTCGGCTCTGCTAGTAAAACTGTGATGTCTGGGCTCGAAGTGTGGAGGTGCTTCTGAAAGAATGTGGTTCTGATGGGGGAAAAAATGGGACAATTTAATAGGAAATGGGGAATGTCGTCGGGTTCGTAGAGGTTGCAGATAGAACATATATCTTCTTTTCTGAATTTGTGACAGACTGTGTCTTGGTAGATGTTCATTAAATTTACGTTTCCAGTTCGTAGGATACTGTAAGTTTTTAGGATTTTATAAGGAATATTATAGGATAAGTAATTCTGGGAAAAGTTGTAGGTTTTATAATATGGGTTGTATTGGGATTGCTGGATTCTTACAGTATCCGTGAGGTACAGTGTCTCATTGTACGCAGTGAGTATGTTATTAATTTGTGCTTTGAGCGCAATCATATTTTGCACCTCCCATAGCCATTGGAAATTTGATATTTTCAGCACATCTTGAAGAGAGGTAGTCCAATTTGGCTTTAGTGTCTAACAACGACATTTGTGACAATTTGTCGTAGCAGATTTTGACATATCTATCATTTCCCATTAATAGAATTTTATACCACCAAAGTAAAACTTTCTTGAGGATAAGTATTTCAACTTTTGCTTGACCAGTTTCTCTGCGTATTATATAACCGGGTGTTGTCTTCTGCCATGATTCTAAGCCCTTAAAAAACTGTAGATGACCCTTTTCGATGTTGTTTCTTTGGGAGAGTCCCCAGATTTCTGCACCATATGTGATTGTAGGAAGTAATGTGGATGTGTATAATTTTTCGATTGTTTCCCAACAGTGCATTTTTGCTCTCATCAAAATTTGTTTCGTAGTCCCTGAGACTTTGTTTGCGTTGGAAATTAATGTTTTTGTATTTGCATTAAAGGATCCTGATGTACTGAACGTAACTCCTAGATAAGTGTATGTGTTTGCAAACTAAATCTCTTGATTCTGGCATTTGTACGTTATATGTCTCGTTGGTGGTCTGCCTTTGTGAAAATGCATTATTTTTGTTTTATTTGCATTTATCTTCAGTTGCATCAGGTTGCAGTACTCGGTGAATGCAGAAAGTTTATGATGTAAGTCTATCGGGCTATTTGCAAATACTACGGCATCGTCAGCATATTCAAGGGACAATATGTCGATAATGTGATTAATATAGAATCCTACTAAGTTTTTGTTTCTCAGAAAATCTTCTAAATCGTGAATATACAGGCAAAAGAGAATAGGGCTTGTGCACTCTCCCTGTAATACGCCTTTATTGACTTCAATTTCTTCGGAAGTTACATTGTTTAAATCAATTTGGATTACCGCTTCGGTATAGATGTTTCTGAGTATCCTTATCATTTTTCCACTGACTCCTATTTTAAATATTTTGCTCCATAAAAGATTATGTGGTATAGAGTCAAACGCCTTGCTGAAGTCAATGAAAATAGCATATATTCCTTTTTTGCTTCTAGACAGTGCAGTTTCGATTATTGCATTAAGTACGAAGATATTGTCAATACAAGATCGCTTTTTTCTAAATCCCGCCTGGTATTCTGGAAGAATTTTGTAACTTTCTACCCAAGTTTGGATTCTATAATTCAGAATGAATGTAAATAGTTTTGTTATTGTATTGATCAAAGCGATGCCTCGGTAGTTTTGCATATCTGAACGGCTGCCTTTTTTGTGAAGAAGAATTAGTTTGGTAATTTTAAGTTCTTTGGGGATATTTTCATTTTCAAGAAACTCATTTAAAAGCGCAAGAAAGTATTCTTTCCATTTTTGAGGTAGGTGTTTTAGTTGTTCATTGATAATCCCATCGTTACCTGGACTTTTATTAGTTTTTAGATTTTTCAAGGCATGGTTTAGATCGTGAATAGTTATTGGCGCATCCAGAAATGGGTGACGTACATCGTAGAAAATGCTTTCATCAGTTAGTTTGGGTCCATACCATTCCTGGAAATATTTTGTCCAAGAGTCAAGGCTTATGGGATTGGCTGAGTAGTTCGTTGGGATCAAAGATTTAATTGTTCTCCAAAATTCTGTTTGATTTTTTATAGCTTGTAGATTGTATTTTAGCTTCAATCTAAAACTCTGTTTTTGTTTTGAAATATATTGTTTGTACTCTTTTTTTGCCTGTATATATAAAACTTTGCTTTCTTCGCAAAGATTGTTTTTTTGACACAATTTTTGATATTTTCTTGCAGTTTTTTTAAGCTGGGCGCATGTTTTATCGTACCATGGCGTTTTATTGATGGGATAATCATTTGAAATTTTTATTAGTCTAGTTAAATCAGCGCTGCTAGAAGCATTTATAATATTTTCAGTAATGTACCGGTATTTGTTTTCTATGTTTTCTTGTAAGCTAATGGAGTTTAATTCACTTGTATATTTTAGTGCTTTTACATTATCCCATTTTGTTTTGAACTTGAACTGGGTTTCGGATGTCCGCTGTTGCAGTCTTTGTCGTAATAGATTTTTTGTTTTTAGAGATACTATCATGTGGTCTGATATTATTGATTCCTCAATTTGCAGATCTAGATTAAGTTGTATCGCACTGATGTCCACCCACACGTAATCAATTATGGACTTCCCATTTGGACCGATGTGTGTTATATTTGCTGGCGTGTCACTTAGCGTTCTTCCGTTCAATACAATTAAATTATTTTCTTCCATTAAATTGTTAAGATCCTTTCCTTTCTTGTTTACCTTTAAATCGTTAGTACATCTCTGTTGACTTAGATTTGATTTATTTAGGATTGAGTTATCGCAGATGTTTAGCAAGCCGATTCGAGCATTAAAATCGCCCCCAAGGATCAGTGAGTCGTTTGGGTATGTTTCCATTATACTGTTTAGGTTTTCAGAAAAGAGTTCTAAGAGAGTAGGATAGTCAAATGTAGGTGAAAAGTATACTGTACACAAGATGAAGTTTTTTATATTATTTGTGATGCGTAAGAAAATCCAGTGAATTTCTTGTTCGATTATGAGTACTTTGAAAGTGTTTTCCTGAACAAAGACTATTAGCCCCCCTATTGCTCTGCCTGTACTGGCTAATTTAATGCCTGGTTGTTCGTAACTCGTGTAGTTTGTTAGAAATTTGGGATTTTCATTTAACTTCTGTTGTAGCCAAGTTTCGGATAAGCATATAATTTCATGATCAAGTAAAAGTCGTTGTTCGTTTGCTGTAAGATTAAAAATATTTTGAAAACCTTGTATGTTCCAGAACATTATTTTATTACAGGGTTTGGCGTCTGATAGTTTTTTGCCACAGCCCCTTTTGAGGATGCTCTAGTTATTATGTGATTATCAAGGGGACCCTTCATTTTTAATTGTTCTGTTATTTTTATCTTTTTACTTGTATTTGGTGTAGTTGTAGAGCGAGTGTTTTTGCTTTTAATAAATGGTATATCGTAAGTAAATACTTGGGTAACGTTTTCGTCAGTCTCGGTCGATGCTATATTTAATTCCTCGTTTTCAATGCTCGATTTCCCGTTTATAGTTTCTTTTTGATCTTGAGGGTTTCTTAGGTCGTTCATGGAAATGGAACGCCTTCTTGGCGGGATGTTCAAAAATTCGCTATTGGTTGCGTCTTCATTATTATCAGAGAAGTCGGCACTTTTGTATGCTGTACCATTTATGA
Organism: Stenolophus ochropezus; assembly: GCA_035578165.1. Classification (NCBI taxonomy): domain Eukaryota; kingdom Metazoa; phylum Arthropoda; class Insecta; order Coleoptera; family Carabidae; genus Stenolophus; species Stenolophus ochropezus. The sequence goes on from JAQOWZ010000166.1 coordinate 85,615, forward strand.
ACAAAGTATCCCTATATAAATTAGCTTTGTATCCTTCCTTCTTCGCTTTTATCAAGAAAGGTTTCAATATTTTACGCTCTTGCAAAGTTTTCGGGGGGAAGTCTTCTTCTATGTAAATTTTCGATTGTCTCAATAATTTTGCGTTGCTCAAAATTTCGTATTTTATCTTTTTAGAGTTAAGTTCGACTATGATAGGCCTTGTTTTACCAGAGTTAAATTTTCCTAGTCGTTTAGTGTTGTCTATATTTGTTGCCGTTACATGTTCGAGTTTCAAGTTAATTTTGATCAATTTTAATATTAATTCCTCAAGGTTTTCGTTTCTATCTTCACTGATACCGAAGAATAAAATATTTCTTTCCCTTACTTTACATTCTAATGCTTCAATCTGGATTTCTTTATTTTTTAATTCTCTTATAATTTTATCATATCGCAAATCATTTGCTTTAGCAATAATATTGAATGAATCAATTGATTTTTGAATATTTTCAATATTTTTGTTGAGGGTAGAAAGTAAGTTTTTAATTTCATCAACAGTAGCCATGCTGTTCTAAAAATTTATTTTTGACACAGTTGGGAACACTGCTGCAAATCTTCTTTTGCGGTTGCGGTGCCGGCGCGCGCAAGTTTGCTTAGATTTTGTTTAAGTCAGAAATGCTGATTACTGACCTTGAATGTTAAGCAGCGGTTCATTAGATGAATTCAGCGATATGCAGCTTCCACAGCACGTTATTTTTATTTTATATGAAATGAAGAACCTTTAATGCACTTTTAATCACAGTTTTAAAAAATTAACTTTTAGATAAGATGATCAAAAAACTATTTCAATTTGTTATAAACAAAATTTGCGACTGTTCGGTTTAACGACAATGTTACCAACCCGAATTTTATAATTCTTAATCATATTTTAGATAAAAAGAACATTGCAACAAGAAAATTGCTATATTAAGTGTGATAGGTATTCTAGAATCCAGCTTATGTAGCTTGTAATATACAACGTATTTATCAAGTATAGGTAAAAGCTGAGTTTATTTTTGTAAAAAATCATATAAATATTTGCTTCCGCGCTCGAATTTTATAATTCATCAGGTAGGTATTCCAGAATCCAGCCCATGTAGCTTACAATATATAACGTATTCATTAAAATGACACCCGAAAATTGAATGTTTAATATCTGATCGGTACCACGTTTAGGTCACTTTTGAAAGTGCAATGTTTAAAACCATGCATAGTATAGATCCTAAAGCATGAATATGAATGTTTTAACAAAAATATCCATTTCAAGAATAGGTAAAATCTGACTTTATTTTTGTAAAGAATCATATAAATATTTTCATCCGCGCCCGAATTTTATACTTCTTCATTAAATTTTAGCTAAAAGAAAACATTGCAACAAGAAAATTGCTATCTCATGTGTGGTAGGTGTTATAGAATTCAGCCTATTTACCTTATAATATACAACGTATTGTAACATGCAGTGGGCCGAGCCGTCCCTGACCGTGTCCCTGCTCTAATGCGCGGGCACCCGACCGCTGAGTCAGTCGAGCTGTGACCTCGCACGAGTACAGACGTTGCTACTGAGAAATTATACGTATATTTTGTTATTATCGTTTGTTCTTTCATAATAAATACTTAGTTTGAATCCCAGTGATTTTTATTTGTAAATCAGACCCCTGAACTTGTCTCGGTTACAGTATTCATTAAAATGACACCCGAAAATTGAATGTTTATTATCTGATCGGTACCACGTTTGGTCACTTTTGCATTATGCTAATATTTTCCATAGTATAGATCCTAAAGCATGAATATAATTGTTTTAACATAAATATCCGTTTCAAGAATAGGTAAAATCTGACTTTATTTTTGTAAAAAATCATATAATTATATGCTTCCGCGCCCGAATTTTATAATTCTTCATCATATTTTAACTAAAAGAAAACAATGCAACAAGAAAATTGCTATTTCAAGTGAGGTAGGTATTCTAGAATCCAGCCCATGTAGCCTACAATATACAACGTATTCATTAAAATGACACCCGAAAATCGAATGTTTATTATTTGATTGGTACCACGTTTTGGTCCATTTCAAGAATAGGTTAAATCTGAATTTAGTTTTGTTAAAAATCATATAAATATTTGCTTCCGCGCCCGACTTTTATAATTCTTCATTATATTTTAGATAAAAAGAACATTGCAACAAGAAAATTGCTATTTCAAGTGTGATAGGTATTCTAGAATCCAGCTTATGTAGCTTGTAATATTCAACGTATTTATCAAAAATAGGTCAAAGCTAAGTTTAATTTTGTAACAAATAATATAAATATTTCCTTCTGCGCCCGAATTTTATAATTCTTCATCATATTTAAGCTAAAAGAAAACATTGCAACAAGAAAATTGCTATTTCAAGTGTAGTAATAGGTATTCTAGAATCTAGCCCATGTAGCTTACATTATACAACGTATTCATTAAAATGACACCCGAAAATTGAATGTTTATTATCTGACTGGTACCACGTTTTGGTCAATTAGCATGCCCAATGCTAAAATTATCCATAGTATATAACCTAATGCTTGAATAAGAATGTTTAACAAAAATATCCTTTACAAGAATAGTTAAAATCTGATTTTATTTTTGTAAAAAATGATATGAATATTTGCTTCCGCGCCCAAATTTTATAATTCTTTATCATATTTCAGCTACAAGAAAACATTGCAACAAGAAAATTACTATTGCATGTGTGGTAGGTATTTTAGAATCCAGCCCATGTAGCTTACAATATACAACGTATTTTTAAAAATGCCATGCAAAAATTTAATGTTTATTATCTGATTGGTACTACGTTTTGGTCAATTTTGCATGTCCAATGCCTAAAACCATCCATAGTATAGATCCTAAAGCATGAATATGAATGTTTTTACAAAAATATCCATTTTAAGAATAGGTAAAATCTGACTTTTTTAAAAAAAAATCATATCAATATTTGCTTCCGCGTCCGAATTTTATAATTCTTTATCATATTTTAGCTAAAAGAAAACATTGCAACAAGAAACTTGTTATTTCAAGTGTGGTAGGTATTTTAGAATCCAGCCCATGCAGCTAACAATATACAACGTATTCATTAAAATAACACCCAAAAATTTAATGTTTATTATCTAAATGGTACCACGTTTTGGTCACTTGTGCATGTCCAATGCTTAAAACCATCCATAGTATAGATCCTAAAGCATGAATATGGATGTATTAACAAAAATATCCATTTCAAGAATAAGTAAAATCTGACATTATTTTTGTAAAAAATCATATAAATATTTGCTTCCGCGCCCGAATTTTATAATTCTTTATCATATTTTAGCTAAAATAAAACATTGCAACTAAAAAATTGCTATTTCAAGTGTGGTGGTTGTTCTAGATTCCAGCCCATGTAGCTTACAACATACAACGTATTCATTGAAATGACACTCGAAAATTGAATGTTTATTATCAGATTGATACCACGTTTTGGTAACTTTTGCATGTCCAATGCTTAAAATCATCCATAGTATAGATACTAAAGCATGAATATGAATGTTTTAACAAATATATCCATTTCAAGAATAGGTAAAATCTGACTTTATTTTTGTAAATAATCATATAAATATTTGCTAACGCGCCCGAATTTTATAATTCTTCATCATATTTTAGCTAAAAGAAAACGATGCAACAAGAAAATTACTATTTCAAGTGTGGTAGGTATTCTAGAATCCAGCCCATGTAGCTTACAGTATACTATGTATTCATTAAGATGACACCCGAAAATTAAATGTTTATTATCTGATTGGTACCAGGCTTTGGTCACTTTTGCTGTCCAATGCTAAAATTATCCATAGTATAGGTCCTAAAGCATGAATATGAATGTTTTTACAAAAATATCCATTTCAAGAATAGGTAAAATGTGACTTTATTTTTGTAAAAAAAATCAAATAAATATTTATTTCCGCGCCCGAATTTTATAATTCTTTATCATATTTTAGCTAAAAGAAAACTTGGCAACAAGAAAATTGCTATTTCAAGTGTGGTAGTTATTTTAGAATCCAGCCCATGCAGTTTACAATATACAACGTATTCTTCAAGAATAGGTAAAATCTGACTTTATTTTTGTAAAAAATCATATAAAAATTTGCTTCCGCGCACGAATTTTATAATTCTTCATCATATTTTAGCTAAAAGAAAACATTGCAACAAGAAAATTGCTATTTCAAGTGTGGTAGGTATTCTAGAATCCAACCCATGTATCTTACAATATACAACGTATTCATCAAGAAAATGTAAAATTTGACTTTTTTTGTAAAAAATCATATAAATATTTGCTTCCGCGCTCAAAATTTATAATTTTTTATCATATTTTAGCTAAAAGAAAACATTGCAACAAGAAAATTGCTATTTCAAGTGTGGTAGTTATACTAGAATCCAGCCCATGTAGCTTACTATATACAACGTATTTTCAAAAATGCCATGCAAAAATTGAATGTTTATTATCTGATTGGTACCACGTTTTGGTCAATTTTGCATGTTTAATGCTTAAAACCATCCATAGTATAGATCCTAAAGCATGAATATGAATGTTTTTACAAAAATATCCGTTTCAAGAATAGGTTAAATCTGACTTTATTTCTGTAAAAAAATTATATAAATATTTGCTTCCGCGCCCGAATTTTATAAATCTTTATCATATTTTAGCAAAAAGTAAACATTGCAAAAAGAAAATTGCTATTGAGTGTTGTAGGTATTCCAGAATCCAGCCCATGTAGCTTACAATATAAAACGTATTCATTAAAATAACACCAGATATTTGAATGTTTATTATCTGATTGGTACCACGTTTTGGTCACTTTTGCATGTCCAATGCTTAAAACCATCCATAGTATAGATCCTAAAGTATGAATATGAATGTTTTTACAAAAATATCCATTTTAAGAATAGGTAAAATCTGACTTTTTTTTGTGAAAAATCATATCAATATTTGCTTCCGCGTCCGAATTTTATAATTCTTTATCATATTTTAGCTAAAAGAAAACATTGCAACAAGAAAATTGCTATTTCAAGTGTGGTAGGTATTCTAGAATCCAGCCCATGTATCTTACAATATACAACGTATTCATCAAGAAAATGTAAAATCTGACTTTTTTTTGTAAAAAATCATATAAATATTTGCTTCCGCGCCCAAAATTTATAATTTTTCATCATATTTTAGCTAAAAGAAAACATTGCAACAAGAAAATTGCTATTTCAAGTGTGGTAGTTATACTAGAATCCAGCCCATGTAGCTTACAATATACAACGTATTTTTAAAATTGCCATGCGAAAATTGAATGTTTATTATCTGATTGGTACCACGTTTTGGTCAATTTTGCATGTCTAATGCTTAAAACTATCCACAGTATAGATCCTAAAGCATGAATATGAATGTTTTTACAAAAATATCAATTTTAAGAATAGGTAAAACCTGAGTTTTTTTTGTAAAAAATCATATGAATATTTGCTTCCACGTCCGAATTTAATAATTCTTTATTATATTTTAGCTAAAAGAAAACATTGCAACAAGAAAATTGCTATTTCAAGTGTGGTAGGTATTCTAGAATCCAGCCCATGCAGCTTACAATATACAACGTATTCTTCAAGAATAGGTAAAATCTGACTTTATTTTAGTAAAAAATCATATAAAAATTTGCTTCCGCGCCCGAATTTTATAATTCTTTATCATATTTTAGCTAAAAGAAAACATTGCAACAAGAAAATTGCTATTTCAATTGTGGTAGGTATTCTAGAATCCAGCCCATGTATCTTACAATATACAACGTATTCATCAAGAAAATGTAAAATCTGACTTTTTTTTTGTAAAAAATCATATAAATATTTGCTTCCGCGCCCAAAATTTATAATTTTTCATCATAATTGCTATTTCAAGTGTGGTAGTTATACTAGAATCCAGCCCATGTAGCTTACAATATACAACGTATTTTTAAAAATGCCATGCGAAAATTGAATGTTTATTAGTAGTATAGCTAGGATCGTTCGGCGTCATTTGAGGTTATGTTTCACTCTCGATGACCGTGGTCATCCGCATCGACCATTCTTCAGCTGAAGACATCCGGTGTGTTAGTTCTTCACGTACTTCTTGCACAACCCTCTCGAATTCGCACCCCGTTTCATTTCACCCTGTTTTCGACCTCGATGACCGTGGTCATCCTCACCTACCATTCTTCTTCGCCCGCACTTCTTGCACAACCCTCTCGAATTCGCACCCCGTTTCATTTCACCCTGTTTTTGTCCTCGATGACCGTGTTCATCCTCACCCACCATTCTTCTTCGCCCGCACTTCTTGCACAACCCTTTCGAATTCATCCACCCTGTATGCTCCGCCCCTATGGCATGCACTCTCCACTTTAGTTGGGAGTGTCCATGGGGTGCACACTTCACTTCAGTTGGAGGTGTTCATGGGGGTGCATTCTCCACTTTAGAATGGAGTGCCCGTGGGGTGCACACTCCACTTCAGTTGGAGGTGTCCATGGGGGTGCACTCTCCACTTCAGTTAGGGGTGCCCGTGGGAGTGCACTCTCCACTTCAGTTAGGAGTGCCCGTGGGGTGCACTCTCCACTTTAGTGATAAGTGCCCATGGGGTGCACTCTCCACTTCAGTTATGAGTGCCTTTTGTGGGGTGCACTCTCCACTTTAGTTAGAAGTGTCTTTTGTGGGGGTGCACTCTCTACTTCGCTCCACTTTAGTTGACAGTGCCCACTCTCCACTTTAGTTAAGAATCTGGATCCAGGATCCGGGATCTATTTCAGCGCGAAATATGAATTTTTATGAATTTTGATCTGGGATCTGGATCTGGGTCTGGAATTTGGATCTGGGTTTGGGATCTGAATCTGTGTCTGGAATTTGGATCTGGGATCTGTTTGTATATATTATACTATGATTTATGGTAAATACTGGGGGTGAGTTTGAATAAATGAAAAAAATACATTTTATATATTTATTTATTTGCGTAAAAACAGTATTATAAATATCTTAAAAACAACAATTGCTCCTCACCTCACTCTCATGCCCGATGTGTTGCCTGGAAGCTGGGCGCCCATCACCTTACGCCTGTTGGGTTGCCTGCCCTGGCGCTTGAACCTGGACAACGCCTGACGCCCGACGCCCGACGCCGGACACCTCACATCTCACGTAAATTTTTTTAGAATTTTATAGGATAGGAGTGTGGATATATGTGGGGTAAATAATTAATACAATTTATCTTTGTACATATATTTATTGAAAATTATAACCCCAAGGGTATGTGTCTGTATACATGTAGTTTATAATTCGTTTATCATCATAAGGACTTAAAGCTAACTTATTTTGTTTTATTGTATGTACAACATGCTGCTTAGATCTAATAGAATACTGATCTCTATTTATAGTTTCATTATTAAATAAACAATTATAGTGGTCATTAAAAGTTATAGTACTGAGTGCCGCACCTGTTATACCCTTTGCTTTTTTATTGATTTTTTCATTATTGTGATCTTGTAAGACTTTGTATGTGTACAATTTTGATCTCAAACCAATAAACTCTGTCATGATTTTACCGTTGTTTTCATCCTTCATGAGGCCAATAACTTTTTTGTTAACAAGAGGTATTTTGAAAATGTTATCAGGCGGATAATCGGAAGTATCAAATTTATAAACATCTCGTTTCATGATTTCATAGATATCAATATTTTTAAATAGGTAAATAAGACTATCTGTGTCTGTGTATAATAATTTAGTATTGTTACAAATATTTTTCTTAACATAATTGTAATGAAAGTCGCAAATGTAAGTTTTTGAAATGTCTAAAATAAAGAAACCAACATATATGGGTTTATTGAATTTCATAGATTTTTTATTCATTTCTATTAGTATGAAATCATCATCAAGTATTGTACAGCTATGAAAATTTGGTTGTTGTATATAAGATTTTGCGCCGTATCTTCCCTCCCATTTTGAAACTAATTTTATATCTTTATATTTCCGAACGATCTCCATTGTTTTGCCAAACACGGCGTTATTCATTAATTTATAGAAATCTTTTTGAATTCATTATTGGATTGTTTTCGCATGTTTGTATTTAGATCTATATATGTTTTTAACCATGGGTTTTGTTTAAATTTTAGAACTTTATGAATTTTCGATAATTTTAAACCCAATTTTAAATATTGTTTTAAATTTTGATAATGAATCACATAGTTTTTTTTATTATACAAATTTGTTATTAATTTAGGTAGTTTCGATTGAGGGGGTGTAAATTGTTCGGGGGCTAGCGGTATATCTCTATGATCGTTGTGTAATTCTTTAGGGTACTCTAAATCTACTTCGAAAATATATCCAACAGGTGAATCATTAGTTAAATTCAATAAATCAATTTTGTATATGTTTAAATTATCGACTCATTCAAAATCTGCATACGGTAAATAATTATTCATTGCCGCACCATACAAGTTACATACATCGAAATAAATAAGAAAAGAGTCTGTTTGATTTGGAATATACATGTCGCCCATATATTTATTATTTGCTTTCGCATATCGATTACTACATTGTGACACTCCACCCCTGATTCCTTTTTCAATAAATAAAATTTTGTCAATGTCCGTCAAAAGTTCTAATTCAATTTTACTGCATTTTAACATCATAACATCAAAAGCTAATCCGGGCGCTGTATAGTAATGTAATGCATCTAAATGATATGTTTCTAAACAACTTTCACGAAAATTTTCAAATATGTCACTTAGTAATAAAACATCAGTTTTTAAATATAAATCAGCATATTGTCCTAAATTTTGAATTTCAAATAAATTCCACACATTTATAGCATGCTGATAGTCTTCATTTGAAATGTTACCATTATCACCTTTGAGTGAACTGTAAAATTTTTCTATACTGGGTAATTGTTCTTCGTCTAGTTTTTCCCAACTATCTAGATATTCATATGGGAATATTCCTTTTTTCGTAACTAATTTGAATTTCTCTTCTGACTCAGTGTGAGCTCTTGTTATCAACTTTTCACTATCTGTTAGATATGAAGCCAATTTTTCCAAACTGCTCGCCATAAAGCGAAAAGAGTCTATAAATCTGAAATTAATTTTTGTGTTTTTTACGTATTTTGTGAAAGATATATAACGCTCTTTGTTTATTGGTAAGAGAGATACATTGCCCGGAATTTTTGTAGTTAATTCTTTTATAATAAAGTGTGCATCATACGAGGATAAATTATGAAATACAACGGGCACAACATGTGAATTTGTATAATTTAAATTGCAATGTTGATGAGCGGCCCCTCTGTATTCTCCGGTTAAATGTGAATGATCACGTACTTTTATGTTGTACAGTGTGAATTCTTCATCACAAATATGACATTTTTTACTATTTATAAAATTTATTTCTTCATTGTAAGTTAATTTCATCGGTTTAATATGTTTAAGTATATTATCAATTTGATTGGCTATATTGTTAAGTTCTTCAACAAACCAATCAATACAATGTCTTCCACGGTAAATATTAAATTTTGAGTATGAGTGATTGTATGAGGATTTCAGGTAATATGCAATACTAAACGGTACATGTTTTTGTGTATATACAGTATTTTTGCCATGTGCTTCTTCAACTTTTTCCAAAATTGATTCTATATCTGCATATATAACAAATGGTACTTTTTCTTAATGATGAAAGTTTTTAAATTTCAATATTTTATTTTCTTCCGTGGGTAGTGTTATTTTACACTCATTCACATTTTTACAATGTTCTTTATGTTTTTCTAAACTACACTCGCTTCTAAAATGATTTAAACATCTATCACAAAAGAATGATCGATGTGTGTTTGAAATTTGACTTCTCAATAATCGTGAAAGATTTTTTATCCACATAAAATTATAATTTTTAGGCGATTTAAGTCTTCTAACATTCTCAGTGATGTCAACATCCATGCGGTCATTATCTTCAATCAGATCTTCTTCTGCTTCTTCTTCCTCCTAGTCTTCCTCGTCTCCGGCATACATCATCAGTAAATGTATTGTTTTATCATATTCACATTTGGTTAGACGTACTGGTACGACATCATGCTTTTACTTACCCACTTTTTCAAGTGTGTAGACATTTATGTTAAGTCCATTCATTTCTTCGAATTTCACAATGCTTTTTAATTTTATTGGAAATTCTATTACATCATACTGTAGAATTGTTGAAAAATGTGGGTATGCAGATGTACGGTTAGAATTATTACGTACTGGATAGAGAGCCGATGTAACAGCCCAAAGAAAGCAATAATCATCATCATTCTTAATATTTATAATTGCTTGTTTTGCTTTTATGTCTGCTGGTAACAATACATCGCCAGAAGCAGTGATGGGTGAATAATTGTTTATGTTTACTTTCAGGTGTAGAACTTCATATAAAGCCCAACCTGAGTCTCGTTCTTGAAACTCTTCTAAATCGTTCATTATTTTATCTAGTACATTTTCTTTATACCATTCTTTTATGTTTGTTGAATTGTCAATTACTTCATTTCTTGTATTGAATGTTTTAATTTCACTTATACCAGAACTTGGTAAAATGAAATGTCCACTAAATACGACATTCACTTTTAATACAGATGACTGTAATGCTTTTTTAATTTTATTTTTCAATATTCTAATTGCATGTTGTAGAAATATTTTGGGATCTTTAATTCCCGCTTTATTTATTATTACGCCGGTTTTAATACGTTTTTGAAAAACAGATTTTATATCTTGCCATAGTAAGTTATATTTTGGTTTTCCATTCTTACAGAATCCAGATCCAGTTTTAGTTTTTAAGTTTTTTATTTTTTCTTTATATGTTTTTAGAATTGTTAAATTAGCTTCAAGTTTTAATAAATTTTCTTCTTTATTATTTTTATAGCCTTTCTTTTTTATATATTTATTTTGTAATGAAATTATTTTATTTAAATGTTTACGCCATCTATTAATTTCATCATCAGTTTTAATTAACTTTATTGATTTTTGAATATGAGTTATTGTTTGATCACTAAGTGAACTTAGATTACTATTCATTGTTTAGCGGTAAACAAAATAGTTATTCTTCAGAACAATGTTTTCAAACAACTGATGAAAACTGCAAGGTGTTTGTATTTTATATGTATAAAATAATATCAGATAAGTTTCAATAATCTAACGTTATTTGTTATCTTCTTCTAATCTTGAATTTGATGATTTTTGTTTATTCTTTGAACAGGTTTCACCTGCTAATAAGCAGAGAGAACATCATTATATTACTTTATTATTATTTATATTATTACTTACATGAATTCTTCTTGTATTTCGATTTTGGATAACTTTTAAATGTGTGTATATATATAATGTATATATATTTTTCAGAAGAATTGTTTTTTGTTTGCGAGAATTCACTGTGAGTATCGCTCTATATAAGTTTTAAAAACAGGAATTCATGGTTTTGATAATTTTATATCAACATGTATGCTGTTCATTATTTTTACTCTTGATTAACATGTGTTCACAACTTTTAAACAGGGGAATTTGAAGTTTTAATAATTTTATATCAACTTGTATGTGGTTCATTATTTTTATTCTTGATAAACAATATCAAAGTAAATATTTCATTAGTATACATCTGTAGTTAGAAATGAAAACTAGTATACATATACATTTCAAATAATGACTAAAATTAAAATTGTAAATGAATTACACAAGCCAGCTCGTCGAAATTATCCACGTAGACGTGTAATAGTAAAGGGAATTGATGATTTATGGCAAGCAGATCTCGTAGAAATGATTCCCTATGCTAAAGAAAATAAAAATCATAAATATTTATTAACAGTTATTGATGTATTTTCCAAATATGCTTGGGCTGAACCGATAAAATCAAAATCGGCTGATTATATTGTTCAGGCAATGAGTAAAATTTTTAAACAAGGTCGTATTCCAAAAAATTTACAAACTGATAATGGGAAAGAATTTTATAATACAAAGTTTAATAGTTTAATGAAAAAATTTAATATAAATCATTATTCAACGTATAGTAATTTAAAAGCATCTGTATGTGAAAGGTTTAATCGAACACTCAAAACAAATATGTGGCGTCATTTTAATTATCAGGGATCTCATAACTGGTTAAAAATAATAACAAATTTAATTAATAACTATAACAATAAAGTACATAGAACAATACATATAAAACCTGCCGATGTTACTAAGAAAGTAGAGAAATATTTATTAAAAAATGTTTATAATAATATTAAAATTTGTTTTAAAGGTAAATACAAAGTGGGCGATTTTGTAAGAATTAGTAAACATAAACATATATTTCAAAAGGGGTATGAACCTAATTGGACAACAGAAATTTTTGTAATTGATAAAGTTCAGTGTACAAACCCGATTACCTACAAATTAAAAGATCAACAAAATAATCCAATTGAAGGTGGTTTTTACGAATTTGAGTTACAAAAAACTAAATACCCAAATGATTACCTTGTAGAAAAAGTATTACGCAAAAAAGGTTCTCAAGTGTATGTGAAATGGCTTGGTTTTAGTAATAATCATAATTCTTGGATTAATAAAACTGACATTTTGAAAGTATAGATAAAAGGTAATTTATCAAAAAATCATTCTGTTACTATTTTATTTTTTTTTTGTATATATATTAAGTAAAATGAAATATTAAATTACTTATTAACTTGTATGTTGAACATTAAACCTATAAAAAAAAATGTGTTTCGCATACCACCATCGTGTGTTTCTTCCATATAGTACAGATGAAATATTAGATAACATAGAAATTAGAGTGAATGACTTTAGTCCTAATTCATGTATTATAGTTTTATTTAAAAATAAAGAAGTGTTTAGTATATGTAGATATAGACAATTGCTTAAGAATTATCATATTATTCACATTAAAAATGATAAGGAGATAGTGTGTACAAGTTACGTCATACTAGAACATACTGTATTTTACGAAGATTGGGAGAAACTTATTCCTAAACATGTATTGCATAGAAGAGGAAGTGAAAATGTTGACTATTAAATAATATAAAATTAATTGTTTTAAGTTAAAGTTAGTCATTTTAAAAATAAGTGTCAACAAATTTGGACAATATTCTGAACTAACGCCTACTGCGTTATCGACAAACATACAAAACAAATTTTTGATACTTATAAATAATTTAAATAAAAAAATTATTGAGTTAGATACCAAATATTTAGCAAATTTTAAAAACTTAAATATAAATTTAAATAAAGAACGAAAAATAGAGGAACTCAAAATACAAGAACAATTTATTACAGTAAATAGTAAAATAAAAGAAGAAATTATTAGGCTAGAAAACGAATATTCAACAGATTTTAATAATTTAAATAATACTATACAAGAACAAATAACCATAATAAATGATAAAATCAATAGAATTATAAATAATTTTGAAGCTAATGTTCAAATGCAAGAAACAAATATGAAAAGTTCTAGAAACCAAACACAAGAACATATCATTGCAACAAATCAAATGAAAGAAGAAATTCAAAGTCGAATCAATGGAACTGAAGACACCATAAAAAGTAACATGCAAATAATTGACAAAAATGGACACCAAATACAACAACGTATCGCTGAAACAAACAAAATAAAAGAAGAACTTCAAAGACAAATCAATGAAATTACAAATATTATAAACAATATGAAAAATTTACAACAAAATATTAATAAAAGTATACAAACATATTTCACTGCAACAGATTTATTTAAAAAAGGGATTGAAATTAAAATTAACGAAATTAAAAATCAAATTATTGAATGTAAAAATAATAACAACACAATACGTAATATTAATGATAATGAATTTAAAAATACTAACAACATACGTAATATTAAAGACTCTATTAGTATAAGTGACGATGTTAAAGAAATATTTAAGAGTAAATAAATAAAAATAAATTGTATAATATATATTTTATTATATAGTAAAAATGTTACATTATATAATTATATGTATGAAAATATATAAATAAAAATTTTTATAAAAGAATTCTGTTACATTTTATTATACTCCATTTCATTTTGACTTTTAAAGAAAATCTCAATGTAGTCATGTTCATTTTTTTTACAAATAAATATTGTGTTGGGAACAACGACTCCACTTCATCGATCTCCAATGTGTTGAAACGTTTCGGTAGAAATGTTACGAAATCCCCCAGGTCCAGGAGTATTGAACGTCCAAATTTTGTAAACACATAGCGGGATTCTTTAATGAAGTATGGTGTATTTTCTTTTAGTTCTTTTATTTTTATTATATTTTTCTTTGTATATTGTCCAAGGCTATTTAGCTTTTCGATGGCTGCAGCAGAATCCATGATTTCTTATAACAAAAAAACCATTTATAAAATAAAAATTTAATATAAATATACAAATATTACTTACCCTTCTTTTGTTTGTAGTAACTGGAGGAGTGAGTAACGATACCGGTAGCTGTTCAGTTCTTGTTATAATGAAATGTTAGCTTTATGCACGCATTTTATATTAGTTCATGTTAATCAGTAGAGAAAAATACTAACCATATTTTTTCTGTAAATACTTTATCAAACCTCAAATTCCTGTGTTTACAAGTTAGTTGTGAACACGTGGTAATCAGAGGAAAACTAATGAACCACAGCACAAATTTCTGATTATTTTTTAAAAAACTGTATATTATTTAATAATTTCTTTTACGTTTTGTTATTATATGTTCGTTATATTCATATTTCCTTTTACGACTGTTTGTTTCAGTACATTTGTTATTATTTAAATTTATTACTCTTGTAAAGTCTTCCATATATTGTTTTAATTCTTCTATCTTTACCAGAATTAGTTTAATTTCTTCCCAAATTTGTTTAAACGATTTATTTATTATTTTATTATTATTAGTATTATCCCTTTAGTTATACAATACATTTCAGTTATATATTTTAAATGTTTGAGGTTTAATAAGTATTTATTAATTTTTGATAATAATTCTTTATTTTTATTCATTGTTATAAGTATAATTTTGTAACAGAAACTATACAATTATATTAGGTTCACGCAACTCTTCTACAATTGATAGAATTTCATTATCATGGTCTGTGTTGCCTGCTTCTTTGGAGGCAATTAATAATTGTAGTCTTTCAACAAGTTCGTTGGGGTTATCCCAGTAAATATATTCACGATGATTGGGTGTAACACTCATATATTTTGGTAAAATGCCATATCCTGTAGTAGTGTCTGTAAGAGAATAACTCGTTCTTTTCTCGCCTCCACGACCCGCTTCAATGGCGGGTTTGATAATTTCCCGATATTTTTTGCTTCGATTATTATTAAGTTTATTTAACTCATTATAACCAAATCTGTGTGCACTTGTACTTAAAACTATTTCAATGTAATTTTTTTCATCTTCTTCTGTATAATTATTATAATTTTTTTATTTTATTATTGTCAATTTCAACTTTTGAATTTCCAATCATCCAATCTCCATCTGAAATCCGACGAATCCCGTATACATTATCCTTATCTTTATCACTGGAAATTAAGTAAAATTTAAAATATTCTGCAGCAATGTTGCCCAGCAAATCTTTCAATTCTTCAGGTGTTTCAACAGATTTTTCCAAAGAATCTTGTATGAATTTTAGTGGAGATTCTTCACCATCTGTTTCTGCTATAATTTCACCGTCAAGTACAAATGGCGTTGTTTTTGGTGTTTGAAAAGGCGTCCTACTCACTTCACTTTTTTAGAACTTAATGTAGGAGTAAATGTGGAATAAAATGTATCATCGTGACTTCTTTTAGGTGATTGTTTTACAGGTGTGTTATCAGGTAATTCTAATTTTATTTGTTCTTTTTTAATTAATTCTTCTAAAGGTTCAGTAATCGGTTTGAATGTTTTAGCAAGCTCATGCTCAGATTCAACTTGTCCTCGTTTTAAACTTTGATATTTACTTCTTATATCTTTACTTACACGTACAATTTTTTTAAGTGTATCTTGCTTACTTGTTTCCATTCTTTTAGTTCTTTACTTGGTAATGTTTATAATATAACTACGTACAATATGATATATATATATATATATATATATATATATATATATATATAACTTATATAGTACATATTATTAAATTTTTTTTAGAAAATTATCAAATCCATCTCTATAACGACCGTTCAACAAATCACTATCTTTGTCGATAACAGCAAATCCGTACTTCTCATTCCAACAGTGAGAACAAAAATCTTTTAATTTTATGAAACTCATATCAGTATTACAATGATCTGAATACACATGTTGTAAATTTTTTTCGTCTTGTTTAAAAAGTATTATTAAATTTGCATTATCTCGTATTAAATGTTTAGGAATACGAGCATATGTCTGACAAAGATAGAAACAATCAACTGAATTATGGCGTCCTTGACTAAAATATTCCCTCATGCAGTCCTGTTTATCGCATGCAATATCGTCGAATATAAAAATAGAATTTTGTTTTGAATCTTGAGGTTTGACAATTTCACTGTTATCTGTATAGGGAAAAAATTTCATTTCTTTAACACGTGATATGCAATTTTCTAGAAATTTATACTTTGGTTGATTTAGTGACTTTGAGTATAAGTAAATATTTTCAAATTTTAATCCATTCCTATTAGTTAATAAACTAAGAATGACATTTGTTTTACCACAATTAGAGGGACCACAAATTATACATCTGACAGTATTTGGCAATAAATCACCATGTTTTTTATTAATATTATTAGTGTTTATATCGAAATTATCAACGTTTAAACTTTTATTTTGGTGTTTGAAATGCATTCTATTCAAATGTATGTTACATAATTGATATAAATAGAAGATAACTTCTTATTTATACTCATTTGATGTATAACTCTTCATGATTACACATCACAGCGGATAAGGTTTAATCAATTCTGTTATAAATAAATTACCTTTTGAATTGCACATACCCGGATACCAATATTGTGGGCCTGGTACAAATTTACAAAAGCGGTTAGCCCGAGGCGATCCAGGTATTAATACTTTGGATGCAATCTGTAAACAACATGATATAGCATATTCTAAAAGTAATAAATTAGAAGATCGACATATAGCAGATAAAATATTACAAGAAGCTGCGTTATCAAGAATTAAATCAAAAAGTGCATCTGCAGGTGAAAAGCGCGCTGCTTGGATTGTAAATAATTCTATGAAATTAAAGAGAAAATTTGGAATGGGTTGTAATAAACGAAATAGTGCAAAACGTCGAAGGCAGGTGAAAACAGGAGGATTTTTACCATTACTAGGTTCATTATTACCCTTAATTGGCAAGGCAATATTGGCGGGCGCCGCCACTGGCGCTGCATCGCACGGTGTTAAAAAGTTGATGGGTGGTTCCGGATTATATTTGAAACCCTATAAACATGGTAATGGCCATTCTAAAAAAAACGAACAAGAAGGAAGAAAAAAAACATGAACAAAATTATCTAATCGTGCGTTGACAAATCATGATTTATTAAAGTACACACAAAAAATTCAAAATTTTCGCGGTATTTACATGCGCAATAAATTACCTAATAAACCATTAAAAAATGAAAGCGCTATTATTAATTTGGATAATTTTGATGGATCTGGTACTCATTGGTGTTGCTTATAAAAAAAATGGGAATTCTATTATGTATTATGATAGTTTTGGCAAGTTACCCCCACCCTTTGAATTAATAAAATATTTTGGAAAAAACGTAAAAATAAAATACAATTACAATACAGATCAAAGTTATGATTCATTTAAATGCGGTCATTTATGTTTAAAATTTTTATATAAACAATAAACGCTTTTGTTTCATTCATTTTCCTTGAAATGTCGAGAACGATAACATTATCGGGAAAATCAAATATACTAAGTGTAGATTTTTTCACACCTATTGAACTAAACAATGATGAACATTATGTAATATATCTAATTAATTTTAGTACATATAATTCAGTACCAAATATAAATGAATCAAATAATAAATTTTATTATAAAAAAAATAATAATAAGAATTATGAAGTAATAGAATTGCCTACAGGTAATTATGAAATTAATGATATATATGACTTTTTACGCTTGAAAATTGGTGACCCAAGTGCCGATGACAATTTTGAAAAAATTTTAAACTATCAGAATGAAATTAAGAAAAGACAAAAATAAAATTTATTAACAATTAAGGCTAACACTACTACTTTAAAATGTGAAATTGCATCTACTTGTGAAATAAATTTCGAACTTCATGATAGTATTAGAGAATTACTGGGTTTTTCTAAACGAAAATTAGGGCCTAATGTAATTCATACTTCTGATTTTCCTGTCAACATAATGAATGTAAATACATAAGCAATTGAGTGCAATATTGTTACTGGGGCATATAGAAATAATGATTTAGTTCACACAATTCATGAGTTCAATCTTTCTGTTCCGCCAGGCTATAAAATAATAGAAACACCAGGAAATATCATTTATTTACCTGTGAACGTTCGAACTATAAACAACATAACTTTACGTATTGTTGATCAGAACGGTCAATTGGTAGATTTTAGGGGTGAAGAAGTTACAATCAGATTGCATTTAAAAAAAGTATAAATTATGGGTATTAATTTTAATACCTGTAAAGTATATAATAAGAACAAAAGTTCAAGTAAATTCAATTCATTGTCAACTGCATGCACGTTAACACACAAAAATATCAGCTTTCTGCAATCAATCGGTTTAAAACTAAAAAACAAAAGAAAATCAAATAATAAATAAAAATGAATGAAGTATTAAACATCAACGAGGGTGTAAGATTCAGTACTGCTATTAGGCGTGAAGAATTACATACTTATGATCCATATGCACCCACACAGTATGAGAACAATGATGAAATTCGAATACCTATACATTATCAAGATATTTACACAGTACCCCACGATAGTTACATTGTAATAGAAGGAAAATTTTTAGAAAAGGATGGAAAAACTCCTATCAAGGCTAAATTAGCTAATAACGGTTTTGCACACCTGTTTGATGAAATGCGATATGAATTATTTGGCATGGAAATAGATAAAGTAAAGAATGTTGGTATTTGCAGTACAATGAAAGCGTATGTTTCAATGAATTCTAATGAAAAATCAATATATGAAACTGCGGGATGGTACAACGACAATATTATTAATGACACTGGAGAATTTATAGTTTCGATACCTCTAAAACTGCTTTTGGGTTTCGCAGAAGATTTTAAGAAAGTTATTGTGAATGCCAAACAAGAACTTGTTTTAATACGTGCTAGAAATGACAGTAACGTCTATATTAGTCAACAAGAATTAAAAATTAAGATAAATAAAATACAGTGGCGTATCAAACATATTTATCCAAATGATGAGGAAAAATTGAATTTATTAAAAATTGTTAATAACAAAAATAACTCCTTATATATTCCATTCAGAAGTTGGGATTTACATGAGTTTCTAGTGTTACAAGTTACGTCACAACAAACATGGCAAATAAAATCATCTAATCAATTAGAAACTCCTCGATATGTTATTATTGGTTTTCAAACAGATTATAGAAATAAATTTAATGCCGATATTAGCAAATTTAATCATTGCAAAATTAGAAATATCAAGTTAATTCTAAACTCTGAAACGTACCCCTATGAAAACATGAATATTAATTTTGAAAAGAATCAATACTTAATACTATATGAAATGTATACTAAGTTTCAAGCGTCATATTATAACAAAACTAGTTACCCCTTACTAAATTGGAAATCTTTTAAGGAAACTGCACCTTTAATTGTAATTGACTGCTCAAAACAAAGTGAGAAACTTAAATCTTCTACGGTTGATATTAAATTACAATTTGAAGCAATGGAAATATTCCCAGCTTCAACAATAGCATACTGTTTAATATTACATGACAAATTAGTTGATTACACCCCATTGACAGGTATTGTTAAAACTATTTAAAAGATATGTTTTTGAAAAAATACTTTAGTTATTTATTAACTGTTGTAATATGAAGATGCTCTCTTTAATATTTATTTTATTTACACAATATGTTTACACATTTGTCGAAACTGAAATCATAGTATATTTGAATATTTATGGTTACTTAAATTTCACCAATGAAAATAGTTCGAATTTGGAATCATTTGAGTACAAACATGCTTTAAACTTATATCAACAAAAATTTGGTTTACGTGGAAATGGAACAATGAACAATGAAACATTAACATTTATGCAACGTCCAAGATGTGGTGTTCCAGATAATTTACACGCTCTTAATAATAACATAAAATGGTATAATAAATCAATAAGATGGAATTCATATCATATGTCTGCACAACAAAACTATTTACTAGAAGAAGCGTTTAAAATATGGTCTAAAGTAGCAGATATAAATTTTACTAGAGATATTTACAATCCAAATATACGTATTTCATTTGGAAGAGGAAAACATTTAAAAGCAAATAGTTATCAATATTGCCCGGATGTTTTCGATGGACGTGGGAAAGTATTAGCACATGCAAATTTACCTAACTATCAACAATCACCTATAGAAATTCATTTTGACATAGATGAAAATTGGGATTATGAGTTACGTTATTCAGATAACGATTATTATAAATTTTTTAAAGTTGCGGTACATGAAATTGGGCATGCTATCGGTTTAGGACACATATATGATGAAGAATCAATTATGTATTCTACATTGAAACGATTTCATTCGTTTCGCGGTTTTTTTATTTAAATCTTTTATATTTTAATTAAACATGCGACATCTCTAGTGCTGCTGACTGCTTGAGAGGCGAGCGCGGTCGGTCGAGAGAGTTGAGTTTCTGCAAGCTGAGACAACGGACGTATTTTAATAGCAATTTTGTTTGTTCTAAAATTTTTTATCTAAAGTTATTTTTAAAATCTTCAAGATTTTATTTAAAATATTCTTACTCCGGATTTTTTATTTCACTGATTTTGGTGAGTAAAGTGATATTTTCTATTTTATTCGAAACTTTTGTTTTAAATAAATATTTAGATAACCACGTGTTGTCAAAGCTTGCGAGGAAACCTCCTCAACTTTGTTTCTTTTTTTTGCTATATCTTTTATTCAAAATTTCTCGTGTATCTTTCATAGGAAAGATTCATTTTTTTATTAGTTTGCTTAATATTTTTTGAATACGATTTAGGTTATTTTTTATACTGTGGGATTTAGACAGAGCTCACGCTGATTTACTGTCGTAAGTAGAATTTTATCGTTCCAATTTTATTTTTCTCTTTGTTTTTGGATGCCATTAGTTACCTTTTTACCGTTTATTATTTTTGGCAGCCAAAAAGTAAATAATAAATTTTACAAGTCCCGCAGTTAAAAACGTTAGTTTTTGAAAACCTTTCAAGTCTGTTATATTCTTTCTTTCTCTTATTTTCTGGTCTTTTACAGCCTGGCCAGCTGATAGTTTTTTTTATAAAAGTATTTGTAGTATTTTTTTGTGCACAAAAAATTTTTGTAAATAATAATTTTTGCATTTATTTATTGTTAAATAAATTATTTGTTCATTTTGTATTATAAAGATTTTTTGTATTTTTACCACGGCAAGTTATTTTTTGGGTCAATTATCTGCTAAAAATTCTTATGTTTTATATTCCCTCCTGGTCCTGGATGGTCGAGGTTTGTTGGTAGTGGAGTGTGGAGTTCCAATCCAAACTGAATTGTACTGCGACACGTGCTCACGTACACAGTACCAACTTACACACAGTACTCAGGCATCACGCACAAAAAACAGCAGTTTGCAGTTACACACAAACAATTCACGCAACCGCCAGACACGCTTAGTCCGGTGACATCACGCATTATCTTGCTATCCTGCTTTACGCTACTACACTGCTTGTGTCCGACATCCTGCGTCGCCGCTTAATACTAACACGAACAGTACACATTCCGTCGACAAGCCGAACCTCGGTACCAAGACGTCCAGGGACTCACTCCAACGACCTAGCCATTCCAGACCCATCGATATTGTGTTACCCCGCAAAAGGTATTTTCTTATTTTTTGTAATATGCAATAATTGTCCCCGTTAATTTTCTTATTGTAGTTACTAGCCGTAAATAAAATTAGTTTTATTTTCAATTTGTTATTTTCGGTGTTGTTGTGTCCACCATTTTCCTTTCGACACAACTGGCGCCCATTCCTATTATTGTTATTACAAATATCTTAGTGACCCACGACCTAGCGATACCACGACCAATTCTGAGCTGTCGAGGTAAGTGTGTGACGAGTGACTTCTCTTCGAGAAATCACGGTAATTTTTTTAACATTATTTTTAAATTTCTGGCATACGTCACAACATATAATTATAATGTGCTTTATAATAATCATAATAATACACCTGTATTAAGTAATATAGACCAAAAGATAATTCAGAGTTTATATGGTACTCGTTTTACTAAAATATTAAATACAACAAAAATCATGCAGTATACTACTACTACACAAACAACGAAGAACGATGAGAAGGAGGATGACACTAAAATACCAAATATTTGCAAGAAAAATGAAAAATTAAATAAATTTTTAGTTATTAAAGAAAATTTATATATAATATATAATGAATGGGTATGGATAAAAAATTTGTTAGATAATACTTTTAATTACAAACCTGTTCATTTGAAAACATGGATACCGTTTATTAAAAATTTTAGTGACATTTCAGCAATTTATCAGAGACCAGACGGTAATATTGTAATTGTTGCTGATAAAATTTATAATATTAAGTTTCCATCATTTGAAATAGAAAATTATAATATCCTTACCAAATATAAATAATATTACAGGTATATTCAATTCATATCAAGGTCATACATTTATTTTTTATAGTAATACATTTTGTTCTGAATTAAACGAATGTAATTTAGCTATTAAAGAAAATTCATATGTTTATAAGAAATTTCCAGAAATACCTACAAATATTGATGGAGTATTTCGTTACATTGATGGGTTAATCTATTTTTTCAAAAACAAAAATTACTATTCGTTTAATGAATTTACCAATAAACTTGTAAAGGCAGGACAATTTGATTTATCTTTGTTTAATATAGAATGTGCTAAAATAAGTGTGTTTAAACAACTAAAAAATTTGTTACATAGAATAAGTCATTTATATAATTTTTAGTAATATGTACTATATTTTTTTTTAAATAAATATTTTCATTAAATGTATGTGTATTAATTTATAAAGTTATACCCTAAATTCCTATATATATTTACCAAAGAAACAAATAGAAGTCAACTGATGTCTAACTGCTAAACAGTAATTATAATATTTTCTATTATGAAAGTCAAATCAGTTTTTAAAATGCTCCAACGGTGTTCGATCATTATTGTACCTGTTTTCTACCTATTTCTACAAATAACTAGTCTTCTTATTTAATATTTATATACATTTTATAACATATTGAAGTAAAAAAATCTTAAAAGAAGTTTATTCCACCACTCCATACCTATGATAAAATTAATCGCAAAAGATATTGTTCGCTTTAAAAGTGCAGATTTTCTCCTCCTACTACTCATTACAGCTTCTCATACCACACATTACAGATCTAAAAATTTCTGTGTTTGTGTGTGGTTTGTGTAACAACCGTAAGTAGTAAATTTTTTATTTATTTATTTATTTAAATAATTTATTAAAACTTTAATTTAAATATTTATGTTTAATAGATGGAAAATTTAAAGGCACAAATGTACTTATTAAAAAATATTTACAAAAAAAAAAATAGATTGTATGGAAAACGATATAGCAAAGAAGAATAAAGAAGAAGAAATATTTAGACAAAAAGTGTTGAAAAAATTAGATAAAATAGAAAATGAAATATTAAATAATTTTTTTTTTAATTTTTTAAATTTTATTAATATTAGAGCTGGAATTTTAATTATTTTTTTAATTTAGAAATAAAATGGCTTCTAATACTTTATCATACTTCAACCAGTTGGGATCAGCAGATTATCAATTACCAAACATTAATTTGACAGAGTTGGAAAAAAAACAAAAATATAAAATTAATTCAGCCAAAATTATTAACACGAAGTATGAGGCACGATTAATTGTTCAAACCAGTGATTTTAAAACATTTTTTCCCGCAAACTTTAATCAATTAAATGAGGAACAAATAAATGAAATAAAAAAATTATATTTTCATACTGAGAAAAACAACAATTTAATAAATATTTGTTTTTCTGAAACAAATTAAATATTTTTTTTTAATATTATATATCATTTACTCGAAATATTTAGACAAAAAGTGTTAGAAAAATTAGATAAAATAGAAAATGAAATATTAAATTACTTATTTTTTTAAATTTTTTAAATTTTATTAATATTAGAGCTGGAATTTTAATTATTTTTGTAATTTAGAAATAAAATGGCTTCTAATACTTTATCATACTTCAACCAGTTGGGATCAGCAGATTATCAATTACCAACCATTAATTTGACAGAGTTGGAAAAAAAACAAAAATATAAAATTAATTCAGCCAAAATTATTAACACGAAGTATGGGGTACGATTAATTGTTCAAACCAGTGATTTCAAAACATTTTTTCCCGCAAACTTTAATCAATTAAATGAGGAACAAATAAATGAAATAAAAAAATTATATTTTCATACTGAGAAAAACAACAATTTAATAAATATTTGTTTTTCTGTGTATAATATTTCAATGTAATAAAAACTTTATTCATATTCTAATATGTTCTTTAATATATACTTAATACATATCTATTATTATTTACAGGGAAAACTTACGAATATGTTATTCGTTTCTGTCACTGGGATTGAAATGGCTGTGAAGTTTTTAAATGCATTTGCCATATTCATTCACGCTGATAAGATTGGATTGATGGAACAATTAGATGGGGTTGTGTATACTTTTTCAACGTCAGGGCTTGTGATTAACAATGGTTGGTTGATTGTTGCCATAGTCTTAGAAAATCCTCGCTTGGTGATTCTCAAATTTACCTTTTATATGTACCGGGGACAGGTACACAGTTGGATTCTAAATTGGGTAATGGATTTAGACACTATTATGGCACAGTTTATGAATCATAACGGAATGCTAGGTTTATTGTATCACTTTTGGCCATCGCCTAATAGAATAAATGTGTTGGAAGAAATAAGAAGATATCGCTGTTGGGTTGGGAATCCACTAAGACATTTTGAAGAAGATGAATGGCAACTTGAGTGGGGAATAGAAAGATATGTTTTTTGTGGTAACGCATCTACTCGAACTTTGGGATGTGTGAATTGTTTCTGTGTTCGACGTATGACTGCGGAAGAAATGGATGAGAAAGCTTCATGGTGACATACTCCCTCACCCCAAAATATGAATGAAATTATAGATATTAATCAATAAGATTTAATTAGGAATGTATGTGTAATATATTTTGTAATTAGGAATGTATGTGTAAAATATTTAAATAGGGGTGTTTTTGTATGAGTGCGATCATCTGGTGCTTGTTGAATGGTGGGAAGGTTGCTCAACATAGTACGTCAAGTGCTATGTTGTAACTTCCGACTCACACCCCATAGACCCTTACAAATAGTCGGGGCTCTATGGGTGCCTACAGTTGCTGGCTTACACCCAAACCCTCAAGGCTTTGCATGGTCTAGGTCAGTGATTGGGGCAACACACACCGTCCAAGCGCCACATCGCATTAATGCGTAAAAAACATTGATGTGTTATGAGGTTCTTGGCGGTCTGATCCCGGCAGGTGTGCTGTCTCCGTTCCTTTTTCTTCCTACCCAAAGCAGACTCATTTCATCTCATTTGTTAGGATGTACTAATCTTTTTTTTCAGATGCGATTCATTAGCTGGTATGAGTTGTCAGGGTTGTTTTGTTATAGGGCCAGTTAGACTATTACCTGTTAGGCACCTCGGTCGTGGTTTTAGACTCGGGGTGGTTCTACCCATTCTGCCTATTGAATCGCTAGGCGGTTTGGGTAGGGCTCCCTGCCCAAGTGGAGAGACCTTGACGTGGTGACAGGGCTTAACCATCCCCAAATTTTAGGGGTGGGACCAACGTCTCCACGTTTTTTCAGTTATCTTTTCCAAATTTAATAAACTATCAAAAAATATATGTACTGTAAAAAATATAACGTTTTAATTCCCAATTTTCATACAATTCATTTTATATAAATTTGTATTATAAAATAAATTGTCGCATCTAAAAAATAAGAAAGGATGTTTAAAAAATATTTGTTCAATGAAAAATTTTTGCACCCAGAAATAAAGAAATATTAAAAAAATTGTTGACATATTCAAGAGAAAAACACTTTTATCGATCTGTGAAATTAAATTAAAATGGGTAGGTTAAGAGTTGCTATATTGCTACACAACAAACAACATCGCCACTGCAACCACATCAGCCGCCAACTCAGAAGTTACCACAAACGAGGAATATTGTTGTGAACTAAAATGTTTCCCTATACCTAAAGTACAAGTGGAATGGCATGCATATTATGTAAATCTTTCTGTTATTGTTGATGTTAATGTGTTACATATATAATAACCAAATTAAATTTATGTACAAATATGAATAATTGTAATTGTTGTTTTTAAGATATTTATAATACTGTTTTTACGAAAATAAATAAATATATAAAATGTATTTTTTTCATTTATTCAAACTCACCCCCAGTATTTACCATAAATCATAGTATAATATATACAAACAGATCCCAGATCCAGATTCCAGACTCAGATTCAGATCCCAGATCAAAAATCATAAAAATTCATATTTCGCGCTGAAATAGATCCCGGATCCTGGATCCAGATTCTTAAATAAAGTGGCGAGTGGGCACTGTCAACTAAAGTGGAGCGAAGTGAAGAGTGCACCCCCCACAAAAGACACTTCTAACTAAAGTGGAGAGTGCACCCCACAAAAGGCACTCATAACTGAAGTGGAGAGTGCACCCCATGGGCACTCATTACTAAAGTGGAGAGTGCAAACCCCGGGCACTCCTAACTGAAGTGGAGATAGCACCCCTCCCACGGGCACCCCTAACTGAAGTGGAGAGTGTACCCCATTGCACTCCGAACTGAAGTGGAGAGTGCACCCCACGGGCACTCCATTCTAAAGTGGAGAATGCACCCCCATGAACACCTCCAACTGAAGTGAAGTGTGCACCCCATGGACACTCCCAACTAAAGTGGAGAGTGCATGCCATAGGGGCGGAGCATACAGGGTGGATGAATTCGAAAGGGTTGTGCAAGAAGTGCGGGCGAAGAAGAATGGTGGGTGAGGATGAACACGGTCATCGAGGTCGAAAACAGGGTGAAATGAAACGGGGTGCGAATTCGAGAGGGTTGTGCAAGAAGTGCGGGCGAAGAAGAATGGTAGGTGAGGATGACCACGGTCATCGAGGTCGAAAACAGGGTGAAATGAAACGGGGTGCGAATTCGAGAGGGTTGTGCAAGAAGTACGTGAAGAACTAACACACCGGATGTCTTCAGCTGAAGAATGGTCGATGTGGATGACCACGGTCATAGAGAGTGAAACATAACCTCAAATGACGCCGTACGATCCTAGCTATACTACTTTTATTATCTGATTGGTACCACGTTTTGGTCAATTTTGCATGTCTAATGCTTAAAACCATCCATAGTATAGATCCTAAAGCATGAATATGAATGTTTTAACAAAAATATCCATTTCAAGAATAGGTTAAATCTGACATTATTTTTGTATAAAAAATCATATAAACATTTGCTTCCGCGCCCGAATCTTATAATTCTTTATCATATTTTAGCAAAAAGTAAACATTGCAACAAGAAAATTACTATTTCAAGTGTTGTAGGTATTCCAGAATCCAGCCCATGTAGCTTACAATATACAACGTATTCATTAAAATGACACCAGAAATTTGATTGTTTATTATCTGATTGGTACCACGATTTGGTCACTTTTGCATGTCCAATGCTTAAAACCATCCATAGTATAGATCCTAAAGCATGAATATGAATGTTTTTACAAAAATATCCATTTTAAGAATAGGTAAAATCTGACTTTTTTTGTAAAAAATCATGTCAATATTTGCTTCCGCGTCCGAATTTTATAAATCGTTATCATATTCTAGCTAAAAGAAAACATAGCAACAAGAAAAATGCTATTTCAAGTGTGGTAGGTATTCTAGAATCCAGCCCATGTAGATTACAATATTCAACATATTCATTAATAAAAGGTAAAATCTGACTTTATTTTTGTAAAAAATCATATAAAATTTGCTTCCGCGCCCGAATTTTATAATTCTTCATCATATTTTAGCTAAAAGAAAACATTGCAACAAGAAAATTACTATTTCAATTATGGTAGGTATTCCACAATCCAGCCTATATAGCTTACTATATACAACGTATTCATTAAAATGACAACCGAAAATTAAATGTTTATCATTTTATTGGTAACAGGTTTTGGTCACTTTTGCATGTCTAATGCTAAAATTAACCATAGTATAGATCCTAATGCATGCATATGAATGTTTTTACAAAAATATCCATTTCAAGAATAGGTAAAATTTGAATCTATTTTTGTAAAAAATCATATAAATATTTGCTTTCGCGCCCGAATATTATAATTCTTCAGCAAATATTAGCTAAAAGAAAACATTGCAACAAGAAAATTGCTATTTCAGGTGTGGTTGGTGTTCTAGAATCCAGCTCATGTAGCTTAAAATATACAACGTATTTATTAAAATGACACCCGAAAATTGAATGTTTATTATCTGATTGGTACCACGTTTTAGTCACTTTTGCATGTCCAATGCTAAAATTATCCATAGTATAGATCCTAAAGCATGAATATGAATGTTTTAACAAAAATATCCATTTCAGGAATAGGTAAAATCTGACTTTATTTTCGTAATAAATTATATAAATATTTGCTTTCGCACCCAAAATTTATAATTCTTCATCATATTTTACCTGAAAGAAAACATTGCAACAAGAAAATTGTTATTTCAAGTGTGGTAGGTAAACTAGAATCCAGCCCATGTGGCTTACAATATACAACGTATTTATCAAGAATAGGTAATATCTGATTTTATTTTTGTAAAAATTCTTATAAATATTTGCTTCCGCGCCCGAAATTTATAATTCTTCATCATATGTTAGCTAAAAGAAAACATTGCAATTAGAAAATTGCTATTTCAAGTGCGGTAGGTATTCTAGAATCCAGCCCATATAGCTTACAAAATACAACGTTTTCATTAAAATGACACCTGAAAATTGAATGTTTATTATCTGATTGGTACCACGTTTTGGTCATTTTTTCATGTTTAATGCTTAAAACCATCCATAGTATAGATCCTAAAGCATAAATATGAATGTTTTAACAAAAATATCCATTTCAAGAATAGGTAAAATCTGACTTTATTTTTGTAATAAATCATATAAATATTTTTTATAATTTTTCATCATATTTTAGCTAAAAGAAAACATTGCAACAAGAAAATTGCAATTTCACTTGTGGTACGTATTGTAGAATCCAGTCCATGTAGCTTACAATATAGAACGTATTCATAAAAATGACACGCAATAATTGAATGTTTATTATCTGACTGGTACCCCCGTTTTGGTCACTTTTGCATGTCCAATACTTACAACCATGCATAGTATAAATCCTTAAGCATGAATATGAATGTTTTAAAAAAATATTAATTTAAAGAATAGGTAAAATCTTACTTTATTTTTGTAAAAAATCATATAACTATTTGCATCCGCGTCCGAATTTTATAAATCTTCATCATATTTTAGTTAAAAGAAAACATTGCAACAAGAAAATTGTTATTTTAAGTGTGGTAGTTATTCTAGAATCCAGCCCATGTAGCTACAATATACAATGTATTCATCAAGAATATGTAAAATCTGGCTTTGTGTTTGTAAAAAAATCATATAATTATTTGCTTCCGCGCCCGATTTTTATAATTTTTCATCATATTTTAGGTAAAAGAAATCATTGCAACAAGAAAATTGCTATTTCAAGTGTGGTAGGTATTCAAGAATCCAGCCCATGTAGCTTACAAACAACGTATTCATTAAAATGACACCCGAAAATTGAATGTTTATTATCTGATTGGTACCACTTTTGCATGTCCAATGCTTAAAACCATCCATAGTATAGATCCTAAAGCATGAATATGAATGTTTTAACAACAATATCCATTTCAAGAATAGGTAAAATCTGACTTTATTTTTGTAAAAAATCATATGAATATTTGCTTCCGCGCCCGAATTTTATAATTCTTCATCATATTTTAGCTAAAAGAAAATATTGCAACAAGAAAATTGCTATTTCAAGTGTGGTAGGTATTGTAGAATCCAGTCCTTGTAGCTACAAAATACAACGTATTCATCAAGAATAGGTAAAATCTCACTTTGCTTTTGTAAAAAATCATATAAATATTTGCTTCCGCGCCCGAATTTTATAATTCGTCATCATATTTCAGATAAAAGAAAACATTGCAACAAGAAAATTGCTATTTCAAGTGTGGTTGGTATTCTAAAATTCAGCCCATGTAGCCTACAATATACAACGTATTCATTAAAATGACACCCAATAATTGAATGTTTATTATCTGACTGGTACCCCCGTTTTGGTCACTTTTGCATGACCAATACTTAAAACCATCCATAGTATAAATCCTAAAGCATTAATATGAATGTTTTAAAAAAAATATTCATTTCAAGAATAGGTAAAATTTAACTTAATTTTTGTAAAAAATCATATAACTATTTGTATCCGCGCCCGAATTTTATAAATCTTCATCATATTTTAGTTAAAAGAAAACATTTCAGCAAGAAAATTGCTATTTTAAGTGTGGTAGGTATTCTAGAATCCAGCCCATGTAGCTACAATATACAATGTATTCATCTAGAATAGGTAAAATCTGGCTTTGTTTTTGTAAAAAAATCATATAAATATTTGCTTCCGCGCCCGAATTTTATAATTCTTCATAATATTTTAGCTAATAGAAAACATTGCAACAAGAAAATTGCTATTTCAGGTGTGGTAGGTATTTTAGAATCCTGCCCATGTAGCTTATATCAATATACAACGTTTTCATCAAGAATAGGTAAAATCAAACTTTCTTTTTATAAAAAATCATATAAATATTTGCTATAATCCAGCCCATGTAGCTACAATACAACGAATTCATCAAGAATAGATAAAATCTGACTTTGTTTTTGTAAAAAATCATATAAATATTTGCTTTCGCGATCGAGTTTTGTAATTGTTTATCCTATTTTAGCTAAAAGAAAACATTGCAACAAGAAAATTGCTATTTCAAGTGTGGTAGTTATTCTAGAATCCAGCCCATGTAGCTTACAATATACAACGTATTCATTAAAATGACACCCGAAAATTGAATGTTTATTATCTGATTGGTACCACGTTTTAGTCACTTTTGCATGTCCAATGCTAATATTATCCATAGTATAGATCCTAAAGCATGAATATGAATGTTTTAACAAAAATATCCATTTCAGGAATAGGTAAAATCTGACTTTATTTTCGTAAAAAATCATATAAATTTTTGCTTTCGCACCCGAAATTTATAATTCTTCATCATATTTTAGCTGAAAGAAAACATTACAACAAGAAAGTTGCTATTTCAAATGTGGTAGGTAAACTAGAATTTAGCCCATGTGCCCCATATATATATATATATATATATATATATATATATATATATATATATATATATATATATATATTAGCTCGACAGGCCTTGTAGGCCTTGTAGGCCCTGGGCTTGCTTTACAATATTTCTCCACTCTAATCTATCCTTTGTTCTATTTTTCCATTTTTGCATCCTATCATTTCTAGGTCATTTCTACTTCGTCCAGCCAGCGTTTCTTCGGTCTTCCTCTTTTATTCTTGCCTTCTTGTTTTCTTTGGATTATAATTTTTGGTACTCTTTTTTCTTCCAATCTATCGATATGGCCAAGCCATCTAATCCTTTGCATCTTAATCTGGGTCGTTATGTTTGGTTCATTGAATATGTCTGCTATCTCTTTGTTTGTTCTCCTTCTCCACTGTTCTTCTTCTTTTACTCCACCATATGATTACTGTTTTATAGGTCTGTTTCTTAAGATTCCTTGAAATTTCTTTGTTCGAGAGTAATTTTTGTAACATTCCTACTGTTTTATTTCCTTTTGTTAGTCTTTCCGTAATTTCTTGCACCATTTCATTTGTGTTTGGAATTTTGGCTCCTAAGTAGGTAAATTTATCTACTTCTTCGAATTCGTATTTTTGTCCATTTTCTGCAGTTATTTTTAAATTTTTCTTTTTCTCTTTCGTCTTTGTGCTTATTCTCAAATGCTTTGTTTTATCTGTGTTGATGATTAGTCCCATAGTTTCCACTTCTTTCTTTAGGATCTTCGTTACTCTTCTTAACTCATCTTCCGTTTTCGTTATGATAGCGACATCGTCGGCAAAGGCGCGACACTGATGTTTTCTGTCGTATATCATACTGTTTCTATTGATGTTCCCTCTTCTCATTATTACCTCAAGAGTTAGGTTAAATAGTGTTGACGATAAAGGATCTCCTTGCCTTAGACCTGTATTTACTTCGAAACAGTTTGACTTTACGTTATGTATTTTTACTTTGCTTTTTGTACCTTGTATTGTTTCTTTTATAATTCTTATTAATTTGTTTGGTAGCCCGAGTTCTTTTGCTGCTTTTAAAAGTTCTTTTCTTTTTATGGTATCGTATGCCTGTTTGAAGTCTACGAATAATATGTGCAAATTAAGTCCTTTCTCGTAGTGTGTGGCTATCAGTTCTTTCAGAGTAAAAATCTGATCTATAGTCGATCTATTTTTTCTGAATCCTGCTTGGTATTCACCATAGGTTTTCTCCATCTGCTCTCTTAATTTAATATTTATCCATTTTGCCATTACTTTGTATATTGTGTCCAAGAGCGATATTCCTCGATAGTTCTCGCACTTTGTTTTATCGCCTTTTTTATGTATATGGCAAATGACGGCTTCCTTCCAGGACTGCGGCATTTGTTCTTCTTCCCAGCAGTTCACAGTGAGTTTGTATATTTCTTCTTTTAACTCATCTCCACCGTATTTAATTAGTTCTGCTGGGATTCCGTTGTCACCAGGATTCTTGCTGTTCTTTATGTTGTTAATTATTTCGTTGACTTCTTCTTCCGTTGGTCCTTGAATTATATTTGTTTCTTCATCGCTGTCGCTGTATGTATCGGTATTTTCTATGTCATTATTCTTTAGTAGCTCTTTAAAATAATTTTCCCATCTTTTTGTTATATCTTCGTTGTCTCCTATTAGTAGGTTGTCCTTATCGCGGCAGAATAATGTTCTTTGTTTGTAGTTTTCTTTTTCTTTTTTTATGTTCTGATATAAATTTTTTATATACTTTCTGTTGTAATTTTCTTCTATTATATTTATACGTTCTTGTTGTTTCTGTCGTTTCTTAGTTCTGCATATTTTCTTGTATCTTTTTCTTTGTTCTTGATATATTACTTTATCGAGTTCTTCTCCCGTCTCAATGAATTTCATTCTTGCTTTTCTTCCCTCGTTTATTGCTTGTAGGCAGTCTTCATCGAACCAGTTATTTTTCTTTTTTTGTTCAGTTTTCTATCCTAGTATTTTTTCTGCGACGTTCTTTATGTTATTTTGCAGTGTTGCCCATTTTTCTTCTGTTCTTTCTACGTCTTTACAAGTTTTTAGGGATTCTTTCATTTGTTTAGTGTATTGGAGCACAGTTTCTTCGTTTTTTAGCATATCTATGTTATATGTTGGTTTCAATTGTTTTGTTTTTTGTGGAATTGGTTTTTGTACTTTCATGTTTATTCTCAGTAGTATATGGTCCGTGTTTGCTTCTGCTCCTCTGAAGCTTCTAACCTTAGTGATAAGCTGTTTATGCTTTTTTTTCTGTTAGCATGTGGTCAATTTGGTTTGTTGTTAACCCATTTGGGGAGATCCATGTGCCTTTGTATATGTCTTTCCGGGTAAAGTATGTACTTGCGATTATCATGTCTTGTTGAACTGCAAATTCGATAAGTTTTTCTCCATTTTCGTTTGTTACGTCATGCTTGCTCTCCTTGCCTATTGTGGGGTAGTACTGATTTTCTTTTCCAATTTTTGCGTTTGCGTCTCCTAGTACAATTTTAACATCGTATCTAGGAAGTTTTTGGTAGAGGCTCTCTAGTGTTTCATAAAATTCAGATTTTTTTTCTAAGCTCTTTTCATCTGTGTGTGCATGTTTATTATGCTGAATTTTCTATATTTTGTTCTCAGTCTTATGTAACACAGTTAATCTGAGATAGGTTTAAAGTCTACTATCGCTCTTTTCCAACTTCTTTCTATAAAAAATCCTGTTCCTAAAGTTCTGTTTTTCCCCCCGCTTTTAAAGAATATATAATCATTTATTTCAGTAATTTCATTTCCTATTTGTTTCGTTTCTTGTACTGCTGCGATTGCGATTTTATATTTTTTGAGTTCTATTGCTATTTGTTTCAATGACCCTGTGCTGTGGGTTCCCCGTACGTTCCATGATGCCAATTTTATGTCATTCTTATTCGTATGCTGATGCCATATCCTTGTCCGACCCGTGTTGTTTCCAGACTGTCCTTGAGTTGCACTTGTTACTTTTTTGCTTCATTGTTAATAAATTCCTTCTTAACTAGTTTATCTTCTTCGTCTTTCCACTCCCAAATTTCATTTCCTTTGATTAGTTTTTTATATCCTATTTTGATATTTGTTCCCCTATTCGTTTCCTCTCTTGCTATTTATCTTATCCTTCTTTGTATTTCTCTTTCTTCCTTGGTGTAGTCATTTTCGATGTAGATATCGGTATTTTTCAACATGTTTTTCCGTTCCATAATTTCTTTTTTATCTTTCCAGCTGTTTAGTTTTATAGCGGTAATGTTAAAGTTTGCTTTGTTTTTTATTTTCCTTGCTTCCTTAACATCATTTTCCACCTTTATCTTGTTTTTAATAAAATTTTCTACTGCTTTTTCAAGATTTTCTTCATGAAAATTGATTCCTTTTATAATTTTGTTATTTTTCCTTTCCATTGGTTCAATTTTTTCGATTTTCTTGTGCATTATACTCATTTTTTCTCTTAGATCAAGGTTTTCCTTTTTAATTTCTTCCAATTCGTTTCTATAGCTCTTTTATTCTTTCCTTATCTCTGTTATCTCCTCCATCATTATTTTAAACATTTCCCTTATTTCTTTCATATCCTCTGAATTTTCTTTATCTTTTATCTTTAATGGTGCTCCTGACGGCATGTCTCTTTCAAAATCTCTGTTTTTTGTTGGACTTCTTACAACTCTTTTAGATCTTTGGAATACGCTTGTTTGATCCATTTCTGTCTCCATATATCGTTTCCTTTTCTGTTCGTCAGTAGTTGAACTATCGCTGTCGTACGTTTTTGGCTGTTGATTTGACATGACAGATTTTGTAGAAGAAAGTTTTTGTATTCCTTTGGGCTGAATGCGGTCCTGTCTTTTCGCTCTTGGTTTTGCGTGTGCGCGCCGTGCTAAGCACGCTTTTGCAGTTGCAAAAGTTGACGTTTCTTTAAAGGTAATAATCTTTGTTATGTCTTATTTATCACTGACCTTGTCTGTATTATTGAATTTTTCGTTTTAATTTTTCTTACTCCACCCGTTGTTTATGAAACTGGACAATTCTGTGGTCTCGAGAACTCCCAAAAGATGAGTTGGATTTCGGAGAACTAAATTGTCGACTTTAATCACTTGCCAGGGCCGGACTCCTTACAATATACAACGTATTTATCAAGAATAGGAAATATCTGACTTTATTTTAATGTTTTAACAAAAATATACATTTCAAGAATACGTAAAAACTGACTTTATTTTAAAAAAAAAAATCATTTAATATTTGCTAACGCACCCGAAATTTATAATTCTTTATCATATTTTAGCTAAAAGAAAACATTGCAACAAGAAAATTGCTATTTCAAGTGTGGTAGGTATTCTAGAATCCAGCCCATATAGCTTACAATATACAACGTATTCATTAAAATGACATCCGAAAATTGAATGTTTATTATCTGATTGGTACCACGTTTTGGTCACTTTTGCATGTCCAATGCTAAAATTATTTATAGTATAGATCCTAAAGCATGAATATTAATGTTTTAACAAAAATATCCATGTCAAGAATATGTAAAATCTAACTTTATTTTTGTAAAAAATCATATAAATATTTGCTTTCGGGCCCGAATTTTATAATTCTTTATCATATTTTATTAAAAGAAAACATTGCAGCAAGAAAATTGCTATTTCAAGAGTGGTAGGTATTCTAGAATCCAGCCCATATAGCTTAAAATATACAACGTATTCATCAAGAAATGGTAAAATCTGACTTTATTTTTGTAAAAAATCATATAAATATTTACACCCGCGCCCGAATTTTATAATTTTTCTTCATATTTTAGCTAAAAGAAAATATTGCAACACGAAAATTGCTATTTCAAGTGTGGTAGGAATTCTAAAATCCAGCCCGTGTAGCTTACAATATACAACGTATATATCAAGAATAGGTAAAAAAAAATTTATAATTCTTTATCATATTTTAGCCAAAAGAAAACATTGCAACAAGAAAATTGCTATTTCAAGTGTGGTAGGTATTCTAGAATCCAGCCCATGTAGCTACAATATACAACATACTCATCAAGAATAGGTAAAATCTGACTTTGTTTTAGTAAAGAATCATATAAATATTTGCTTCCGCGCCCGAATTTTATAATACCTCATCATATTTTAGCTAAAAGAAAACTTTGCAAAAAAAAAATTGCTATTTTAAGTGTGATAGATATTCTAGAATGCAGCCCATGTAGCTTACAATATACAACGTATTCATTAAAATGACACCCGAAAATTGAATGTTTATTATTTGTTTGGTACCACGATTTGGTCACTTTTGCATGTCCAATGCTAAAATTATCCATAGTATAGGTCCTAAAGCATGAATATGAATGTTTTAACAAAATACCCATTTCAAGAATAGGTAAAATCTGACTTTATTTTTGTAAAGAATCATATAAATACTTGGTTCCGCGCCCGAATTTTATAATTCTTCATTATATTTTGCTAAAAGAAAACATTGCAACAAGAAAATTGCTATTTCAAGTGTGGTAAGTATTCTAGAATCCAGCCCATGTAGCTTACAATATACAACGTATTCATCAAGAATAGGTAAATTCTGACTTTATTTTTGTCAAAAATCATATAAATATTTGCTTCCGCGTCCGAATTTTATAATTCTTCATAATAATTTAGCAAAGAGAAAACATTCCAACAAAAAAATTGCTATTTCAAATGTGGTAGGTATTCTAGAATCCAGCCCATTTGGCTTACAATATACAACGTATTCATCAAGAAAAGGTAAAATCTGACTTTATTTTCGTAAAAAATCATATAAATATTTGCTTCCGCGCACGAATTTTATAATTTTTCATCATATTTAACTGAAAGAAAACATTGCAACAAGAAAATTGCTATTTCAAGTGTGGTAGGTATTCTAGAATCCAGCCCATTTAGCTTACACTATACATATTCATTAAAATGACACCCGAAAATTGAATGTTTATTATCTGATTGGTACCACGTTTTGGTTACTTTTGCATGTCCAATTCTTAAAACCATCCATAGTATAGATCATATAGCATGAATATGAATGTTTTAACAATAACATCCATTTTAAGAATATGTAAAATCTCATTTAATTTTTGTAAAAAATCATATAAATATTTGCTTCCGCGCCCAAAGTTTATAATTCTTCATCATATTTTAGCTAAAAGAAAACATTGCAACAAGAAAATTGCTGTTTCAAGATTAGTAGGTATTCTAGAATCGAGCCCATGTAGCTTACAATATACGACGAATTCATCAAGAATAAGTAAAATCTGACTTTATTTTTGTAAAAAATTATATAAATATTTGCTTCCGCGCCCGAATTTTATAATTCTTAATCATATTTTAGCTAAAAGAAAACATTGCAACAAGAAAATTGCTATTTTAATTGTAGTAGGTATTACAGAATCCAGCCCATGTAGCTTACAATATACAACGTATTCATCAAGAATAGGTAAAATCTGACTTTATTTTTGTAAAAATTCATATAAATACTTGCTTCTGCGCCCGAATTTTATAATTCTGCATCATATTTTAGCTAAAAGAAAACATTGCAACAAGAAAATTGCTATTTCAAGTGTGGTAGGTATTCTAGAATCCAGCCCATGTAGCTTGCAATATATAACGTATTCATCAAGAATAGGTAAAATCTGACTTTATTTTTGAATAAAATCATATAATTATTTGCTTCCGCGCCCGAATTTTATAATTCTTAATCATATTTTAGCTAAAAGAAAACATTTCAACAAGAAAATTGCTATTTCTAGTGTGGTAGGTATTCCAGAATCCAGCACATGTAGCTTACAATATACAACGAATTCATTAAAATGACACCTGAAAAATGAATGTTTATTATCTGATTGGTACCACGTTTTGGTTACTTTTGCATGTCCTATGCTTAAAACCATCCATAGTATAGATCCTAAAGCATGAATATGAATGTTTTAACAAAAATATCCATTTCAGGAATAGCTAAAATATGAAATTATTTTTGGAAAAAATCATATATTTATTTGCTTCCGCGCCTGAATTTTACAATTCTTTATCATATTTTAACTAAAAGAATACATTGCAACAAGGAAATTGCTATGTCAAGTGTGGTAGGTATTCTAGAATCCAGCCCATGTAGCTTACAATATACAACGTATTCATTAAGAATAGGTAAAATCTGACTTTATTTTTGTAAAAAATTATATAAATATTTGCTTCCGCGCCCGAATTTTATAATTCTTCATTATATATTAGCTAAAGGAAAACATTGCAACAAGAAAATTGCTATTTCTAGTGTTTTAGGTATTAGAATCCAGCCCCTGTAGCTTACAATATACAACGTATTCATTAAAATGACACCTGAAAAATGAATTTTTATTATCTGATTGGTACTACGTTTTGGTCACTTTTGCATGTCCAATGCTTAAAACCATCCATAGTATAGATCCTAAAGCATAAATATAAATGTTTAAACAAAAATATCCATTTCAAGAATAGGTAAAATCTAACTTTATTTTTGTAAAAAATCATATAAATATTTACTTCCGCTCCCGAATTTTATAATTCTTCATTATATTTAAGCTAAAAGAAAACATTGCAACAAGAAAATTGTTATTTCTACTGTAGTAAATATTCTAGAATCCAGCCCATGTAGCTTACAATATAAACGTATTCATTAAAAATAGGTAAATACTAACTTTTTTTTGTAAAAAATCATATAAATAATTGCTTCCGCGCCCGAATTTTATAATTTTTCATCATGTTTTAGCAAAACGAAAACATTGCAACAAGAAAATTGCTATTTCAAGTGTGGTAGGTATTCTAGAACCTAGCCTCTGTAGCTTAAAATATACAACGTATTCATTAAAATAACACCCAAAAATTGAATGTTTATTATCTGATTGGTACCATGTTTTGGTCACTTTTGCATGTCCAATGCTCATCTTATCCATAATATAGATCCTAAAGCTTGAATATGTATGTATTAACAAAAATATCTATTTCAAGAATAGGTAAAATCTGACATTATTTTTGTAAAAAATCATATATTTATTTGCTTCCGCGCCCGAATTTTACAATTCTTGAACATATTTTAGCTAAAAGAAAACATTGCAACAAGAAAATTGATATGTCAAGTATGGTAGGTATTCTAGAATCCAGCCCATGTAGCTTACAATATATAACGTATTCATCAAGAAAATGTAAAATCTGACTTTATTTTTGTAAAAAATCATATAAATATTTGCTTCCGCGCACGAATTTTATAATTTTTCATCATATTTTAGCTAAAAGAAAACATTGCAACAAGAAAATTGGTGTTTTAAGTGTAGTAGGTATTCCAGAATCCAGCCCATATAGCTTACAATATTAAACGTATTCATCAAGAATAGGTAAAATCTGACTTTATTTTTGTAAAAATTTATATAAATATTTGCTTCCGCGCCCGAATTTTATAATTCTGCATCATAGTTTAGCTAAAAAAAAAAAAATTGCAACAAGAAAATTGCTATTTCAAGTGTGGTAGGTATTCTAGAATCCAGCCCATGTAGCTTACAATATATAACGTATTCATCAAGAATAGGTAAAATCTGACTTTATTTTTGTAAAAAATCAAATAAATATTGGCTTCCGCGCCGGAATTTTATAATTCTTTATCATAATTTAGCTAAAAGAAAACATTGCAACAAGAAAATTGCTATTTCAAGTGTGGTTGGTATTCTAGAATCCAGACCACGTCGCTTAAAATATACATCGTATTCATCAAGAATAGTTAAAATTTGACTTTATTTTTGTAAAAAATCATATAAATATTTGTTTCCGCGCCCGAATTTTATAATTCTTCATCATATTTTAGCAAAAAGAAAACATTGCAACAAGAAAATTGCTATTTCAAGTGTGGTAGGTATTCTAGAATCCAGCCCGTGTATCTTACAATATACAACGTATTCATTAAAATGACACTGAAAAATTGAATGTTTATTATCTGAATGGTACCACGTTGTGGTCCCTTTTGCATGTCCAATGCTTAAAACCATCCATAGTATAGATCCTAAAGCATAAATATAATTGTTTTAACAAAAATATCCATTTCAAGAATAGGTAAAATCTGACTTTATATTTGTAAAAAATCATATAAATATTTGCTTCCGCGCCCAAATTTTATAATTCTTTATCATAATTCAGCTAAAACAAAACATTGCAACAAAAAATTGCTATTTCAAGTGTGGTAGGTATTCTAGAATCCAGCCCATGTAGCTCATAATATACAACGTATTCATTAAAATGATACCCGAAATTTGAATGTTTATTATCTGATTGGTACCACGTTTTAGTCACTTTCACATGCCCATTGCTAAAATTATCTATAGTATAGATCCTAAAGCATGAATATGAATGCTTTAACAAAAATATCCAATTCAAAAATAAGTAAAATCTGACTTAATTTTTGTAAAAAATCATATAAATATTTGCTTCCGCGCCTGAATTTTTTAATTCTTTATCATATTTTAGCTAAAAGAAAACATTGCAACAAGAATATTGGTATTTCAAGTAAGGTAGGTATTCTAGAATCCAGCCCATGTAGCTTACAATATACAACGTATTCATTAAAATGACACCCGAAAATTGAATGTTTATTATCTGATTGGTACCACGTTTTGGTCACTTTCACATATCCAATGCTAAAATTATCCATAGTATAGATAAGCAAATAGAACATCTCGAAATAAAATTAAGAGGGAAAAATGTACTATTCTTTAGCATACAGGAAAAAGGAGAAAATTTAGATAATAAAATTTTGAAAGTACTGACGGATACAATGAAACTAACTAATATATCTACAAATAATTTTGAAGACTCTAGAAGATTAGGCAAAAAAACAGACAATAAAATAAGACCCATTCTAGTCGAACTAAATTAAAAAAAAAACTAAAATATACATTTTTCAAAACGTTCATTTATTGAAAAACTCAAAGATATCAGTACAAGAAGATTTCCCTCCTAAAATTATGCAGGAAAGAAAAATATTAATAATTTATTTTATAAAAGCGAAAAAAGATGGCAATAAAACATCTCCTTATCAGAACATTTTTTTTGTGAATGGTACAAAATACACGGCACAAGATTTCATCGAAATTACTGAAGACATAACAAATGAAAATAACGCAACTTCAACAGACACTATTGAACAGAGACGAATGTCTGTTTCCCTAGACTCTCTACAAATTACAAACGACAACAATGATAGTTTAGGAGAACACGATAATAGCTGTAGGACAATTTCTAAATTTCAAAAGGTAAAACTAAACGAACCAAAAAAAAAATACGCCGAAAAATAGCAACCCCCAAGTTATAACCGGTCCCTTAGATATGCATTTGTTACCAAGATTAAGATCGCAAATAAACACAACCCCAAAAAAATAAAAATTAAGGCAAATAATACAACAAGTTATCATAGTATTCTGTTTTGGAACGTACAGGGAATTAAAAATCTTCACAATCTATGCACTCAAGACGAGAGAATTATCCTCAATCACGAACTTATTTGCATTACAGAAACTTGGGCTAATTATGAGGTTGAAAATCCGTCTTTTTTAAAAACTTATAATAAATACGAACAAAAAGCTGTGAAACAAGCTAGTACTGGTAGGGCGATCGGTGGCATCATAATTTTTTCTTCACTCCATTCCAGAAATATTTGTGTTATAGAAAAAGAGGTACACTGGATGTTCTTAAGGTTTCAGAATGATGTACAAAATTTCATAATTTGTGTTACCTACTTTTCACACTCTTACAATTACGATTTTTTAATAGAGTTATTTTCAGAAAGTTTAAAAAATACAATGATTTAATACCCTAGTCATGGTTTTATAATTGGTGGGGATTTCAACGCAATAATTGGGGAAAAAACCAAGTCGACAAAGGATTCCCTACCAACAATAACTGGAATGCCAAGAGAATGGCAATGGACACAACTCTAAACAAAAAGGGCAAAGACTTAATGGAGGTATTAGAACAAGAAAACTTTGTTGTACTGAATGGCAGATCTCGGAGTGACATACCCGAAAAATACACATACAAAGGTTCAGCAGGAAAAAGCACCATAGATCTAGTATGGACTGACATACAGTCACTACAGTACATTATTGATATCTCTATTCTTGACAATGTCATTATATCAGACCATCTAATATGCTCAACAAAAATCACCAGTTTACTTAATAATAATAAAAAATCGAATAACAAAGAAATAACAACTATAACAAAAACAAAATGGGATACAACAAAAGCTGACCTTTACAAGCAAGAACTTCAGACAAAATACTATAATAGTGTTAATGCAAATGCTGAGGAAACATATGACTGCATTAAGAACGCTATTACCATTACTTCTAATATGATTGGGATAACGCACAGAACAAACTTATATAATAACGAAACTCACAAACTGCAGAAAAAACAATGGTTTGATGATACTTGTAAATCACTTAATAAAACTGCAAAAAATTGCTTAAAACACTGCAAGCAGAATGGCTTTTCAAAACAAAACCTAGAAAATAATCTACAGGCAAAAAAAGAATACAAGCAACACATAATAAAAGAAAAAAAGAAATTTAAAATTGAACTTACAAGTAAACTAAGAAATGTTAAAGATCAAAAGTAATTTTGGGAAAGTATTAATACTTTACAACGAACATCCTACTCTCGAAACCCAATAAAAATAGAAGAATGGGTCAAATACTTCGAAAATTGGCACCACAACAAACTTATACTCGAATAAACGTTTTTCGACGCCCATCACCTATTTCTAGATGACGATATCACAATATATGAAATGAACAGTGCTCTGAAAAAACTTAAACCGAACAAAGCTCCTGGTACAGACAGTCTCATATATGAACAATTACAAAACTTACCGATGGAATGGACAACCTATCTTAAAAACTTGTTAAAACGTTTCCTATTAAAAGAGGATTTGCCCCAAGAACTCAAAACAACCAAATTAACACTGTTGCATAAAAAAGGAGATCGCATGGATTTAAAAAACTACAGAGGCATAGTTCTAATCAACGCTATAACAAAACTTCTCACCTTCATCTTAAATGAGAGACTTCAAACATGGGTTGAAAGCAAAGACATTCTTCCGGAGGCACAAGCTGGTTTCAGAAAAAAACAATCCTGTGCAGACAACATATTTGTCCTTAACTCAATTATACAGCTATCATTTTTAAAAAGCAAAAAAGGAATATATGTTGCTTTTATTGACTTTCAAAGGGCCTTTGATTCTATCTCTCATTCAATACTGTGGAATAAAATGTATCAACTAGGTATCAGCGGCAAGTTTATAAGATTTATGAAGAATATTTATGAAACAGCTACTTCGAATTTGCGTAAATAATGAAATCTCGCACGAAATTCAAGTGTCAAAAGGTGTCTTACAAGGTGAGTGAGTCCTACACTCTTTGCTGTATATATCTCGGACTTACAAGATTACATACGACAAAAAAACCTTGAAGGCTTTTTTGTGAACAATTCAGTCGACATTTCAGATAATAAACATTCTATTTTCGGGTGTCATTTTAATGAATACG
The DNA here is from genome assembly GCA_035578165.1 of Stenolophus ochropezus. Lineage (NCBI taxonomy): Eukaryota > Metazoa > Arthropoda > Insecta > Coleoptera > Carabidae > Stenolophus > Stenolophus ochropezus. The sequence goes on from JAQOWZ010000166.1 coordinate 129,922, forward strand.
TTGTATATTGTAAGCTACATGGGCTGGATTCTAGAATATCTACCACATTTGAAATAGCAATTTTCTTGTTGCAATATTTTCTTTTAGCTGAAATATGATAAAGAATTAAAAAATTCTGACGCGGAATCAAATATTAACATGATTTTTTACAAAAATAAAGTCAGAATTCACATATTCTTGAAATGGATATTTTTGTTAAAACATTCATATTCATGCTTTAGGATCTATACTATGATTGGTTTTAAGCATTGGACATTCAAAAGTGACCAAAACGTGGTACCAATCAGATAATAAACATTCAATTTTCGGGTGCCATTATAGTGAATACGTTGTATATTGTAAGCTACATGATCTGGATTATAGAAAACCTATCACACTTGAAATAGCAATTTTCCTGTTGCAATGTTTTCTTTTAGTTAAAATATGATGAAGAATAATAAAATTCGGGCGCGGAAGCAATTATTTATATGATTTTTTACAAAAATAAAGTCAGATTTTACCTATTCTTGAAATGGATATTTTTGTCAAAACATTCATATTCATGCTTTAGGATCAATACTATGGATAATTTTAGCATTGGACATGCAAAAGTGACCAAAACGTGGTACCAATCAGATAATAAACATTCAATTTTCGGGTGTTATTTTAATGAACACGTTGTATATTGTAAGCTACATGGCCCGGATTCTAGAATACCTACCACACTTGAAATAGCAATTTTCTTGTTGCAATGTTTTCTTTTAGCTAAAATATGATAAAGAATTATGGAACTCGGGCGCGGAAGCAAATATTTATATGATTTTTTACAAAAAAAAATGTCAGATTTTACTTATTCTTGATGAATACGTTGTATACTGTAAGCTACATGGCCTGGATTCTAGAATACCTACCACACTTGAAATAGCAATTTTCTTGTTGCAATGTTTTCTTTTAGCTAAAATATGATGAAGAATTATAAAATAAAGTCAGATTTTACCTATTCTTGATGAATACCTTGTATATTGTAAGCTACATGGGCTGGATTCTACAATACCTACCACACTTGAAATAGCAATTTTCTTGTTGCTATGTTTTCTTTTAGCTAAAATATTATAAAAAATTATAAAATTCGGGCGCGAAAGCAAATATTTATATGATTTTTTACAAAAATAAAGTCAGATTTTACCTATTCTTCAAATGGATATTTCTGTTAAAACATTTATATTCATGCTTTATGATCTATACTATGGATGGTTTTAGCATTGGACATGCAAAAGTCACAAAAACATGGTACCAATCAGATAATAAACATTCAATTTTCGGGTGTCATTTTAATGAATACGTTGTATGTTGTAAGCTACATGGGCTGGATTCTAGAATACTTTCCACACATGAAATAGCAATTTTCTTTTTTGCAATTTTTTCCTTTAGCTAAAATATGATGAAAATTTAAAAAAATTCGGGCGCGGAAGCAAATATTTATATGATTTTTTACAAAAATAATGTCAGATTTTACATATTCGTGAAATAGATATTTTTGTTAAAACATTCATATTCATGCTTTAGGATCTATACTATGGATGGTTTTAAGCATTGGACCTGCAAAAGTGACCAAAACGTGGTACCAATCAGATAATAATCATTCAATTTACGGGTGTCATTTTAATGAATACGTTGTATATTGTAAGCTACATGGGCTGGATTCTGGAATACCTACCATACTTGAAACAGCAATTTTCTTGTTGTAATGTTTTCTTTTAGCTGAAATATGATGAAGAACTATAAAATTCGGGCGCGGAAGCAAATATTTATGATTTTTTACGAAAATAAAGTCAGATTTTACCTTTTCTTGATAAATACGTTGTATATTATAAGCTACATGGGCTAGATTCTAGAATACCTACCACAGTTGAAATAGCAAATTTCTTGTTGCAATGTTTTCTTTTAGCTAAAATATGATAAAGAATTATAAAATTTGGGCGCGGAAGCAAATATTTATATGATTTTTTACAAAAATAAGGTCAGATTTTACCTATTCTTGATGAACACGTTGTATATTGTAAGCTACAAGGGCTGAATTCTAGAATACCTACCACACTTGAAATAGCAATTTTCTTGTTGCAATGTTTTCGTTTAGCTAAAATATGATGAAGAATTATAAAATTCGGGCGCGGAAGCAAATATTTATATGATTTTTTACAAAATAAAAGTCAGATTTTATCTATTCTTGAAATGGATATTATTGTTAAAACATTCATATTCATGCTTTAGGATATATACTATAGATGGTTTTAAGCATTGGACATGCAAAAGTGACTAAAACGTGGTACCAGTCAGATAATAAACATTTAATTTTCGGGTGTCATTATAGTGAATACGTTGTATATTGTAAGCTACATGGTCTGGATTATAGAAAACCTATCACACTTGAAATAGCAATTTTCTTGTTGCAATGTTTCCTTTTAGCTAAAATATAATAAAGAATTATAAAATTCGGAGGCGGCAGCAAATATTTATATGATTTTTTACAAAAATAAAGTCAGATTTTACCTATTCTTGAACCGAATATTTTTGTTAAAACATTTATATTCATGCTTTAGTATCTATACTATGGATGGTTTTAAGCATTGGACATGCAAAAGCGACCAAAACGTGGTACCAATCAGAAAATAAACATTCAATTTTCGAAAATAAATCTTCTGGAGTTCAGTTACTTTATTGGGATTTACTACGTCTCCTACCGGTTTCGACCCCTCTTGGGTCTTCCTCAGAGACTAACAGGATACAGAGAATTTTACAAATATTTATCAGACATTATACATTGCAAAAACTTACGTGTAAGTCAGTTTAACAATATGATTGTGTACATTGAATATATAAAATAATTTTTGTGTTACAAAAAACGGTACAATGGATATTGTCATAAAATTTTTATGTAAGTTTTCCAAAAAACTATACATAGGTGAATATTAAATAAAATTTGTTCTGATAGCAGGAATTAATAACAATTTGAATTTAAAATTTTTTTTCGCGATTTGATTCTGCACGTGGCCCACAGCTAACTAAAGTACTCACATAATCTTGTTTGTTTTAGTTATATCATAAAAATTTTTTTTAGTGAGTTTAAGTAATGTTTTATATAGGTATTTTTAAGTGTTGGTAACTTATATTGTTTTTAGAATTTTAGTTTTTCCCCGTCAATTTTATGTTGTAATTATTATTAGTGTTTTTACAAGTGTTATATTTTGTATGTCATCTGTTATTATGTAGTTTAATTAAGTTTTTATATATATTGCTTAAATCAATGGTATCTATTCTAAGATTTATGTTATTTTTGTCCTGGTTTATGTGTAACATCTCTAATGTTAGTCTTTTGTTAAGATTTTTTTCCAAAGCGAGTATTTTTGTTTCCTGAAAATTAAATATGTGGTTTTGTGTTTTACTATGATCTACTAAGGCGCATTTCCTATTTGCATTACGATCTGAATTGCAATTGCGTTCATGTTACTGTAATCTTATTTTCAAATATCTCTTAGTTTGGCCTGTATATTGTGCTGCGCAGTCTCTACATGGAATTTTGTATATTACATTAGATTTGATTTTTTTTTGTATTTTAGATTTTAATTGTGTAAATAAATCGCCAACTTTTTTAACTGTTTTGAAACCTAAGTCAATATTTAAATGAGTTTTGAAAAGTTTTTTAATTTTTATAGCTACGCCATCTATGAAGATATAGGACGCATATGTTGGTACTTCAGATTCCTGTTGTGGAGAGAGTTTATTGTTTTCATTTTTGTTTCTGTTTTTGTTCCTGTCATTATTGTATTTGTTGATTAATCCATTAATAAGGCCTGTAGGGTAATTATTTATTTGAAGTAGTTGTTTTACTCTGTTTATAATTTCAGATTTATATTGTGGTGAGGTTAAACTCATAGTTCTGCTGATTAAATTGTATCCCATATTAATTCTTTGTTTTATAGGGTGTTGGGAATTGTACTGTAAATATCTGGTGGAAGCCGATGGTTTTTTATACCATTTTGTGAGGACTGTACCTTCAGCATTGAGTTGAAGGGTTATGTCGAGAAATGGAATTGTATTAATTACAGCTATTTCGGATGTGAATTGTAAGTGAGAGTGATAGGAATTGAAGATGTTAATGGTGCTCATGAGTTTGTCGTGAGGAATGGCTAGAATTAAGTCCTCTACATATTTTTTTAAAAATGGAACTTTAAAATAGTTTCGGAATGACAGAGTCTAAAAGATCATCCATGACTAAATTTGCGATAATTGGAAATAATGACGACTCCATGCAGGTTCTCCAGATCTGCTTGTAGAATTTTTCACGGTATTGAAAGTAACCTTCATCAAGACAAAATTTAGTAAGGCTAATGAAATCTTCTTTTGGTATTTTAGTTCTTTTACTAATAAATTTCCAATTTTTGTTAATGGATTCAATTACTAGTGTTGTCGGGATCTGAGTAAACAAGGAAATAACTTCTAGAGAGATGAGCATGTAACCTGCTGGAATTGTTGGTGTGGAGATGAATTGTTGAAATTCGAATGTGTTTCGGATGGCATATATTTCGTTTTCTAAACCTTTTAGTAACGTGGCTAAATATTTGGATAGCTTATCTGTTGGTGAATCTAATCCTGAGACAATGGGTCTTAATGGTAGGTTTTCCTTATGTACTTTAATAAGTCCGTAAATCCTTGGAGGTGTAGCATTGTCGCAAGTTAACTGTTTTTTTGTTTGTGTGTCTATGTATTTTTTGTCATGTAAATCTTTAATCATTTTATTATTTTTATTTTGTATTTTTGTCGTTATATCTGTAGGTATATGTTTATAGATCTTTTCATCTCTAAGAATTTTTGTATGATATGTGTCTTGGTCAATTGCAACTGTTTTATTTGATTTGTCTGCTTTTAAAATTATAATGTCTGGGTTGTCTTTTAAGAATTTTTTTGTTTTATTAAAGTTTATATCTAATATGTTTGGTTTTTTTGTTTGGTTTCCTTTTGTGTAATGGTTGGTTATAATGTTAGTAAATTGTGCCCTGACAGTATTTTTAGTTTCTTCGTCGTCTGCTTTTTGTAATATGTTTTCAGTGTCAGCTATTAGTTGGAATATAGGTATACTTTGTTGTTAAGAGGAATTGCGAATTTAGGTCCTAATGCGAGGGTTTGTTGAATTTCAGGTGGAAATGCTTTATCAGTCAAGTTCAAGAACCAATCTTCTTGAATTTTGGGGTTATCTGTGTCAATTGTTTTTGATTTTATACCACACCTGAAAAAACAATTTTCTTGTTGCAATGTTTTCTTTTAGCTAAAATATGATAAAGAATTATAAAATTCGGGCGCGGAAGCAATTATTTATATGATTTTTTACAAAAATAAAGTCAGATTTTACCTATTCTTGAAATGGATATTTTTGGAAAACATTCATATTCATGCTTTAAGATCTATACTATGGATAATTTTAAGCATTACACTTGCAAAAGTGACCAAAACGTAGTATTAATCAGATAATAAACATTCAACTTTCGGGTGTCATTTTAATTAATACGTTGTATATTGTAAGCTACATGGGCTGGATTCTAGAATACCTACCACACTTAAAATAGCAATTTTCTTGTTGCAAAGTTTTCTTTTAGCTAAATTATAAGGAAGAATTATAAAATTCTAGCGCGGAAGCAAATATTTATATGATTTTTTATAAAAATAAAGTCAGATTTTACCTATTCTTGATGAATACGTTATATATTGTAAGCTACATGGGCTGGATTCTAGAATACCTACGACAATTAAAATAGCAATTTTCTTGCTGCAATGTTTTCTTTTAGCTATAATATGATGCAAAATTATAAAATTCGGGCGCGAAAGCAAATATTTATATGATTTTTTACAAAAATTAAGTCGGATTTTACCTATTCTTGAAATTGATATTTTTGTTAAAACATTCATATTCATGATGGATGGTTTTAAACAATGGACATGCATAAGTGACGAAAACGTGGTACCAATCAGATAATAAACATTCAATTTTCGGGTGTCATTTTAATGAATACGTTGTAGATTGTAAGCTACATAGGCTGGATTCCAGAATACCTACCACACTTGACATAGCAATTTTCTTGTTGCAATGTTTTCTCTTAGCTAAAATATGATAAAGAATTGTGAAATTCGGGCGCGGAAGCAAATATTTATATGATTTTTTACAAAAAAAAAGTCAGATTTTACCTATTCTTGAAATAAATATTTTTGTTAAATCATTCATATTCATTCTTTAGGATCTATACTATGGATGGTTTTAAGCATTGGACATGCAAAAGTGACCAAAACGTGGTACCAATCAGATAATAAACATTAAATTTTCAGGTGTCATTTTAATGAATACATTTTATAATGTAAGCTACATGGGCTGGATTCTAGAATACCTACCACACTTGAAATAGCAATTTTCTTGTTGCAATGGTTTCGTTTAGCTAAAATATGATAAAGAATTATAATATTCGGGCGTGGAAGCAAATATTTATATGATATTTTACAAAAATAAAGCCAGATTTTACCTACTCTAGATGAATACGTTGTATATTGTTAACTACATGGGCTGGATTTTAGAATACCTACCACACTAGAAATAGCAATTTTCTTGTTGCAATGTTTTCTTTTAGCTAAAGTATGATGAAGAATTATAAAATTCGGGCGCGGAAGCAAATATTTATATGATTTTTTACAAAAATAAAGTCAGATTTTACCTATTCTTGAAATAAACATTTTTGTGAAAACATTCATGTTCATGCTTTAGGATCTATACTATGGATGGTTTTAAGCATTATACTTGCAAAAGTGACCAAACTGTGGTACCAATCTGATAATAAACATTCAATTTTCGGGTGTCATTATAATGAATACGTTGTATATTGTAAGCTACATGGGCTGGATTCTAGAATACCTACCACACTTGAAATAGCAATTTTCTTGTTACAATGTTTTCTTTTAGCTAATATATGAAGAAGAATTTTCTTGTGGTGTATATTTGGGAACAATACTCAAATGTTTGTGTGAAGAAAGTTAGGCCTTTATGTTCCATGTAGATGTTATTTATTGTGCGGACGTTTCGAGCCGAAATTGGCTTATCTTCAGCTGTACATTTTATTTCTGTTATTATAAATAAATATAAAAAATACAAGTATTTGACTTACCTAATATACAGATCTGGAGGTTATAAAGTATTTACATTTTGTGAAAATTATTTATAAATGAACGATTGGTACATCTTAAACTGTTAATAAAATTATTTACATTAGTTTGGTGTTTGTTAAGAAAATGGTTTTTGTTGCTTACCAGGGAACAATATAATTTGTCCTTTAAATTTATGCATTACAGTTGAATATTTAAAATGTTTAAAACAATTTTAGAGTTGTTAATTTAGTTATCCCTAAATTCATTGCTAATATTACATAAAATCGAAAACAAACGTAGAAAACATGTGTTCATAACGGGGATAAACGAAACTCTGAAACGTGGGTTAAAATGGTGGCAAAATAATAATGTAGTGGGAAAATATTAAACTAAAGATTAAGAAAAGTGGGGGATATAAATTTAATGTTATAAAAAGCGGCAAATTTTAAAATTTAGATTTAATATAGGTTTTTAATATATTGTTCATTATTTTTAAAATCGGTTTTATTATTTACAGTGTTATTTTTTTGTATTGTTATATGAAAAGTTTCGAATAAAAGTCTGGTGTCTCTATATCTTGCTTGGTCTAAAATTTTGAAATTTGAGAAATCGAATTTATATACTGTAGTGCAAGTATGCTTAGTAAGAGCACTGTGATCAGGGTTATTTTTATTAATATGATATTGATGCTGATAGATTCTCTTGTGCAGTGGTTGTGTAGTTTCTCCGATGTAAATTTTATTACATTGACCGCAATTGAATTGATAAACAACATTTTTCTTTTCAGTCGGGTTTATGCTGTCTTTTAAGGGTGTAAATAGATTTGTTGTGGTGTTAAGGGAGGTATTGGCTATTTTAATATTGGTATTTTTTAAAATTTTTTGGAGAGATGGGTTTATTGTAGTGTCATATGGGATTTTTGCAAAAACTGGTTTGGTGGTGGGTGGTGGATTGTCTATGATATTGTTTGGTTGGTTATTATTATATTTTGATTTTAATTTATGTACTCTATTGTTAATAGTGTTTTGAAGGAACTGTGCTGGGTAACCATTTTTTATTAGACTGTTATATATGTATGATAGGTTCTGTTGATGGTAATCAGGGTGAGCCAATAATATACCTCCGTCGACAAGGGCAGTGATTACGCTACGTTTATAAGTATTGTTTGTGTAAGAGTTGAAATGTAAATAACGTCCTGAAGCTGTAGGTTTTTGATACCAATTGGTAATTATTTTGTTATTATTTTTGAATAATGTAATATCCAGAAAATTAATTTTATTATGTTGTTCTAATTCTATAGTAAATTGAATTCTAGGGTGGTAATTATTGAACTCGCGCTGAATATCATCCACAGAATCCTTCGGAGCAACTACAATACAGTCGTCAACGTACCTTTTGTAAAACAGTATATTAAATGTGTTATTGTTTAAAATGGTGTTTTCTATTTTTTGTAAAATTAACTCGGCTAAAGTACTACTGATGCTTGCACCCATAGGTGTGCCGTCTATTTGGAGGAAGATTTCATTATGGAAAGTAAATACTGCAGATTCAAAACATAGGTTGACACCTTGTATTAGTTGTTGTAAAGTTAAGTCTGTATGGGGTTCTAAATCTTGCCAAAGGTCGGTAATACACTGGATAACTAATTGTTGGGGGATGGAAGGGTATAATGCGGTAACATCGAGTGAAAACATAATGTAATTGTCAGGAATGTGTAGTTTGGATATGTCTTCTATCAATTCAAAAGAGTTTCTAATAATGTACTGTGAAGTAGAGGTAACTTTATTAATAATATTGTTTAGGTATTTAGATAAATTATACGTGGGGGTGTCTATGGTAGAAGTTATTTGTCGGAGAGGGACATTTACCTTATGGATTTTTGGTTGCATATACATTCTTCCCAGTCTTGGGTTTTGGATAATAAGTGATGGCTGTTTTATTTCTTTCAAATAAGTTTTTGTTTTTGTATCTAGTATATTTATTGGATTTTTTTTTAATTTTGTATAAGTTGAGGTATCAGATAAAATTTCGGAAGCCTTGTTATTGTAATCTGTTATATTCATTACTACTGTTTTAGATCCTTTGTCTGCTTTAGTGATTATTAGAGAATTTTTGTGTTCTTTCATGAATTTATTGGTTTTAATAATCCATTTTAGCAATTCCAGTTCTTGGTAAGATAGTTTGCTGTTATTAAGTTTGTGAAATTTGTGATTTAGAAGTTTTGTTATTTGTGATTTAAGTTCTTCTTTACTTTGAATATCACTGTTATCAATTGCTAATGTTTTCAAAATAATCACAACCGCTTACGGTCAAGATACAGTTTCAACAATTAAAAGGTACTACAATATAAAATCAAAAATAGCCAAAACTGAAAATAGATTATTTTTTCTCCATACTTGTAAAACTAATAATATATTACCAAAGTTCATTGATAATATCACACAAAATAACGAACAACTTTTCCATAAACGAAACAAAAATAAGCACTTAAAATTCAAAATAACTTATAAACAGAAATTATTAAACATAGAAATAGATGATGCTCATAGATTACTCCAATACTTAAATTCAGAAAAAACTAAATGTATTTGTGTTTGCATGGACATTCTTCCCATAGACATTTTTCAATACATACTTCAAAAATCAAATCAAATTCATATCAATACAAAAACAAAGAATAAAATCATTATAGATAAAAAATTAGAACATTTAAAATCAGTAGCTTCAAAATACAGTTTAACCAATTTCCTCCTTCAACAATATAAACATTGGATTACAAATATCAGTAACATCACTATCCCAGAAGACATTCTAGCAATTTTAGCCCTTGGCTAGAAATTTAGTTACAGAAAAATAAACATTAATACGAATAAAAATTTAATTAAAGACATATATATTAACATCTCATTAGCAATTGATAACAGTGATATTCAAAGTAAAGAAGAACTTAAATCACAAATAACAAAACTTCTAAATCACAAATTTCACAAACTTAATAACAGCAAACTATCTTACCAAGAACTGGAATTGCTAAAATGGATTATTAAAACCAATAAATTCATGAAAGAACACAAAAATTCTCTAATAATCACTAAAGCAGACAAAGGATCTAAAACAGTAGTAATGAATATAACAGATTACAATAACAAGGCTTCCAAAATTTTATCTGATACCTCAACCTATACAAAATTAAAAAAAAATCCAATAAATATACTAGATACAAAAACAAAAACTTATTTGAAAGAAATAAAACAGCCATCACTTATTATCCAAAACCCAAGACTGGGAAGAATGTATATGCAACCAAAAATCCATAAAGTAAATGTCCCTCTCCGACAAATAACTCCTACCATAGACACCCCCACGTATAATTTATCTAAATACCTAAACAATATTATTAATAAAGTTACCTCTACTTCACAGTACATTATTAGAAACTCTTTTGAATTGATAGAAGACATATCCAAACTACACATTCCTGACAATTACATTATGTTTTCACTCGATGTTACCGCATTATACCCTTCCATCCCCCAACAATTAGTTATCCAGTGTATTACCGACCTTTGGCAAGATTTAGAACCCCATACAGACTTAACTTTACAACAACTAATACAAGGTGTCAACCTATGTTTTGAATCTGCAGTATTTACTTTCCATAATGAAATCTTCCTCCAAATAGACGGCACACCTATGGGTGCAAGCATCAGTAGTACTTTAGCCGAGTTAATTTTACAAAAAATAGAAAACACCATTTTAAACAATAACACATTTAATATACTGTTTTACAAAAGGTACGTTGACGACTGTATTGTAGTTGCTCCGAAGGATTCTGTGGATGATATTCAGCGCGAGTTCAATAATTACCACCCTAGAATTCAATTTACTATAGAATTAGAACAACATAATAAAATTAATTTTCTGGATATTACATTATTCCAAAATAATAACAAAATAATTACCAATTGGTATCAAAAACCTACAGCTTCAGGACGTTATTTACATTTCAACTCTTACACAAACAATACTTATAAACGTAGCGTAATCACTGCCCTTGTCGACAGAGGTATATTATTGGCTCACCCTGATTACCATCAACAGAACCTATCATACATATATAACACTCTAATAAAAAATGGTTACCCAGCACAGTTCCTTCAGAACACTATTAACAATAGAGTACATAAATTAAAATCAAAACAAAATAACCAACCAAACAATATCATAGACAATCCACCACCCACCACCAAACCAGTTTTTGCAAAAATCCCATATGACAATACAATAAACCCATCTCTCCAAAATATTTTAAAAAATACCAATATTAAAATAGCCAATACCTCCCTTAACACCACAACAAATCTATTTACACCCTTAAAAGACAGCATAAACCCGACTGAAAAGAAAAATGTTATTTATCAATTCAATTGCGGTCAATGTAATAAAATTTACATCGGAGAAACTACACAACCACTGCACAAGAGAATCTATCAGCATCAATATCATATTAATAAAAATAACCCTGATCACAGTGCTCTTACTAAGCATACTTGCACTACAGGACATAAATTCGATTTCTCAAATTTCAAAATTTTAGACCAAGCAGGATATAGAGACACCAGACTTTTATACGAAACTTTTCATATAACAATACAAAAAAATAACACTCTAAATAATAAAACCGATTTTAAAAATAATGAACAATATATTAAAAACCTATATTAAATCTAAATTTTAAAATTTGCCGCTTTTTATAACATTAAATTTATATCCCCCACTTTTCTTAATCTTTAGTTTAATATTTTCCCACTACATCATTATTTTGCCTCCATTTTAACCCACGTTTCAGAGTTTTGTTTATCCCCGTTATGAACACATGTTTTCTACGTTTGTTTTCGATTTTGTGTAATATTAGCAATGAATTTAGGGATAACTAAATTAACAACTCTAAAATTGTTTTAAACATTTTAAATATTCACTGTAATGCACAAATTTAAAGGACAAATTATATTGTAACCTGGTAAGCAACAAAAACCATTTTCTTAACAAAACACCAAACTAATGTGAATAATTTTATTAACAGTTTAAGATGTACCAATCGTTCATTTATAAATAATTTTCACAAAATGTAAATACTTTATAACCTCCAGATCTGTATATTAGGTAAGCCAAATATTTGTATTTTTTATATTTATTTATAATAACAGAAATAAAATGTACAGCTGAAGATGAGCCAATTTCGGCTCGAAACGTTCGCACAATAAATAACATCTACATGGAACATAAAGGCCTAACTTTCTTCACACAAATGATGAAGAATTATAAAATTCGGCGCGAAAGCAAATATTTATATGACTTTTTACAAAAATAAAGTCAGATTTTACCTATTTTTGAAATAAATATTTTTGTTAAATCATTCATATTCATGCTTTAGGATCTATACTATGGATGGTTTTAAGCATTGGACAAGCATAAGTGACCAAAACGTGGTACCAATCAGATAATAAACATTTAATTTTCGAGTGTCATTTTAATGATTACGTTGTATATTTAAAGCTACATGAGCTGGATTCTAGAATACCTACCACACTTAAAATATCAATTTACTTGCTGCAATGTTTTCTTTTAGCTAAAATATGATAAAGATTTATAAAATTTGGGCGCGGAAGCAAATTTTTAAAAGATTTTTAACAAAAATAAAGCCAGATTTTACTTATTCTTGAAATGGATATTTTTGTTAAAACATTCATAATCATGCTTTAAGATCTATACTATGGATGGTTTAAAGCATTGGACTTGCAAAAGTGACCAAAACGTGGTACCAATCAGATAATAAACATTTAATTTTCGGTTGTCATTTTAATGAATACGTTGTATAATGTAAGCTACATGTGCTGGATTCTAGAATACCTACCTCACTTGAAATAGCAATTTTCTTATTGCAATGTTTTGTTTTAGCTAAAATATGATAAAGAATTATAAAATTTGGGCGCGGAAGCTAATCTTTATATGATTTTTAACAAAAATAAAGCCAGATTTTACCTATTCTTGAAATAGATATTTTTGTTAAAACATTCATAATCATGGTTTAGGATCTATACTATGGATGGTTTAAAACATTGGACTTGCAAAAGTGACCAAAAGGTGGTACCAATCAGATAATAAACATTTAATTTTCGGGTGTCATTTTAATGAATACGTTGTATATTGTAAGCTACATGTGCTGGATTCTATAATACCTACCACACTTGAAATAGCAATTTTCTTATTGCAATGTTTTCTTTTAGTTAAAATATGATTAAGAATTATAAAATTCGGGCGAGGAAGCAAATATTTATATGATTTTTTACAAAAATAAAGTCAGATTTTACCTATTCCTGAAATGGATATTTTTGTTAAAACATACATATTAATGCTTTAAAATCTATACTATGGATAATTTTAGCATTGGACATGCAAAAGTGACCAAAACGTGGTACCAATCAGATAATAAACATTCTATTCTCGGGTGTCATTTTAATGAATACGTTGTATATTGTAAGCTACATGGGCTGGATTCTAGAATACCTACCACACTTGAAATAGCATTTTTCTTGTTGCAATGTTTGCTTTTAGCTAAAATATGATGAAAAATTATAAAATTCGGGCACGGAAGAAAATATTGATATGATTTTTTAGAAAAAATAAAGTTAGATTTTACATATTCTTGAAATGTATATTTTAGTTAAAACATTAATATTCATGCTTTAGGATCTATACTATAAATAATTTTAGCATTGGACATGTAAAAGTGACCAAAACATGGTACCAATCAGATAATAAACATTTAATTTTCATGTGTCATTTAAATGAATACGTTGTATATTGTAAGCTACATGGGCTGGATTCTAGAATACCTACCACACTTGAAATAGCAATTTTGTTGTTGCAATGTTTTCTTTTAGCTAAAATATGATGAATAATTATAAAATTCGAGCGCGGAAGCAAATATTTATATGATTTTTATTAAAAATTAAGTCATATTTTCCCTATTCTTGAAATAGATATTTTTGTTAAAACATTCATAATCATGCTTTAGGATCTATACTATAGATGGTTTTAAGCATTGGACATGCAAAAGTGACCAAAACGTGGTACCAATCAGATAATAAACATTCAATTTTCAGGTGTCATTTTAATGAATACGTTGTATATTGTAAGCTACATGGGCTGGATTCTAGAATACCTACCACACTTGAAATAGCAATTTTGTTGTTGCAATGTTTTCTTTTAGCTAAAATATGATGAATAATTATAAAATTCGAGCGCGGAAGCAACTATTTATATGATTTTTATTAAAAATTAATTCATATTTTCCCTATTCTTGAAATAGATATTTTTGTTAAAACATTCATAATCATGCTTTAGGATCTATACTATAGATGGTTTTAAGCATTGGACATGCAAAAGTGACCAAAACGTTGTACCAATCAGATAATAAACATTCAATTTTCAGGTGTCATTTTAATGAATACGTTGTATATTGTAAGCTACATGGGCTGTATTCTTGAAAACCTACCACACTTGAAATAGCAATTTTCTTGTTGCAATGTTTTGTTTTAGCTAAAATATGATGAAGCATTATAAAATTCGGGCGCGGAAGCAAATATTTATATGATTTTTAACAAAAATTAAGTCATATTTTCCCTATTCTTGAAATAGATATTTTTGTTAAAACATTCATAATCATGCTTTAGGATCTATACTATAGATGGTTTTAAGCATTGGACATGCAAAAGTGACCAAAACGTAGTACCAATCAGATAATAAACATTCAATTTTCGGGTTTCATTTTACTGAATACGTTGTATATTGTAAGCTACATGGGCTGGATTCTAGAATACCTACCACACTTGAAATAGCAATTTTGTTGTTGCAATGTTTTCTTTTAGCTAAAATATGATGAATAATTATAAAATTCGAGCGAGGAAGCAAATATTTATATGATTTTTTACAAAAATTATGTCAGATTTTACCTATTCTTCAAATGGATATGTTTGTTAAAACATTCATGTTCATGCTTTAGGATCTATACTATGGATAATTTTAGCATTGGACATGCAAAAATGACCAAAACGTGGTACCAATCAGATAATAAACATTAAATTTTCGGGTGTCATTTTAATGATTACGTTGTATATTGTAAGGTACATGGGCCGGATTCAAGAATACCTACCATCCTTGAAATAGCAATTTTCTTGTTGCAATGTTTCTTTTAGCTAAAATATGATGAATAATTATAAAATTCGGGCGCAAAAGCAAATATTTATATGATTTATTACAAAAACTAAGTCAGATTTTACCTATTCTTCAAATGAATATGTTTGTTAAAACATTCATATTTATGCTTCAGGATCTATACTATGGATAATTTTAGAATTGGACATGCAAAAATGATAAAAACGAGGTACCAATCAGATAATAAACATTCAAATTTCGGGTGTCATTTTAATGAATACGTTTTATATTGTAAGCTACATGGGCTGGATTCTAAAATACCTACCACACTAGAAATAGCAATTTTCTTGTTGGAATGTTTTCTTTTAGCTAAAATGTTTTGAAGAATTATAAAATTCGGGCGCGGAAGCAATTATTTATATGATTTGTTATAAAAATAAAGTCAGATTTTACCTATTATTGAAATGGATGTTTTTGTTAAAACATTCATATTCATGCTTTAGGATCTATACTATGGATGGTTTTAAGCATTGGACATGCAAAAGTGACTAAAACGTGGTACCAATCAGATAATAAATATTCTATTTTTGGGTGTCATTTTAATGAATACGTTGTATATTGTAAGCTACATGAACTGGATTCTAGAATACCTACCACACTTGAAATGGCAATTTTCTTGTTGCAATGTCTGCTTTTAGCTAAAATATGATGAAAAATTATAAAATTCGGGCACGGAAGAAAATATTGATATGATTTTTTAGAAAAAATAAAGTCAGATTTTACATATTCTTGAAATGTATATTTTAGTTAAAACATTAATATTCATGCTTTAGGATCTATACTATAAATAATTTTAGCATTGGACATGTAAAAGTGACCAAAACATGATACCAATCAGATAATAAACATTTAATTTTCATGTGTCATTTAAATGAATACGTTGTATATTGTAAGCTACATGGGCTGGATTCTAGAATACCTACCACACTTGAAATAGCAATTTTGTTGTTGCAATGTTTTCTTTTAGCTAAAATATGATGAATAATTATAAAATTCGAGCGCGGAAGCAAATATTTATATGATTTTTATTAAAAATTAAGTCATATTTTCCCTATTCTTGAAATAGATATTTTTGTTAAAACATTCATAATCATGCTTTAGGATCTATACTATAGATGGTTTTAAGCATTGGACATGCAAAAGTGACCAAAACGTGGTACCAATCAGATAATAAACATTCAATTTTCAGGTGTCATTTTAATGAATACGTTGTATATTGTAAGCTACATGGGCTGGATTCTAGAATACCTACCACACTTGAAATAGCAACTTTGTTGTTGCAATGTTTTCTTTTAGCTAAAATATGATGAATAATTATAAAATTCGAGCGCGGAAGCAACTATTTATATGATTTTTATTAAAAATTAATTCATATTTTCCCTATTCTTGAAATAGATATCTTTGTTAAAACATTCATAATCATGCTTTAGGATCTATACTATAGATGGTTTTAAACATTGGACATGCAAAAGTGACCAAAACGTGGTACCAATCAGATAATAAACATACAATTTTCAGGTGTCATTTTAATGAATACGTTGTATATTGTAAGCTACATGGGCTGTATTCTTGAAAACCTACCACACTTGAAATAGCAATTTTCTTGTTGCAATGTTTTGTTTTAGCTAAAATATGATGAAGCATTATAAAATTCGGGCGCGGAAGCAAATATTTATATGATTTTCAACAAAAATTAAGTCATATTTTCCCTATTCTTGAAATAGATATTTTTGTTAAAACATTCATAATCATGCTTTAGGATCTAAACTATAGATGGTTTTAAGCATTGGACATGCAAAAGTGACCAAAACGTAGTACCAATCAGATAATAAACATTCAATTTTCGGGTTTCATTTTACTGAATACGTTGTATATTGTAAGCTACATGGGCTGGATTCTAGAATACCTACCACACTTGAAATAGCAATTTTGTTGTTGCAATGTTTTCTTTTAGCTAAAATATGATGAATAATTATAAAATTCGAGCGAGGAAGCAAATATTTATATGATTTTTTACAAAAATTATGTCAGATTTTACCTATTCTTCAAATGGATATGTTTGTTAAATCATTCATATTCATGCTTTAGGATCTATACTATGGATAATTTTAGCATTGGACATGCAAAAATGACCAAAACGTGGTACCAATCAGATAATAAACATTAAATTTTCGGGTGTCACTTTAATGATTACGTTGTATATTGTAAGCTACATGGGCCGGATTCAAGAATACCTACCATCCTTGAAATAGCAATTTTCTTGTTGCAATGTTTCTTTTAGCTAAAATATGATGAATAATTATAAAATTCGGGCACGGAAGAAAATATTGATATGATTTTTTAGAAAAAATAAAGTCAGATTTTACATATTCTTGAAATGTATATTTTAGTTAAAACATTAATATTCATGCTTTAGGATCTATACTATAAATAATTTTAGCATTGGACATGTAAAAGTGACCAAAACATGGTACCAATCAGATAATAAACATTTAATTTTCATGTGTCATTTAAATGAATACGTTATATATTGTAAGCTACATGGGCTGGATTCTAGAATACCTACCACACTTGAAATGGCAATTTTCTTGTTGCAATGTTTTCTTTTAGCTAAAATATGATGAAGAAATATTAATTTTGGGCACGGAAGCAAATATTTATACGATTTTTTCAAAAATAAAGTTAGATTTTACCTATTCTTGAAATGGATATTTTTGTTAAAACATTTGTATTTATGCTTTAGAATGAATACTATGGATAATTTTAGCATTGGACATGCAAAAGTAACCAAAACGTGTTACCAATCAGATAATAAACATTGTATTTTCGGGTGTCATTTTAATGAATACGTTGTATATTGTAAGCTATATGGGCTGGATTCTAGAATACCTACTGTAGGGATTTATATAATCAATATATAATCAAGTTAGATATTTGAATAAAAGAACAGTATTATGATTTATCAAAGAATGCTAAGTTAGTTGACAGTAAATTATGTTTTTGTTATAATAGATACTAAAGATTATATTTTAAAAATTGTTTAATAAATATGTTAAATATATTAAAGAATATAACATTATTTAAAACACAACACTCAACATGGCGCAGTCGTTAATCAAAGTTTTGTAATTTTCGAACAAGAAGGAGCAAAGCAAGAAATAAGTGGTGCTGTCTGAAAAAATAATTAAAATGGAATTTAATAAACCACCAACTCTAAGTCTTACTAATAATGTAGTTGTTAACTACAGAAATTTTAAAAATGAAATAAAAATATACTTCATTGCAACTGACACTGAAAAAAAATCTATGGAAGTTCAAGTTGCAAGATTGAAGAATTTAATGGGAACTGAAGCTCTTAGGCTGTATCAGTCTATAACAACCTTAAAAGAACCAGATGAGACAGTGGACAAAATTCTAAAAGTTTTAGAAGAACACTGTATGCCGAAGAACAATGATTCGATAGATCTATATAAGTTTTTCTCTAGAAAACAAGAGATTGGTGAACCCTTCGATACTTTTTATGCGAACCTACAAGATTTGATAAATCCTTGTGAATTTGGAAATTAGCGCAACAAAATTATTAAGATGCAAGTCATCATGGGGGTAAACTGCAAGGAGCTGCAAGAGAACCTACTTCGTGAAGATCGAGAACTACAGAAAGTGGTACAATACTGCAAAGCGGTAGAATTAGCAGAACAGAACATGAAGGTTATCTCAAGTCGAAATCAAGAAATAAATGAGTTGAAAAAAGATAAGTACCCTGTAAAGTCTAAATATCACAATAATTTTATATGTAAAACAAATAATAAATGTTATAAGTGTGTCATGAATCACAAAATTGATCAAATATGCCCGGCTAAAGGTAAAACATGTAATTATTGTTCAAAATTAAACCACTTCAGTAATATGTGTAAATTAAAAAAAAAAATCTGTCAAAGTCAACTCAAAATAAAACCAAAATTTAAAAACTATTTTAGTTGATAATCAAAGTATTGATTTAGAAATTAACTCATTAAAAAATATTAAAGATAGCAATAATACAACGTGGTATAAACATTTTAATATCAATGGTAAAAACATTAGATTCAAAATAGACAGCGGAGCTCAAGTAAATACACTACCTTATAAAAATATAAAAGAATATGGTTGGGAAAATAAACTACAAAATACAGATGTTAAATTAATAGCATTTGGAGGCTCTAAAATTGCTCCTATAGGCCTATTAGAAGCTGAAATTAGAGATTATATTAAAGAAGTCAGTACAAAGTTTTACGTCATAGATTATAATAAAGATATATGTATTTTAGGATTGCCTACTTGCATAGCATTAAATTGTATAAAATTAGTCAATAAAATCACTAATGACACGCTTTTAAGTAAAGAAGAATTTCTTGAAGCGATTAATGATGTATTTACTGGTCTAGGCGAGTTTCCTGAAACGCATTGAATAAAACTGATTGAAAATGCTGTTCCATAGTCAGTACCACCTCGTAGAGTACCTCTGAAAATTAGGGGCAAATTAGAAAGCACACTGAAAATGTTAGTAGAAAAGAAAATAATAGAACCAGTAGAAAATCCAGGAGAATGGGTGAGTAACATCGTTATAGTGGAAAAACCAAATGGAACTTTGAGAGTTTGCATAGATCCTAATGAATTAAATAAATATATAGTCCGAGAATTTTACTTGATACCTTCTATTGAAGAAATTATTGCAAACTTAACAGACAAAAAGTATTTTTGTGTTTTTGATTTGAAAGATGGTTACCACCATATTAAATTAGATGAGCATTCTAAAAATTTATGCACCTTTAGTGCTCCCTTTGGATGCTTCAGATTTTGAAGTGCTCCTTTTGGCTTGAAATCTATGCCAGAAATATTTCAAAAACTGACTATTAAATACTTTGGCGACATAGATGGTACAACAATTTATTTTGATGATTTACTTTGCGCAGCTAGTTCTAAAGAAGAGTTAAAAAATATTGTCAACAAAGTTATGGATAGAGCAAGAAAAAATAATATTAAATTTAATCCTGATAAATTGCAATATTTTGTAAATGAAGTTAAGTACTTTGGATTTATATTTAATGAACATGGCATAAAACCAGATGAAGATAGAGTAAAAGCGATACAAGATTTAGGAAAACCACAAAATAAGAAAGATTTACAAAAACTTCTTGGCTTTGTGAATTACTTACGCAGTTTTATTCCAAATATGTCTGAAATCATATTGCCTTTAAGAGAATTACTAAAAACAAGTACTACATGGTTATGGACAGACAAGCATACAGAATTACTTGAAAAACTAAAAGCACTGATAAGTGAAGCAACTATTTTGAGTCCTTTTAATCCTAATAAAAATATAGAAATACAGTGTGATGCTTCAAAAGATGCACTAGGATGTTGTTTACTTCAAGAAGGTAAACCAGTTATGTATGCTTCCCGATCAATGACAAAAACTGAGACACGTTATGCTCAGATCGAAAAAGAATTGCTATCTGTTGTATTGGCATGTAATAAATTTCATGATTACATTTATGGACATAATATTACAATATACAATGATCATCAACCATTAGTTTCCTTGATAGTTAAAGATTTGCATAAAATTAAAAACAATAGACTAAAAAGGCTAAGGCTTAAATTGTTTATATATGATTTTAATTTAAAATATCTACCAGGAAGTAAAATGTACATTGCTGATCTACTATCTAGAAATTTTATTAAACGTTCACAAAAAGATGATGGTACGATGAATGATGCAGTACATACAATTTGTGAAGGTTTGTTTACTATGTCTGATAATAAACAACAAGAATTTGAAAATGAGACTGTTGAAGACAATGACTTAAAAGAAGTAATAAATAACTACATTAATGGTTGGCCAAAAATTTGAATCTCGTACATGCAACTCATTTAGGAGTACGGAAAACAAAGGAAATTATTAAAAACAATTTATATTGGCCAGGTATAATGTCTGACGTAGAAACTTACATATCTAGTTGTTCAATCTGTGCTAAGTTTAGTAAGTCAAACATAAAGGAACCACTAATAAATCATACTATACCAGATATACCATTTTTTAAATTAGGTGTAGATGTAGCAGAATATGCTGGAAATAATTTTCTAATAGTATATGATTACTATTCCAGGTGGCTAGAAATATTAAATTTAACAAATAAAAATAGTACTTCTGTTATAAGTACTATAAAAAAGGTGTTTAACAGTTATGGTATACCGTCAATCATTATAGCTGATAACATGCCTTTTGATAGCTATGAGATGAGAAAGTTTGCTAATGAATGGGATTTTATGTTTAATACGTCTAGCCCACATTATCCGAAAAGCAATGGTCTTGCAGAAAAAGCTGTCGGTATAGTTAAACAATTGTTAAAAAAGGCTAATGAAAACAAACACGATATAGAATTGTATTTGTTAAATTATCGCAACGTTCCTGTTGCAAATTTAAAATATTCACCTGCTGAATTGTCTGAATGTCTAGAACACTTAGATCTAAAATACCAATAAAGACTGAAAAATTTAAGCATGTACCATTAGATAGAAACATTATTTATAAATCTATGTTAGACAATCAAAATGTTCAAAAACTATACTATAATAATTCTGCTCGTAAAGAACAAACCTTTCAGAAGGGAGATAAGATATGGCTTCAAAATGTTAAAACAAAATTGTGGGAAAAAGCTGAAATAATTAAAAAACTCCAAGATCATTTTTAGTAAAAACTGAAAATAATAAATATTATAGAAGAAATACAATATTTATAAAGAAAAGAAAAGAAAGATTTGTTTTCGACGACTATAATGTAAATAATAATACTGTTCCTACATATTCTATACTACCAGGAAGTATCAGAAAACAACCAGATAGGTTAACTTATAAATAAGATTAAATTTAAAAGGGATATATAATCAAGTTAGATATTTGAATAAAAGAACAGTATTATGATTTATCAAAGAAAGCTAAGTTAGTTGACAGTAAATTATGTTTTTGTTATCCTATATACTATAAAGGCATGTGTCGGTGATGTTTATTTATTTTCATCACGACGATCGCCAAACTTTGTGGCAAGCCTAACTACCTTTACCATGAAAGGGATTGTTGTAATTTTTTTTTAGATTGCAGGGAATAATGTGTAGTTGTGCCTTTTGGGGGTCTCATATTTTTACTGTGAGTGGTTCTTGTGTAAAAAAATAAAAACTGTGCAAAACTAATAACTTGAAACAATGGATCCTAGTAGCCATGTCTAAATTTAAGAAGAGTCACGCTGTTATCTGTCACTTTTGACAATCTGTCTATGAACTTTCAACGATTATAACTTTTTATAGAACATTGATATTAAAGAAGTAAATACAGTATCATGTATAATAGTCTTGAGCAAAGATGTTACAACTAATTAAGGTTTAAAATATAACGTATTTAATTAATATTAATTTTGATAAGGGATAAATATGTTTTTAACTGAGAAAAATTTGCAGTCGCCACTGGGACTCGAACCCAGGACCTCTGTCATTCTAGGACAGCGCTCTGCCGCTGAGCCATAGCGACCAGTGACTTCTGTAAATTTTTCTCAGGTCCGCACGTCTATACAATATTATATTATGCGGACATTCAATTTTCGGGTGTCAATTTAATAAATACGTTGTATATTGTAAGCTACATGGGCTGGATTTTAGAATACCTACCACACTTGAAACAGTAATTTTCTTGTTGCAATGTTTTTTTTTTAGCTAAAATATGATAAAGAATTTTAAAATTCGGGCGTGGAAGTAAATAATAATATGATTTTTTAGAAAAATTAAGTCAGATTTTTTCTATTCTTGAAATGGATATTTTTGTTCAAACATTCATATTCATGCGTTAGGATCTATACTATAGATAATTTTAGCATTTCACATGCAAAAGTGACCAAAACGTGGTACCAATCAGATAATAAACATTCAATTGTCGGGTGTCATTTTAATGACTCCGTTGTATATTGTAAGCTACATGGGCTGAATTCTGGAATACCTACCACACTTGAAATAGCAATTTTCTTGTTGCAAAATATGATAAAAAATTATAAAATTCGAGCGCGAAAGTTAATATTTATATGATTTTTAAAAAAAATAAAGTCAGATTTTACCTATTCTTGAAATGGATATTTTTGTTATAACATTCATATTCATGCTTTAGGATCTATACTATGGATGGTTATAAGCATTGGACATGCAAAAGTGACCAAAACGTGGTACCAATCAGATGATAAACATTCAATTGTCGGGTGTCATTTTAATGAATACGTTGTACATTGAAAGCTACATGGGCAGGATTCTAGAATACCGACCACACTTGAAATAGCAATTTTCTTGTTGCAATGTTTTCTTTTAGCTAAAATATGATTAAGAATTATAAAATTCAGGCGCGGAAGCAAATATTTATATGGTATTTAATATAAAAAAAAAGTCAGATTTTACCTATTCTTAAAGAATACGTTGTATATTGTAAGCTACATTAGCTGGATTCTAAACTACCTACCACACTTGAAATAGCAATTCTCTTATTGCAATGTTTTCTTTTAGCTAAAATATGATAAAGAATTATAAAATTCGGGCGCGGAAGCAAATATTTATATGATTTTTAACAAAAATAAAGTCATATTTTACCTATTCTTGAAATGGATATTTTTGTTAAAACATTCATATTCATACTTAAGGATTTATACTATGGATGGTTTTAAGCATTGGACATGCAAAAGTGACCAAAACGTGGTACTAATCAGATAAAATACATTAAATTTTCGGGTGTCGTTTTAATGAATACGTGGGCTGGATTCTAGAATACTTACCACACTTGAAATAGCAATTTTCTTGTTGCAAAGTTTTCATTTAGCTAAATATTTATATGATTTGTTAAAAAAATTAAGTCAAATTTTTTCTTTTCTTGAAATGGATATATTTGTTAAAACATTCATATTCATGCTTTAGGTACTATACTATCGATAATTTTAGCATTGGACATGCAAAAGTGATGGAAACGTGGTACCAATCAGATAATAAACATTCAATTGTCGGGTGTCATTTCAATGACTCCGTTGTATATTGTAAGCTACATGGGCTGAATTCTAGAATACCTACCACACTTGAAATATAAATTTTCTTGTTGCAATGTTTTCTTATAGCTAAAATATGATGAAGAATTTTGTTTCTTAATCTTTTTTCTAATATTCTTTCAAATACTTTCAGTTTCGTACACAATAACGATATGCCTCTGTAGTTGTTGCATTCTTTAGTGTCTCCTTTCTTGTGTATCAGCACAATTATTGCTAATTCCCAATCGTTTGGTATTTTATCTCCATTCCAAATTTTGTTGAAAATTGTTAACAATATTTCTATGCCCTTTTCCCCCATGTACTTTAACATTTCTGGCGTAATTTTGTCATGCCCTGCTGCTTTACCATTTTTAAGTATTCGTAGTGCTTCTTTTACTTCTTCTATTTGTATTTTTTGCGTTTAGTCTTCATTCACATTTTCTACCTGGTCTGTTAGAATTTCTTCAACAGGTTCTATCTGATTATCTTCATCTGTGAATAATAGCTCTTGGAAATATTGTTTCCATGTGTTCATGATATTTTGTTCTTCCGTTAATATTGTACCTTCTTTGGATTTGACTGTATTTGCTACTTTCCTCTTCTCATTTCTTAATGATTTCAGTGTTTAATAAAACAATTTTTGACTTTCTTTACTGTTGTCTTCCATTTGTTTTCCAAATTGTTCCCAGCTTTTTTCTTTCGCTTGTGCTACTAATTCTTAACCTTCTGTCTTTGTTGTTTGTATTGATCATAGATTTCATTTGTTCTATTACTAAGATGTTTTACCCATGTTTTCTTTTTCTTTTTTACTTCCTCTTTTATTTCCTCATTCCACCAGGATGTCATTCTTTTATTAGCTTTCTTTTTACTACTTACACATATATTCTTTGCTGCTTGTGTTATTATATTTTTAAAAATATTCCATGTTTCTTCCATATCCTTGTCCTTATAGTTAATTTTCTCTATGTCAGTTAATCTATTTATATCTTGTGCATATTTTGTCGCTGTTATTATATCTCTAAGTTTGTATGTGTTTATTGTCTCATATTCTATTATCCTTGTTTCTTCAGTTTTAGTGTTCTCATCTTTACTCATTTTTTTAATTCTTGCTTCTAAGAGAAAGTGATCGCTGAAGATTTCTAGACCACGCCTCACCCTGCAATTCTGTACTAAATTTCTCTTTTTGTTTTCCACAAGTATATAGACTATTATTGATCTATCGTCTTCTCGTGGCCCTTGTCTTGTGTATTTATGTACATTTTTATGTTGAAAAAACGTATTAGTAATTAACAAGTCATTTAATATACAGTAGTCTATCAGTCTTCTTCCGTTATTATTTCTTCGGTTTTTTCCATATATCCCCACTGTATCTGCAGTGTTTTCATCTCGTATGCCTACTCTTCCATTAAAGTCACCGATTACATAAATTTTTCTTTTACTATTCTCTGTAACTAGATTTAATTCTTCCCAAAATTTGTCTTTTATGTCAACTAACTCATCTTCATCCGGTCCATATATTATTATTATTGTTTTTTCACTTTCTTTTTCAATTTTCAACTCGATTTTTAGGATCCTCTCACTACATCCTTCCCAGGACTGCACGTAGTTTATTAACTTTTTATTTACTAGGCAAGCTACTCCTGCTACTGCTCTGTTTTCTTTCGGCACTCCACTGTAAATCAACATATGCCCATTATCTATAATTATTACTCCCTTACCTTTCTTTTTTGTTTCTGTTATTCCTAATATATCTATATTTAATTTATTAAACTCATCGTACAGTTCATGTTCTTTCCCATTCATACTTCTAACATTCCACGTTGCTAGTTTGCAAATACTTTTCTTTTTGTGAGTATTCATGTCGGTCGTCGCCTGTATATCAGTCTTAAATTTTTTATTCCCATTTATGTTCTTGAGTTTTTTGGATCGTGATTCGGTTCTGTCTCTGTTTCTGTTTTTTCCAATTTATTAGTATTCTCATTCCATACATATTTTTCTCCGTCTATAATTAGATGTTGGTACTTAAGTTTTACTTGTTTGTTAGCTTGTTTCTCGTTATATGCTAATTTCCTAATTGTTTTTTGTATGTCTTGTTCCCTTTTTGTCATATCATTATTTATATAAACTTTACTGTATACGCCTCTCTTTAATTTTGATTTATTTTTAAGACATAATACGTTGCCTAACTTAAAACGCAAAGTCGCTACGTTGACGGCGGTAGAAGCCACGCTCAGATCGACTCTTCAGAAGCTAATTTCTTTCCTGTCACGTAGCACTTACTTGCTTTATCTTTATTTTTTCTTATCTCCGTTCAACATCTCTTAAGATAATAACTAGGGATGCAGTGTTGTTGTTGATACACACGGAGAATCAGCTGTTCGTAATAAATTGCTCGTGGTATACCCTTTTAGAATTAAAAACCACGAAGCTCATACACGTGCACACTTCCCTGTCAACACTTCACACCAGGGCTCTGAAAAGTTAATGTTTATTATCTGATTGATACTACGTTTTGGTCACTTTTGCATGTCCAATGCTTAAAACCATCTACAGTATATATCCTAAAGCATGAATATGAATGTTTTAACAAAAATATCAATTTCAAGAATATGTAAAATCTGACTTTATTTTTGTAAAAAATGATATAAATATTTACTTCCGCAACCGAATTTAATAGTTCTTCATCATATTGTAGCTAAAAGAAAACATTACAACAAGAAAATTGCTATTTCAAGTGTGGTAGGTATTCTAAAATCCAGCTTATGTAGCTTACAATATACAACGTATTCATCAAGAATAGGTAAAATCTAATTTTATTTTTGTTAAAAATCATATAAATATTTGCTTCCGAGCCCGAATTTTATAATTCTTCTTCATATTTTAGCTAAAAGAAAACATTGCAACAAGATAATTGCTATTCCGAGTGTGGTAGGTATTCTAGAATCCAGCCCATGTAGCTTACAATATACAACGTATTCATCAAGAATAGGTAAAATCTAATTTTATTTTTGTTAAAAATCATATAAATATTTGCTTCCGTGCTCGAATTTTATAATTCTTCATCATATATTAGCTGAAAGAAAACATTGCAACAAGAAAATTGCTATTTCAAGTATGGTAGGTATTTTAGAATCCAACTGATGTAGCTTACAATATATAACGTATTCATTAAAATGACACCCGAAAATTGAATGTTTATTATCTGATTGGTACCACGTTTTGGTCACTTTTCATGTCCAATGCTTAAAACCATCCATAGTATAGTTTCTAAAGCATGAATATGAATGTTTTAACAAAAATATCCATTTCAAGAATAGGTAAAATCTGACTATATTTTTGTAAAAAGTTATATAAAAATTTACTTACGCGCCCGAACTTTATAATTCTTCATCATATTTTAGCTAAAAGAAAACATTTCAGCAAGAAAGTTGCTATTTCAAATATGGTAGGTATTCTAGAACCCAGCCCATGTAGTTTACAATATACAACGTATTCATTAAAATGACACCCGAAAATTAAATGTTTATTATCTAATTGGTACTACGTTTTAGTCACTTTTGTATGTCCAATGCTTAAAACCATCCATAGTAAAGATCCTAAAACATGAATATGAATGTTTTAACAAAAATACCCATTTCAGGAATAGGTAAAATCTGACTTTATTTTTGTAAAAATCATATAAATATTTGCTTGCGCGCCCAAATTTTATAATTATTTATCATATTTTAGCTAAAAGAGAACATTGCAACAAGAAAATTGCTATTTCAAGTGTAGTAGGTATTCTAGAATCCAGCCCATGTAGCTTACAATATACAACGTATTCATTAAAATGACACCTGAATATTGAATGTTTATTTTCTGATTGGTACCACGTTTTGGTCACTTCTGCGTGTCCAATGCTTAATACCATCTATAGTATAGATCCTAAAGCATGAATATGACTGTTTTAACAAAAATATCCATTTCAAGAATAGGTAAAGTTTGACTTTTTTTTATAAAAAATTATATAAATATTTGCTTCCGCGCCCGAATTTTATAATTCTTCCTCATATTTTAGCTAAAAGGAAACATTGCAACAAGAAAATTGCTATTTCGATTGTGAAAGTTATTCTAGAATCCAGCCCATGTATCTTTCAATATACAACGTATTCATCAAGAATCGGTAAAATCTGATTTAATTTTTGTAAAAAATCATATAAATATTTGCTTGCGCGCCCAAATTTTATAATTCTTCATCATATTTTAGCTAAAAGAAAACATTGGTATTCTAGAATCCAGCCCATGTAGCTTAAAATATACAACGTATTCATTAAAATGACACCCGAAAATTGAATGTTTATTATCTTATTGGTACCACGTTCTAGTCACTTTTGCATGTCCAATGCTTAAAACCATCCATAGTATAGATCCTCAAGAATGAATATAAATGTTTTAACAAAAACTTCCATTTCAAGAATATGTAAAATCTGACTATATTTTTGTAAATAATCATATAAATATTTACTTGAGCGCCCGAATTTTATAATTCTTCATAATATTTTAGCTAAAAAAAACATAGCAACAAGAAACATGCTATTTCAAAGGTGTTAGTTATTCTAGAATCCAGCCAATGTAGCTTACAATATACAACGTATTCATCAAGATTAGGTAAAATCTGACTTTATTTTTGTAAAAAATTATTTAAATATTTGCTGCCGCGCCCGAATATTATAATTCTTTTTAAAATTTTAGCTAAAAGAAAACATTGCAACAAGAAAATTCCTATTTCAAGTGTGGTAAGTATTCTAGAATCCAGCCCATGTAGCTTACAATATAAATTTGAATGTTTATTATCTGATTGCTATCAAGTTTTGGTCACTTTTGCATGTCTAATGTTTAAAACCATCCATAGTTTAGATCCTAAAGCATGAATATGAATGTTTTAACAAAAATACTCATTTTAAGAAGAGGTAAAATCTGACATTATTTTTGTAAAAAATCATATAAATATTTGCTTCCGCGCCAGCATTTTATAACTCTTCATCATATTTTAGCTAAAAGAAAACATTGCAACAAGAAAATTGCTATTTCAAGTGTGGTACGTATTCTAGAATCCAGCTCATGTAGCTTACAATATACAACGTATTCATCAAGAATAAGTAAAATCTGATTTAATTTTTGTAAAAAATCATATAAATATTTGCTTCCGCGCCCGAAATTTATAATTCTTCATCATATTTTAGTTAAAAGAAAATTTTGCAACAAGAAAATTGCTATTTCAAGTGTGGTAGGTATTCTAGAATCCAGCCCATGTAACTTACAAAATACAACGTATTCATTAAAACGACATCCGAAAATTGAATGTTTATTATCTGATTGGTATCACGTTTTGGTCACTTTGCAAAATTTTATAATTTTTTTTCATATTTTAGCTAAAAGAAAACATTGCTACAAGAAAATTGCTATTTCAAGAGTGTTAGATATTCTAAAATCCAGCCCATTTAGCTTACAATATACAACGTATTCATTAAAATGACACTTGAAAATTAAATGTTTATTATCTGATTGGTACCACGTTTTGGTCACTTTTGCATGTCCAATGCTAAAATTGTCCATAGTATAGATCCTAAAGCATGAATATGAATGTTTCAACAAAAATATTTATTTCAAGAATTGGTAAAATCTGACTATATTTGTAAAAAATCATATAAATATTTGCTTTCGCGCCCGAATTTTATAATTCTGCATTATATTTTACATAAAAGAAAACATTGCATCAAGAAATATGCTATTTCAAGTGTGGTAGGTATTCTAGAATCCAGCGCATGTAGCTTACAATTGTGACGAAGCGTCCCGAAGCAGTTTTATTTTACAGTATTTTTGAACGTAAATTTGAAGTCAAATTTACCGAAGCGCTACCTTCCAAATATTTTAAAAACTATTGCCTAGACTTTGCATTCGAATCAAGCAACCGCGCAAGGCCAGCGCGCGCATGTCTAGTAATGGCCGAACAGCATGGAGTTTTATTTGTTTACATCGTGTTTTTGTGAAGTTGTTCTACAAACCATTACTCTGATTTTCTTGATTCGAACACCATAAGATGCAAGATAATGTTCTACTTAGTGTAGTGCCAAACACATCGCAGTGGTTTTTGTGAAAGTGTAGTTTTGAAGAACATAACCACCGAACATGTGTTTGAGTAGAAGTTAAATTACTCGATTCAGTTAATTTCATGCGGCGAAATTAACTCGCTTAGTGATTTAAGGCAATAGTAAGTGTATTGTTTTTATTTCTGTTTGTATTGTATTTAAATGTTATTTATTTATATTTATATTTATATATTGTATTTATAATTGTTTTGTTACTATGTTCACCTCTGATGATGGGCACGAGAGGAAGGGGGTGAACATTTTTTATAAAAGGGCGGTCGTTGACCGACTCAGGGCTTTTTTGAGTAAGTTTTTGGCCAAATAAAAACGTAAAAAATAAAAGTGGTGAAGCAGAGTTTATTATTTGAATTATTTTCAGTTGTTTTCCTATCCTTCCACTAGTGAACGTAAGGTAAGTGGAAGTGAAGTATTTATAGGAAAATTGGAATAGTGTTTTGCCGTTTTTCACACCTTTATGTGAGCAAAACGTGTGTGTGAGAAAATAGTTCATTTTCATCCCGTGCACGAGTTGTGCGTAAGTTGCGATAGTTTGTGAATTCCAATTACTAGGGGCAGAGAAGAACTAGTGATTGCGCTACCACTATCAAGATAATTTTGGATGAATTTCGGCGTAGAAAGAATCCTCGAAACCGTCATTTTGCTTCGTGAGCCGCGGAACAGGATTCGGCTTGTCCATCGGCCACCGCCAGGACTAATCAAGGATAGTTCTGCTGAATTTGGTTTTGCGTTCGTTTTTACCTCACCCTCGCATCGCGTGCACGTGGGTGAGCGAGCAACGCAGGTTGTAAGAATAACCGATTTTTATTCGAAATTTATTTATGCTTTTATTTACGTCTTTTTACTGTCTTTTTTTTTTGAAAAGTCGCTCCGTGATATTGTGTTCAAGCGAGCGACCACAACCCATGTTGGAATCCGAACTTTGGACATTTTTCTCCATTGAGATATCCGTGGCCGTCGTCACTGGAAGCCTGCGAGTTAGACGTCTCTACCGTTACGTAGAGTGGCGCCCGAGATTTGGAAACGAGTAGTGCGACAGCCTTTGTATATTTTATTATACCGTCCCTGTCGGCTAATTATTGTGCTTTTGCACGAGTTATTGTTTTGTAGGCTGTGACGACGTATTTTACATTGTGTGACGCGCAGTAACGCCGTAGTCCGTCATACGTTATCGAGAACGATAGGGACTGATGACGTAACGACGTCACACAATATACAACGTATTCATCAAGAAAGGGTAAAATCTGACTATATTTTTGTAAAAAATTATATAAATATTTGCTTTCGCGCCCGAATTTTATAATTCTTCATCATATTTCAGCTAAAAGAAAACAAAGCAACAAGAAAATTGCTATTTCAAGTGTGGTAGGTATACTAGAATCCAGCCCATGTAGCTTACAATATACAACGTATTCATTAAAATGACACCCGAAAATTGGATGTTTATTATCTGATTGGTACCACGTTTTGGTCACTTTTGCATGTCCAATGCTAAAATTGTCCAAAGTATAAATCCTAAAGCATGATTATGAATGTTTTAACACAAATATCTATTTCAAGAATTGGTAAAATCTGACTATTTTTGTAAAAAATCATATAAATATTTGCTTCCGCGCCCGAATTTTATGATTCTTCATCATATTTTAGCTAAAAGAAAACATTGCAACAAAAAAAATGCTATTTCAAGTGTGGTAGGTATACTAGAATCCAGCCCATGTAACTTACAAAATACAACGTATTCATTAAAACGACATCCGAAAATTGAATGTTTATTATCTGATAGGTATCACGTTTTGGTCACTTTTGCATGACCAATGCTTAAAACCATTCATAGTATAGATCCTAAAGCATAAATATGAATGTTTTAACAAAAATATCCATTTCAAGAATAGGTAAAATCTGACTATATTATTGTAAAAAATCATATAAATGTTTACTTCAGCGACCGAATTTTATAATTCTTCATCATATTTTACCTAGAAGAAAACATAAAATAAATGCGACTAAAACCAAAATAATAGTAATCTCCAATGAACCAACACCTGCTAATATAACAGTAAATAGTGAAACAATAGAACAAGTTAACAAATACCAATATTTAGGCATAACAATAGATAGTAACGGCACACAAGATGCTGACATAAACGAAAGAATAATTAAAACGACAAAAATATATCACGCAATGAAACACAATTTTATAGGAAAAAAAAGAAATAAGCAATAAAACAAAAATGACGGTATTTAACACAATATATAGAGCGATATTGACGTATGGGTGTGAATCATGGATATTGTCAAATAGAACAAAAAGTAAAATACAGGCGATAGAGATGAAATATCTAAGAAGAGTTAAAGGAGTAACAATGTTAGATAGAGTAAGGAATGAAGCAATCAGGGAAGAACTGCAATGCCTGGTGGGGACACATGATACAAATGAACGAAAGTAGACCGGTACGCCAAGTGTGGATGACCAACGTTACACCGAAAAGGGGAAGGGGAAGACCAAAGGACACATGGGATAACGTAATAAAGAAGATACTGACGAAAAGAAACATCCCGATGCAAGAAGCAAGAAGAATCGCAAAGGACAAAATTAAGATTCGGGCGTCATTTTAATGGTTACGTTGTATAGCTTACAATATACTACATATTCATACAAAATGACACCCGAAATTTGAATATTTATTATCTGATTGATACTACGTTTTGGTCACTTTTGCATGTCCAATGCTTAAAACCATCTACAGTATATATCCTAAAGCATGAATATGAATGTTTTAACAAAAATATCCATTTCAAGAATATGTAAAATCTGACTTTATTTTTGTAAAAAATGATATAAATATTTACTTCCGCAACCGAATTTAATAGTTCTTCATCATATTGTAGCTAAAAGAAAACATTACAACAAGAAAATTGCAATTTCAAGTGTGGTAGGTATTCTAGAATCCAGCTTATGTAGCTTACAATATACAACGTATTCATCAAGAATAGGTAAAATCTAATTTTATTTTTGTTAAAAATCATATAAATATTTGCTTCCGAGCCCGAATTTTATAATTCTTCTTCATATTATAGATAAAAGAAAACATTGCAACAAGATAATTGCTATTCCGAGTGTGGTAGGTATTCTAGAATCCAGCCCATGTAGCTTACAATATACAACGTATTCATCAAGAATAGGTAAAATCTAATTTTATTTTTGTTAAAAATCATATAAATATTTGCTTCCGTGCTCGAATTTTATAATTCTTCATCATATATTAGCTGAAAGAAAACATTGCAACAAGAAAATTGCTATTTCAGGTATGGTAAGTATTTTAGAATCCAACTGATGTAGCTTACAATATATAACGTATTCATTAAAATGACACCCGAAAATTGAATGTTTATTATCTGATTGGTACCACGTATTGGTCACTTGTGCATGTCCAATGCTTAAAACCATCCATAGTATAGTTTCTAAAGCATGAATATGAATGTTTTAACAAAAATATCCATTTCAAGAATAGGTAAAATCTGACTATATTTTTGTAAAAAGTTATATAAAAATTTACTTACGCGCCCGAACTTTATAATTCTTCATCATATTTTAGCTAAAAGAAAACATTTCAGCAAGATAGTTGCTATTTCAAATATGGTAGGTATTCTAGAATCCAGCCCATGTAGTTTACAATATACAACGTATTCATTAAAATGACACCCGAAAATTAAATGTTTATTATCTAATTGGTACTACGTTTTAGTCACTTTTGTATGTCCAATGCTTAAAACCATCCATAGTAAAGATCCTAAAACATGAATATGAATGTTTTAACAAAAATACCCATTTCAGGAATAGGTAAAATCTGACTTTATTTTTGTAAAAATCATATAAATATTTGCTTGCGCGCCCAAATTTTATAATTATTTATCATATTTTAGCTAAAAGAGAACATTGCAACAAGAAAATTGCTATTTCAAGTGTAGTAGGTATTCTAGAATCCAGCCCATGTAGCTTACAATATACAACGTATTCATTAAAATGACACCTGAATATTGAATGTTTATTTTCTGATTGGTACCCACGTTTTGGTCACTTCTGCGTGTCCAATGCTTAATACCATCTATAGTATAGATCCTAAAGCATGAATATGAATGTTTTAACAAAAATATCCATTTCAAGAATAGGTAAAATTTGATTTTTTTTATAAAAAAATATATAAATATTTGCTTCCGCGCCAGAATTTTATAATTCTTTATCATATTTTAGCTAAGAGAAAACATTGCAACAAGAAAATTGCTATTTCAAGTGTGGTACGTATTCTAGAATCCAGCTCATGTAGCTTACAATATACAACGTATTCATCAAGAATAAGTAAAATCTGATTTAATTTTTGTAAAAAATCATATAAATATTTGCTTCCGCGCCCGAAATTTATAATTCTTCATCATATTTTAGTTAAAAGAAAATTTTGCAACAAGAAAATTGCTATTTCAAGTGTGGTAGGTATTCTAGAATCCAGCCCATGTAACTTACAAAATACAACGTATTCATTAAAACGACATCCGAAAATTGAATGTTTATTATCTGATTGGTATCACGTTTTGGTCACTTTTGCATGACCAATGCTTAAAACCATCCATAGTAGAGATCCTAAAGCATAAATATGAATGTTTTAACAAAAATATCCATTTCAAGAATAGGTAAAATCTGACTATATTATTGTAAAAAATCATATAAATGTTTACTTCAGCGACCGAATTTTATAATTCTTCATCATATTTTACCTAGAAGAAAACACTGCAACAAGAAACACGCTATTTCAAGGGTGGTAGTTATTCTAGAATACAGCCAATGTAGCCTACAATATACAACGTATTCATCAAGAATAGGTAAAACCTGACTTTATTTTTGTAAAATATCATATAAATATTTGCTTCCGCGCCCGAATTTTATAATTCTTTACCATATTTTAGCTAATAGAAAACATTGCAACAAGAAAATTGCTATTTCAAGTGTGGTAGGTATTCTAGATTCCAGCCCATGTAGCTTACAATATACAACGTATTCATTAAAATGACACCCGAAAATTGAATGTCTATTATCAGATTGGTACCACGTTTTGGTCACTTATGCATGTCCAATGCATAAAACCAACTATAGTATAGATCCTAAAGCATGAATATGAATGTTTTAACAAAAATATCCAATTCAAGAATTGGTAAAATCTGACTTTATTTTTTAAAAAATCATATAAATATTTGCTTCCGCGCCCGAAATTTATAATTCTTTATCATATTTTTGTTACAAGAAAACATTTCAACAAGAAAATTGCTATTTCAAGTGTGGTAGGTATTCTAGAATCCAGCCCATGTAGCTTACAAAATACATCGTATTCATTACAACGACACCCGAAAATTGGATGTTTATTATCTGATAGGTACCACGTTATGGTCACTTTTGCATGTCCAATGCTTTAAATCATCTATAGTATAGATCCTGAAGCATGAATATGTATGTTTTAACAAAAATATTCATTTCAAGAATAGGTAAAATCTGACTTTATTTTTGTAACAAATCATATAAGTATTTGCTTCCACGCCCGAATTTTATAATTCTGCATCATATTTTAGCTAAAAGAAAACATTGCTACAAGAAAATTGCTATTTCAAGAGTGTTAGATATTCTAAAATCCAGCCCATTTAGCTTACAATATACAACATATTCATTAAAATGACACTTGAAAATTAAATGTTTATTATCTGATTGGTACCACGTTTTGGTCACTTTTGCATGTCCAATGCTAAAATTGTCCATAGTATAGATCCTAAAGCATGAATATGAATGTTTCAACAAAAATATCCATTTCAAGAATTGGTAAAATCTGACTATATTTGTAAAAAATCATATAAATATTTACTTTCGCGCCCGAATTTTATAATTCTGCATTATATTTTATATAAAAGAAAACATTGCATCAAGAAATATGCTATTTCAAGTGTGGTAGGTATTCTAGAATCCAGCGCATGTAGCTTACAATATACAACGTATTCATCAAGAAAGGGTAAAATCTGACAATATTTTTGTAAAAAATTATATAAATATTTGCTTTCGCGCCCGAATTTTATAATTCTTCATCATATTTCAGCTAAAAGAAAACAAAGCAACAAGAAAATTGCTATTTCAAGTGTGGTAGGTATACTACAATCCAGCCCATGTAGCTTACAATATACAACGTATTCATTAAAATGACACCCGAAAATTGGATGTTTATTATCTGATTGGTACCACGTTTTGGTCACTTTTGCATGTCCAATGCTAAAATTGTCCAAAGTATAGATCCTAAAGCATGATTATGAATGTTTTAACACAAATATCTATTTCAAGAATTGGTAAAATCTGACTATTTTTGTAAAAAATCATATAAATATTTGCTTCCGCGCCCGAATTTTATGATTCTTCATCATATTTTAGCTAAAAGAAAACATTGCAACAAAAAAATTGCTATTTCAAGTGTGGTAGGTATACTAGAATCCAGCCCATGTAGCTTACAATATACAACGTATTCATTAAAATGACACCCGAAAATTAAATGTTGATTATTTAACCAATATATCCATATCAAGAATTGGTAAAATCTTACTATTTTTGTAAAAAATCATATTAATATTTGCTTCCGCGTTCGAGTTTTATGATTTTGCATCATATTTTAGCTAAAAGAAAACATTGCAATAAGAAAATTGCTATTTCAAGTGTGGTAGGTATTCTAGAATCCAGCCCATGTAGCTTACAATATACAACGTAATTATCAAGAAAAGGTAAAATCTGACTATATTTTTGTAAAAAATCATATAAATATTTGCTTTCGCGCTCGAATTTTATAATTTTTTATCATAATTTAGCTAAGAGTGAAAAACATGTGCATGTGTATATGCAATTGTGAAGTACGGGAAAAAATCTAATTATTGTAGTAAAACTGACCTGCAAAATTCGTTCATTGTGTGTGTGTGATAGAAAGTGAACGAGACGAATGTCCGAGTGTAAAATTAAAACATTAACCCTGTGTATAAGTGCAGAGAAAAAGAACAAACTGTCAGCAGTATTCTGCATAAGGTCAAGAATCGCATGCGGTCTGCTGGTCAGCAGAGTGACCAAGGTCGTTTCAGCGACAAGCAGGCCCAGTGTTGAAAATAGTAGTAGAAATTAAAACACTACGCTATTATTATGATCTAAAAACTAATAATGCTCGAGGAACAAGCACTTCCACAATCGCAAAATGAAGCGATATCAATTCAGCAAAATATTGAGCTGTTTCAAGAAAATCACCCTCGGTCGAATAATGAACAACTGCTTTATAATAGTTGGAAATTATCGGAGTCCGAAAGGGTTATTACCAAAGCGAAGGCTGACCACCTGGATCTCCAGCTCAAAAAAATTAAAAATTACGTATGATGAACTACTTACAAAATATGTAGAATTAGAAAAAAGGTTACCTAAACCTATTAATGAAAATCTAATAGAATATCATACAGGTGAGGATGAACTAGCATACGAAACGGGGTGGATTCGTGAAAAACAAAATAGAAAAATGAGGAAAATGGATACTTCTCTAACTCCACCACCACGAGAAGAACAGAACAAAATGAACGTAGTTATTAATAAAATTAAAAACCACCACCTATAGCAGTGGAACATATTAATAATTTTAACGCTTTACATATAATGGTAAAGAAGTTAAAATTAGCACAAATTAAAATCATTAATGATAAAGCAATTAAAATAAACGTGCAAAACGAAGATGATTATAAAACTCTCTCCGCACAGCTGAACGAAAACAAGTATCAGTGGCATACGTACGAAAATAAGCAGAATTGACCAATTAATGTTATGGTGAACAGACTGCATCATTCCGTAGAACCAGAACAGATTATTCAGGATATGAGAAAACGTGGCTACAAACTCATTGAAGCTACTCCTAAATTAAAATACAAAAGTAAAATACCTCTAAATATGTTCATGCTCTCATTTAGACATGACGAGAGTGTTGATAAAATATATGCAATAACAGATATATTAGGTGGCAGAGTTGAAATTCTACCACTGAGAAAATCAAAGCTTGTGCCTCAATGTAAAAAGTGCCAAGCATATGGTCACACTCAAAAATACTGCGCTATGGAGCCTCGTTGTGTTAGATGTCCAGGTAAACATCTGACAATTAACTGTGAAAAGGAAAAAATTGATAAACCGAAATGTGTTCATTGCGGTGGAGGACATCCAGCTAATTACAGAGGATGTATGGTTGCTAAACAAATGCAAAAAATTAAGGAAAGACGAACAAGGAAACCAATTCTTCCGAAAGAGCCACAGAGGAAAAACCAGTAAATACAGGTAGTAAGCACAAGTGAAAAGAAGAAATCATACAGCCAAGCAGTTTCAAACAAGTCCGAAACTATTGACAACAGTAAAACCCAACAGGAAAACCAAAACACTTTCATTCAAAACTGTCTCAAACAAATAATGGACAAACTAACAAAAATGGATGAGCGTATAAACAGGCTTGAATATAGCACCAAAGGAGCTATTCCAAAAAATCCTAATGTCAAATAACCTTAGGATTATGGAATGGAACGCTAACGGACTTCTACATCAGCACGAACTTCAAGCAGTCCTAGATATAGAAAAAATTGATATATGTTTAATAACGGAAACTTATTTTACAAAAGAGTCGTACATTAAATTCAAGGGATATAAAGTATACCACACTATACACCCTGAAAATTCAGCTAAAGGTGGTAGTGTCATAATAATTAGAGAAACAATTAAGCATTATCAACAAATAGGATATAAAACAGAAGAATTTCAAGCAACCGCTGTAAATGTTCAAACAAAAACATATGAAATCATTATCTCTGCAGTCTACTGCCCACCCAGACATGCTCTCAAAAGAGAACAATACTTAGACTTTCTGAATAGTCATGGATACAGATTCATCATTGGCGGTGACTTC
Organism: Stenolophus ochropezus; assembly: GCA_035578165.1. NCBI lineage: Eukaryota > Metazoa > Arthropoda > Insecta > Coleoptera > Carabidae > Stenolophus > Stenolophus ochropezus. Next base: position 169,581 of record JAQOWZ010000166.1, read on the forward strand.
TATGCCAAACACCTTCAATGGGGGTCTAGGTTAACAACTACAAAAGGTAAAGAACTTTTACAAGCAGTTAATCAATTAAAATGCGAAACATTATCAACTGGTAAACCAACATATTGGCCTACAGATCCTAATAAAATTCCAGACCTTATTGATTTCTTCATAACTAGAAATGTATTTGCAAAATATATGCACGTGGATGAGGCATGGGACATGAATTCTGATCATTCACCCATTCTCCTCACACTGTACGATTCCATTATAAAAAAGGAAATGCCTCCCAGACTGACTAATAGACTTACTGACTGGCAGAGCTTCAAGATCCAATTAGAAGAAACTATTAATTTGTCATGTTCATTAAGAAACAATAATCAATTAGATATTGAAACGGTAACATTTGTTATTGACATCCAACAAGCTGCTTGGGACAATACCCCTAACATTACCGCACAGCCAAGAGGTAACAATTATCCCACAGAAATTAGAGAACTTATCTCCGAAAAAAGAAGACTCCGAAGAATTTGGCACCAATCCAGATCCCAACTGATAAAACTATTTTAAATAATGCCACACAACGACTCAAAAGAAATATTCAGAAATTCAAAAATAACTTTTTTAATGAATTTCTAATTGACCTATCAAATGACAATAAAACAGACTATTCACTATGGAGAGCCGCTAAAACTCTAAAGAGACCAATTGTCCAAAATGCACCAATTAAAAATTCAGACGGTACATGGGCTAAAAGCAATTTACAAAAGGCTAATAGATTTGCCGAACACCTTGAAATAACCTTCCAACCGAATGAGGGTGATAGCATTCTTGATTGGGGAAACCTTACACAAGAAGAAGGAGACATCAGACTCACTAAACCAAAAGAAATAGCTGCAGAAATAAAAGCAAACATTAATTCCAAGAAAACCCCAGGGTATGACTTAATCACAGGGGAAATTCTAAAACAACTTCCTCGTAAAGCAATAGTCAAACTTACCTGCCTTATAAATGCATCATTTAGATTAAAATGTGTTCCAAGGATATGGAAAATAGCAGATGTGATCATGATCCCTAAACCTGGAAAACCGCCAACTGAAGTATCATCTTATAGGCCAATTTCTTTACTACCCTCATTGTCCAAGCTGTGCGAAAAGATATTATTAAAAAGATTAAAACCTGTCATCGATAATAAAAACATTATCCCAATGCATCAGTTTGGCTTTAGGGAAATTCATTCAACAATAGACCAAGTCCACAGGATCACAGACATAATCGAAAAGTCAATTGAAGAAGGAAAAGTTTGTTCTACCGTCTTCCTGGATGTAGCACAGGCTTTTGATAGAGTGTGGCATGACGGACTTAACTATAAATTAAGAAAGCTTTTGCCTAAACCGTTCTCCCAATTATTGGAATCATATATTGCAGATAGAGCTTTTAGAATTAAACAAGAAGATGCTCACTCAGAAATTAAGGGAATTCAAGCAGGAGTACCTCAGGGCAGCGTTCTTGGTCCACTTCTCTATCTATTGTACACCAGTGATATACCTGTATTAGAGCATAACACGATAGCCACCTTTGCTGATGATACTGCAATAATGACAGTAAACAAAGACCACGAAAGAGCAGCAACAAATCTGCAAATTTCACTTAATGAAATTAACAACTAGACTAAACAATGGCGTATCAAATTGAATGAGACCAAATCTGTACATGTCAATTTTACGAACAAAAGGAATCAACACATCCCTGTTAGCATAAATGATATTCAACTACCATACGCTAATACAGCAAAATATCTAGGTATGACATTGGATGCTAGGCTTCGCAGGAGAGCCCATATCAAAAAGAAAAAAGAAGAATTGGATATTAAATTTAGGAAAATGTATTGGCTGCTAGGTCGAAATTCTACCCTGTCAATCCATAATAAAGTACTTCTGTACAATCAAATTCTTAAGCCCGTATGCACATATGGTATCCAGCTGTGGGGTTTAAAACCATCCATAGTAGCCCATGTAGCTTTCAATATACATTGTATTCAGCAAGAATAGTTAAAATCTGACTTTATTTTTGTAAAAATATATATAAATAATTGCTTCCGCGCCCGAATTTTATAATTCTTTTTCATATTTTAGCTAAAAGAAAACATTGCAACAAGAAAATTACTATTTTAAGTGTGGTAGGTATTCTAGAATCCAGCCCATGTAGCTTACAATATACAACTTATTCATCAAGAATAGGTAAAATCTGACATTATTTTTGTAAAAAATCATATAAATATTTGCTTCCGCGCCCGAATTTTGTAATTCTTCGTCATATTTTAGCTAAAAGAAAACATTGCAACAAGAAAATTGCTGTTTCAAGTGTGATAGGTATTCTAGAACCCAGCCCATGTAGCTTACAATATACAACGTATTAATTAAGATGACACCCGAAAATAAATTTTTTATTATCTGATTGGTACCACGTTTTTGTCAATTTTGCATGTCCAATGCTTAAAACCATCCATAGTATAGATCTTATAGCATGAATATGAATGTTTTAACAAAAATATCCATTTCAAGAATAGGTAAAATCTGACTTTATTTTTGAAAAAAATCATATAAATATTTGTTTTCCCCGCCCGAATTTTATAATTCTTTATCATATTATAGCAAAAGAAAACATTGCAACAAGAAAATTGCTATTTATAGAGTGGTAGGTATTCTAGAATCCAGCCCATGTAGCTTACAACACACAACGTATTCATCAAGAAAAGGTAAAATCTGACATTATTTTTGTAAAAAATCATATAAAATTTTGTTTTCGCGCCCGAATTTTATAATTCTTTAACATATTTTAGCTAAAAGAAAACATTGCAACAAGAAAATTGACATTTCAAGTGTGGTACGTATTCTAGAATCCAGCCCATGTAGCTTACAATATCGAACGTATTTATTAAGAATAGGTAAAATCTGACTTTATTTTTGTAAAAAATCATATAAATATTTGCTTCCGCGCCCGAATTTTATAATTCTTCATCTTATTTTAGCTAAAAGAAACCATGGCAACGAGAAAATTGCTATTTCAACTGTGGTAGATATTCTAGAAACCAACCCATGTAGCTTACAATATACAACGTACTCATCAAGAATAGGTAAAATGTAACATTATTTTTGTAAAAAAACATATAAATATTTGCTTTTGCGCCCGAAATTTATAATTTTTCATCATATTTTAGCTAAAAGAAAATATTGCAACAAGAAAATTGCTATTTCATGTGTGGTAGGTATTCTAGAATCCAGCCCATGTAACTTAAAATATACAACGTATTCATCAAAGAAAAGGTAAAAGCTAACTTTATTTTTGTAAAAAATCATATAAATAGTTGCTTCCGCGCGCGAATTTTGTAATTCTTTGTCACATTTAAGCTAAAAGAAACATTGCAACATGAAAATTGCTATTTCAAGTGTGGTAGATATTATAGAATCCAGCCAATGTAGCTTACATTATACAACGTAATTATCAAGAATAGGTGAAATCTGACATTATTTTTGTAAAAAATTATATAAATATTTGCTTCCGCGCCCGAATTTTATAATTCTTTATCATATTTTAGATAAAAGAAAACACTGCAAGAAGAAAATTGCAATTTTAATTGTGGTAGGTATTCTAGAATCCAGCCCATGTAGCTTACAATATACAACGTTTTCATCAAGAATAGGTAAAATCTAACTTTATTTTTGTAAAAAATCATATAAATATTTGCTTTCCGCCCGAATTTTATAATTCTTCATCATATTTTAGCTAAAAGAAAACATTGCAACGAGAAAATTGCTATTTCAAATGTGGTTGGTATTCTTGGATCCAGCCCATATAACTTACAATATACAACGTATTCATTAAAATTACACCCGAAAGTTGAATGTTTATTATCTGATTGGTACCACGTTTTGGCCACTTTTGCATGTCCAATGCTTAAAACCATCCATAGTATAGATCTTAAAGCATAAATATGAATGTTTTAACAAAAATATCCGTTTCAAGAATAGGTAAAATCTGACTTTTTTTTGTAAAAAATCATATAAATATTTGCTTCCCCGCCCGAATTTTATAATTCTTCATCATATTTTAGCTAAAAGAAAACATTGCAACGAGAAAATTGCTATTTCAAGTGTGGTTGGTATTCTTGGATCCAGCCCATATAACTTACAATATACAACGTATTCATTAAAATTACACCCGAAAGTTGAATGTTTATTATCTGATTGGTACCACGTTTTGGTCACTTTGGCATGTCCAATGCTTAAAACCATCCATAGTATAGATCCTAATGCATGAATATGAATGTTTTAAGAAAAATATCCATTTCACAAATAGGTAAAATCTGTCTTAATTTTTGTAAAAAATCATACAAATATTTGCTACCGCGCCCGCATTTTATAATTCTTCATCATATTGTAGCTAAAAGAAAACAATGCAACAAGAAAATTTCTATTTCGAGTGTGGTAGGTATTCTAGAATCCAGCCCATGTAGCTTACAATATACAACGTATTCATTAAAATAACACACAAAAATTGAATGTTTATTATCTGATTGGTACCATGTTTTGGTCACTTTAACATGTCTAATGCTTAAAACCATCCATAGTATAGATCCTAAAGCAAGAATATGAAGGTTTTATCAAAAATATCCAATTCAAGAATAGGTAATATCTGACTTTATTTTTGTAAAAAATCATATAAATATTTGCTTCCGCGCCCGAGTTTCATAATTCTTTATCAGATTTTAGCTTAAAGAAAACATTGCAACAAGAAAATTGCTATTTCGAGTGTGGTATGTTTTCCAGAATCCAGCCCATGTAGCTAACAATATACAACGTATTCATTAATATGACGCCCGAAAATTGAATGTTTATTATCTGATTGGTACCACGTTTTGGTTTCTTTTACATGTACAATGCTTAAAACCATCCATGGTATATATTCTAAAGCATGAATATGAAGGTTTTAACAAAAATATCCAATTCAAGAATAGGTAATATCTGACTTTATTTTTTAAAAAAATCAAATAAATATTTGCTTTCGCTCCCGAATTTTATAATTTTTTATCATATTTTAGCTAAAAGAAATCATTGCAACAAGAAAATTGCTATTTCAAGTGTGGTAGGTATTCTAGAATCCAGCCCATGTAGCTTACAATATACAAAGTATTCATTAAAATGAAACCTAAAAATTTAATGTTTATTATCTGATTGGTACCACGTTTTGGTCACTTTTGCATGTCCAATACTTAAAACCATCCATAGTATAGATCCTAAAGCATGAATATAAATGTTTTAACAAAAATATCCACTTCAAGAATAGCTATAATCTGACTTAATTTTTGTAAAAAATCATAAAAATATTTGCTTCCGCGCCCGATTTTTATAATTCTTTATTATATTTCAGCTAAAGGAAAACACTGCACCAAGAAAATTGCTATTTCAAGTGTGGTAGGTTTTCTAGAATCCATCTAATGTAGCTTACTATATACAACGTATTCATTAAAATGACACCCGAAAATTGAATGTTTATTATCTGATTGGTACCACGTTTTAGTTACTTTTGCATGTCCAATACTTAAAACCATCCATAGTATTGATCCTAAAGCATGAATATGAATGTTTTAACAATAATATCAATTTCAAGAGTAGGTAAAATCTGACTTTATTTTTGTAAAAAATCATAAATATTTGCTTCCGCGCCCGAATTTTATAATTCTTCATCATATTTTAGCTAAAAGAAAGCATTGCAACATGAAAATTGCTATATCAAGTGTTAAATAGCAATTTTCTTCTTGCAATGTTTTATTTAGCTAAAATATAATAAAGAATTATAAAATTCGGGCGCGGAATCAAATTTTTATATTATTTTTTATAAAAATAAAGTCAGATTTTACCTATTCTTGAAATGGATATTTTTGTTAAACATTCATATTCATGCCTTGGGATCTATTCTATGGATGGTTTATGCATTGGACATGCAAATGTGAGCAAAACGTGGTACCAATCATAAAATAAACATTAAATTTTCGGGTGTTATATTAATAATTTCGTTGTATATTGTAAGCTACATGGGCTGGATTCTAAAATACCTACCACACTTGAAATAGCAATTTTCTTGTTGCAATGTTTTCTTTTAGCTAAAATATGATAAAAAATTATAAAATTCGGGCACGGAAGCAAATATTCATATGATTTTTCACTAAAACAATGTGAGAGTTTACCCATTCTTGAAATGGATATTTTTGTTAAAACATTCATATTCATGCTTTAGGATCTATACTATGGATAATTTTAGCGTTAGACATACAAAAGTGACCAAAACGTGGTACCAATCAGATAATAAACATTTAATTTTCGGGTGTCATTTTAATGAATATGTTGTATATTGTAAGCTACGTGGGCTAGATTCTAAAATACCTAACACACTTGAAATAGCAATTTTCTTGTTGCAATGTTTTGTTTTAGGTAAAATATGATTAAGCATTATAAAATTCGGGCGCGGAAGCAAATATTTATATGATTTTTTACAAAAATAAAGTCAGATTTTACCTATTCTTGAAATGGATATTTTTGTTATAACATTCATATTCATGCTGTAGGATCTATACTATAGATGATTTTAAGCATTGGAAATGCAAAAGTGACCAAAACGTGGTACCAATCAGATAATAAAAATTCAATTTTCGGATGTCATTTTAATGAATACGTTGTATGTTGTAAGCTACATGGGCTGGAATCTAGAATACATACCACACTTGAAATAGCTATTTTCTTGTTGCAATGTTTTCTTTTAGCTAAAATATGATGAAGAATTATAAAGTTCGGGCGCGTAAGCATATATTTATATGATTTTTTACAAAAATTAAATCAGATTTTACTTATTCTTGAAATGGATATTATTGTTAAAACATTCATATTCATGCTTTAGGATCTGTACTGTGGATAATTTTAGCATTGGACATGCAAAAGTGACCAAAACGTGGTACCAATCAGATAATAAACATTCAATTTTCGGGTGTCATTTTAATTAATACGTTGTATATTGTAAGCTACATGGGCTGGATTCTAGAATACCTACCACACTTGAAATAGCAAATTTCTTGTTGCAATGTTTTCTTTTCGCTAAAATATGATGAAGAATTATAAAATTCGGGCGCGAAAGCAAATATTTATATGATTTTTTACAAAAATAAAGTCAGATTTTACCTATTCTTGATGAATACGTTGTATATTGTAAGCTACTTGGGCTGGATTCTAGAATAACTACCACACTTTAAATAGCAATTTTCTTGTTGCAATGTTTTCTTTTAGCTAAAGTATGGTGAATTATATTATTCGGGCGCGGAAGCAAATATTTATATGATTTTTTACAAAAATAAAGTCAGATTTTACCTATTCATGAAATGGATATTTTTGTTAAAACATTCATATTCATGCATTAGGATCTATACTATGTATGGTTTTAAGCATTGGATATGCAAAACTTATCAAAACGTGGTACCAATCAGTAAATAAACATTCAATTTTCAGGTATCATTTTAGTGAATACGTTGTATATTGTAAGCTACATGGGCTGTATTCTAGAATACCTACCACACTTGAAATAGCAATTTTCTTGTTGCAATGTTTTCTGTTAGCTCAAATATGATAAAGAATTATAAAATTCGGTCGCAAAAGCAAATATTTATATGATTTTTTACAAAAATAAAGTCAGATTTTACCTTTTCTTGATAAATACGTTGTATATTGTAAGCTACATGGGCTGGATTCTAGATTACCTACCACACTTGAAATAGAAATTTTCTTGTTGCAATGTTTTTTTTAGCTAAAATATGATGAGGAATTATAAAATTCGGGCGCGGAATCAAATATTTATATTATTTTTTACAAAAATAAAGTCAGATTTTACCTATTCTTGAAATGGATATTTTTGTTAAACATTCATATTCATGCTTTGGGATCCATACTATGGATGGTTTATGCATTGGACATGCAAAAGTGACCAAAACGTGGTACCAATTAGAAAATAAACATTAAATTGTCGGGTGTTATATTATTAATTTCGTTGTATATTTTAAGCTACATGGGCTGGATTCTAGAATACCTACCACACTTGAAATAGCAATTTTCTTGTTGCAATGTTTTCTTTTAGCTAAAATATTATAACGAATTATAAAATTCGGGCACGGAAGCAAATATTTATATGATTTTTTACAAAAATAAAGTCAGATTTTACCTATTCTTGAATTGGATATTTTTCTTAAAACAATTTTATTCATGCTTTAGGATCTATACTATAGATGGGTTTTAGCATTGGACTTGCAAAAGTGACCAAAACGTGGTACCAATCAGATAATAAACATTTAATTTTCGGATGTCATTTTAATGAATACGTTGTATACTGTAAGCTACATGGGCTGGATTCTAGAATACCTACCACAAATGAAATAGCAATTTTCTTGTTGCAATGTTTTCTTTTAGCTAAAATATGATGAAGAATTATAAAATTCCGGCGCAGATGCAAATATTTATATGATTTTTTACAAAAATTAAGAAAAATTTTACCTATTCTTGAATTGGATGTTTTTGTTAAAACATTCATATTCATGCTTTAGGATCTATACTATGGATAATTTTAGCATTGGACTTGCAAAAGTGACCAAAACGTGATACCAATCAGATAATAAACATTCACTTTTCGTGTGTCATTTTAATGAATACTTTGTATATTGTAAGCTACATGGGATGGATTCTAGAATACCTACCACACTTGAAATAGCAATTTTCTTGTTGCAATGTTTTCTTTTAGCTAAAATATGATGAATTATTTTATTCAGACGCGGAAGCAAATATTTATATGATTTTTTACAAAAATAATGTCAGATTTTACCTATTCTTGAAATGGATATTATTGTTAAAACATTCATATTCTTGCTTTAGTATCTATACTATGGATAATTTTAGCATTGGACTTGCAAAAGTGACCAAAACGTAGTACCAATCAGAAAATAATCATTCAATTTTCGGGTGTCATTTTAATGAATACGTTGTATATTGTAAGCTACATGGGCTACATTCTAGAATACCTACCACACATGAAATATCAATTTTCTTGTTGCAATGTTTTCTTTTAGCTAATATATGATAAAGAATTATAAAATTCAGGCGCGAAAGCAAATATTTATATGATTTTTTACAAAAATAATGTCAGATTGTACCTATTCTTGAAATGGATATTTTTGTTAAAACATTCATATTCATGCTCTAGGTTTTATACTATGGAAAATTTTAGCATTGGACATGCAAAAGTGACCAAACCGTGGTACCAATCAGATAATAAACATTCAAATTGCGGGTGTCATTTTATTAAATACGTTGTATAGTGTGAGCTACATGCGCTGGATTCTAGAATACCTACCACACTTGAAATAGCAATTTTCTTGTTGCAATGTTTTCTTTTAGCTATAATATGTTAAAAAATTATAAAATTTGGGCGCGGAAGCAAATATTTATATGATTTTTTACAAAAATAAAGTGAGATTTTACCTATTCTTGAAATGGATATTTTTGTTAAAACATTCATATTCATGCTTTAGGATCTATACTATGGATAATTTTAGCGCTGGAAATACAAAAGTGACCAAAACGTGGTACCAATCAGATAATAAACATTCAAGTTTCGGGTGTCATTTTAATGAACACGTTGTATATTGTAAGCTACATGGGCTGGATTCTAGAATAACTACCACATTTGAAATAGCAATTTTCTTGTTGCAATGTTTTCTTTTAGCTATAATATTATGAAGAATTATAAAATTCGGGCGCGGAGGCAAATATTTATATGATTTTTCACAAAAATAAAGTGAGATTTTACCTATTCTTAAAATAGATATTTTTGTTAAAACATTCATATTCTTGCTTTAGGATCTATACTATGGATGGTTTTAAGCATTGGACATGCAAAAGTACACCAAACGTGGTACCAATCAGATAATAAACAATAAATTTTCGGGTGTCATTTTAATGAATATGTTGTATATTGTAAGCTACATGGGCTGGATTCTAGAATACCTACTACACTTGAAATAGCAATTTTCTTGTTGCAATGTTTTCTTTTAGCTAAAATATGATGAAGATTTATAAAATTCGGGCGCGGAAGCAAATATTTATATTATTTTTTACAAAAATAAAGTCAGATTTTACCTATTCTTGATGAATACGTTGTATATTGTAAGCTACATTGGCTGGATTCTAGAATACCTACCACAGTTGAAATAGCAATTTTCTTGTTGCAATATTTTCTTTTAGCTAAAATATGATGAAAAATTATTAAATTCGGGCTCGGAAGCAAATATTTATATGATTTGTTACAAAAATAATGTCAGATTTTACCTATTCTTGAAATGGATAATTTTGATAAAACATTTATATTCATGCTTTAGGATCTATACTATGGATAATTTTAGCGTTGGACATGCAAAAGTGACCAAAACGTGGTACCAATCAGACAATAAACATTCAATTTTCGGGTGTCATGTTAATGAACACGTTGTTTATTGTAAGCTACATGGGCTGGATTCTAGAATACCTACCACACTTGAAACAGCAATTTTCTGGTTGCAATGTTTACTTTTAGCTAAAATATATTGATATTTTTTTTTATATTTTGGTTGGCGTGAAGTCCTCTGAATAAGAGTATTCTTTGTGTGTTCCTCAATTTTTTCAATTTTTTTGAGAGTTTCTTTTTCAAATTAATAATAATTTTTATACCAATCTGTTCATAAAGAATTGTGCCATAATTTGAACTAATTATTTCTTGTTGGTTTAATTAAAGTGAAGAATTATGACACATTTTAATAATATTTTTGGAGTAAAATCCAACTTAGTTAAGTCACAAGTGCGTGCAGGATTTAAGTTGTTTTGTGGTGGCTGATTCCAAGATGTCGTCAAAGTGTCTCATATGCAAAAATAATTATGATAAGGCATCTGCTATCTCCTGCGATAAATGCGGTCTTTCAGCCCACTCAAATTGTGCTGATTTCTCTCAAGCTGATGTTAGAGTGTTACGATCCAAAAAAAAATTGTAAATGGTTCTGCAATTGTTTAAAAGTTCCAACTGCTCAACAAGATCTACCTCATTATGAAGATATTGATGGACTAAAAAAATTGATATCAACCCTTCAAGCAACGGTTTTATCACTGCAAAATGATTTAAATGAATTTAGAAATAAATATGAAGCTGATGGAAAAACCAACCTTGATAAACATGTTGAAATGGAGGAAATTATAAAGAAGATGGGTGATTTTAAAAATCGAGAACGAAACATTGTCTTACGAGGCCTTCCTGAAAAGTCTTCAGCTGCTGAAGAGCGTAACGTAGTCGATAACATGCTGGCTAATTTAGTTGCTGATACAGAATCATGTAATTATAACTTACATCGATTAGGTAAAAAACCAGAAAACAACAAACCTCGCATTTTAAAATTATCGTTTAATGACACAAAATACGTCAAAGAAATATTTAAAAATATTCGTAAGTTGAAAGAACTTCCCGTATTAAAAAATGTAATCATTACCAACGACAAAACACTCAAGCAGCGTGAACATCTTGCCCTGTTAAAAGAAGAAATTAATAGAATTAATAGTGATGGCAATAAAAAATTTACCATTAAATATATGAAAGGTGTCCCCCAGATTGTTAATGCAAAAAACTAAACACAAGCACATTGAGAAATCCTGATCAAAATTTGCTTTCGGTATACTATCATAATGTGCGTGGTCTTAATACCAAGCTTACTCAATTTTATAATAATGTACTTCTAAACAATTTTGATTTGTTTGTTCTCACGGAAACATGGTTGAAAGACAATATTCACAGTTCTGAGTTGTTTGACAGCCGATATGTGGTGTTTCGTTGTGATAGAGACCTTGATCGGACAGGTAAAATCTGTGGTGGTGGTGTGCTTATTGCGGCCAAGGAGGAACTCAACCCAACGTATGTCCCCTTTTCGTGCAATGTTGATAGTGTGGAATACACTTGTGTGAAACTGTCTGCCGACAATATCATTTTTTACATCATTGCAGTGTACTTTGCCCCTCCTACCCAAGTTTCAACATATGAACTATTTTTTTATGCATTATTAGCCCTTCCTTTCATATTTTCGTCCAATATTATTGTTATTGGTGATTTGAACCTAACTAATTTAAGTCAATTTTCTAATTATACTTATTGTAATGATTTATAATTAATTAAATTTGTTAATTATTTAAATCTTTTGCAAATGGATCAATTTAATAATGAAAATAATATAAATGGCAGACTTTTAGATATTATTGCTTCAAATTATAAATGTACTGTTTTCAAAAATCACGATCCTTTTGTAAATGAAGATGGTCATCATCCATCATTAATTGCAGAATTTGTCCGTCCTGTTAACACTACAGCTAAGTTGTGTAGAAATAATGATTCGTATTACCAGTTTAAAAAGGGTAACTATGAATTATTGTATCGCTTATTGAGTGAAATTGATTGGTCGTGGATTTCAGAATGTAATGACGTGAATTTAGCTGTTGATAATTTATGAAATTATATTTAATGGTTTTGATCAGTGCATACCAAAAATTCAACGGTCTAAACGTAAATACCCTATATGGTTCAATAATAACCTTATTAAATTGATTAAAATGAAGGACAAATTTAGAAAATTGTTTCACAAAACTGGTAGTTTATCTTCTTTATCTAAATTCTAGGATACTAGGTCAAAATGTAAAACTCTGGCTGACAATTTATATAAGCAATATACAATTGATTTGCAGGCTAATGTTGAATTAAACAATGATGTACACAGTCTTTAAAAATTTTTAAATAGTAAAAAAGGGGGGAAGCGTATTCCTTTTCAAATGTTTAACTGTGATGTTATGTATAAAGGTGGAGATTAGATTTGTAATGGGTTTGCTAATTATTTTATGAGTACATTTTCCAATGTCACTGACACATTTGTTTATAATAATCCATCTTCATCTGATAACAATTACATCTCGTTAGATGCAACAACAGTCTCAATAGTTGCTGACGCAATTAAAGCTCAAAGTAACAGTAAATCCCTCGGTCCTGACAACATTCCTGTTTACATAATAAAAGGTTGTACCCAATTTTTTTCTGAAGCTCTGTGTTTAATTTATAATTTATGTATTAAATTGAAATCATTTCCAGATAAATTTAAAGAAGCTAGAATTCGACCTATTCATAAATCCAGTACCAAAACCCAATTCAAGAATTACCGGCCAATTTCTTGCTTAAGTCCCCTAGCCAAAATTTTTGAATATATAATGTTTCAGTCAATTAAGAGTCAGACTCAATTTATTATATCTGAATATCAACATGGTTTCGTGTCTGGCCGCTCTACAGTCACCAATTTGCTTTGTTTTACCCAATTTGTTTTTAATGCTTTTTCGAATAATAAACAAATTGATTGTATATATACTGACTTTGCAAAAGCATTTGACAGTGTCTCTCATAAAATTTTAATTAGTAAATTGGATGCTATTGGATTTTCTAATAATACACTATCTTTAATTAATTCATATTTACTAAATAGAAAGCAGTATGTTTTCATAGACGGTTTTCAGTCTACTCCTTTTATTGCAACTTCAAGTGTACCGCAGGGCAGTATTTTAGGTCCGTTACTTTTCATCTTCTTTATTAACGATTTAGTTCGTAACTTATCTTTTTGTAACTGTTTACTTTACGCAGATGATTTTAAGATGTATGCCACGATCGAAGGCATTGATAACTGTACCAATCTACAAAATAATCTTAATAAAATTTTTGAATGGTCTATAAACAATAAATTATATTTCAATTTAAATAAATGTGAAATAATAAGTTACACCAGAAAAACTACAATTATTGAATATAATTACAAAATGAATGACACGTCTTTAATTCGCAAACAACATAAGAATGATCTCGGTGTATTATTTGATACGAAATTAAGTTTTCATTCACATATTAACACTATTATTAATGCTGCTTGTCGTACTTTAGGCTTTATCTTACGAATGACTTATACATTCCAAAATATAAAATGCTTAAAAATATTATTTGACACACTGGTAAGAAGCAAATTGGAGTATGCAAGTATAATTTGGTCTCCTTTTATTAATGCTATATTCTATCTTTAAAAGATGTACAAAAGAATTTTTTTAAACATTGTCACTTTAGATTAAATTCTGAATGGCCTGATACTGATTATGACCTCCTATTATTGAGTTTCAAAGCTGAATACCTTGAAATTAGACAAAGTAAACATCAAATTCTATTTTTGTACAAAATTATTAATAATAAAGTCTTAGTACCTGATATTCTAGCTCAACTTAATTATTACATACGACCGTTTAATTCTCGTTCAACAGTAACGTTCGCTTGTGGTGTTGCCAAAACTAAATATATTAAAAATTCTCCGATTTATTGAATGTGTTGCACTTATAATAAATACTGCAAGGAACTTGATTTTACTGTTTCTATGGGCACTTTTAAGAGACTGTTAAATAATATTAGCAAATTAAGCCATTTTTCTTTTTCTGTTGTACTAGGTGGCGCAAAAGTTGTCACCCGATGTTCTTTGGCTGCAATATTTTTTATGAATGAAAAACTTTGGTTCTGCTTTTTGATTATGTTTAGTTGATGTCTTAATTTTTTTCCTATTAAGTCGAGAAAATGATATCGGCCAATTGGCCGCCGCCAGAATGGATGATCATACGGGCCCGATTTATAGCATTTTCTAGTACTCTTGCCAGTACTTCCGGCGATGGGTTCTCGCATTCTTGACGGATATTCTCTTTGAGGGCTTGAAAAGTCTGAGGCTTGTTGACATAGACTCGTGACTTAAAGAAACCCCACAAAAAGAAGTTTGGAACGGTTAAATCGGACGACCTTGGCGGCCAGTGCAAATCACCAAAACGAGAGATTAGGCGACCCGGAAATGTAGCCCTCAGAATTTCCGTTGTGGCTCGTGCAGTATGCGCCGTTGCTCCATCCTGTTGGAACCACATGTTCTCCAGGTCAAATTCATGCAATTGAGGAAGAAGAAAGTCGTTGAGCATGGCTCTGTAGCGCTCGCCGTCCACAGTAGTCATCTTCAGCCACAGCCGCGATATTCTGAGCAGAACGGCTCCTCCGGGGCCGGCCAGACCTGGCAGCATCTCGTGTTGTACCATATTCTTCTAGGCGAGCGGCTGAACGCCGCAGTGTTTGCCCAGTTGGTGGCAGGCGACCGGGAAATCTGCACGAAAATTCACGCTGTGCCAACACCAACGACGAATTATTCCGCGAAAAAATCGAAGTAATTAAACCGCGTTTTAGAGGAATATAGCGATTCAAGTATTATGGACATGTATTTTGCATTTGTTTTTCCATTATTCATTTACTTGTCATGTTTTGTGATATACTCTGTTTTTTTTTTTGTATTTATTCTGTAATTGGGGCATTAGCCCTGTCAAATAAATGAATAAAATAAATAAAAAATAAATAAAAATATTTATAAAATTGTATATTGTTGTATATTGTAAGCTACATGGGCTGGATTCTAGAATACCTACCACATTCGAAATAGCAATTTTCTTGTTGCAATGTTTTCTTTTAGCTAAAATATTATGAAGAATTATAAAATTCGGGCGCGTAAGCAAATATTACCTATTCTTGAAATGTATATTTTGGTTACAACATTCATATTTAAGCTTCAGGATCTATAACATGAATAATTTTAGCATTGGACATGCAAAAGTGACCAAAACGTGGTACCAATCAGGTAATAAACATTCAATTTTCGAGTGCCATTTTAATGAATACGTTGTATGTGGTAAGCTACATGGGCTGGAATCTAGAATACTTACCACACTTAAAATAGCAATTTTCTAGTTGCAATGATTTCTTTTAGCTAAAATATCAGAAAGAATTATAAAATTCGGGCGCGTAAGCAAATATTTATATGATTTTTTACAAAAATAAAGTCATATTTTACCTATTCTTGCAATGGATATTTTTGTTAAAACATTCATATTCATGCTTTAGGATCTATACTATGGATAGTTTTAAGCATTGGACATGCAAAAGTGACCAAAACGTGGTTTCAATCAGATAATAAATATTCAATTTTCGGGTGTCATTTTAATGAACACGTTGTATATTGTAAGCTACATGGGCTGGATTCAAGAATATCTACCACACTTGAAATAGCAATTTTCTTGTTGCAATGTTTTCTTTTTGATAAAATATAATAAAGAATTATAAAGTTCGGGCGCAGAAGCTAATATTTATATTATTTTTTTACAAAAATTAAGTCAGATTTTACCTATTCTTAAAATAGATATTTTTGTTAAAACATTCATATTCATGCTTTAGGATCTATACTATGAATGGTTTTAAGCATTGGACATGCAAAAGTGACCAAAACGTGGTACCAATCAGATAATAAACATTAAATTTTCAAATGTGTCATTTTAATTAATATGTTGTATGTTGTAAGCTACATGGGCTGGAATCTACAACACCTACCACACTTAAAATAGCAATTTTCTTGTTGCAATGTTTTCTTTTAGCTAAAATATGATAAAGATTGATAAAATTCGGGCGCAAAAGCAAATATTTATGTTTTTTTTACAAAAATAAAGTCAGATTTTACCTATTCTTAAAATAGATATTTTTGTTAAAACATTCATATTCATGCTTTAGGATCTATACTATGGATAGTTTAGGCATTGGACATGCAAAAGTGACCAAAACGTGGTACTAATCAGATAATAAACATTCAATCTTCGGGTGTCATTTTAATGAATACGATGTATATTGTAAGCTATATGGGCTGGATTCTAGAATACCTACCACACTTGAAATAGCAATTTTCTTGTTGCAATGTTTTCTTTTAGCTAAAATATGATGAAGATTTATAAAATTCGGCCGCGGTGGCAAATATTTATATGATTTTTTTGCAAAAATAAAGTCAGATTTTATCAATTCTTGAAATGGATATTTTTGTTAAAACAATCATATTCATGCTTTAGGATCTATACTATGGATAGTTTTAAGCATTGGACATGCAAAAGTGACCAAAACGTGGTACCAATCAGATAATAAACATTTAATTTTCGGGTGTCATTTTAATGAATACGTTGTATATTGTAAGCTACATGGGCTGGATTCTAGATTAACTACCACACTTGAAATAGCAATTTTCTTATTGCAATGTTTTCTTTTAGCTAAAATATAATGAAAAATTAGAAAATACGGGCGCGGAAGCAAAAATTTATATTTTTTTTTTTACAAAAATAAGGTCAGATTTTACCTATTATTGAAATGGTTGTTTTTGTTAACACATTCATATTCATGCTTTAGGATCTATACTATGGATAATTTTAGCATTGGACATGCAAAAGTGACCAAAACGAGGTACCAATCAGATAATAAACATTCAATTTTTGGGTGTCATTTTAATAAATACGTTGTAAATTGTAAGCTACATGGGCTGGATTCCAAAATACCTACCACACTTAAAAGAGCAATTTACTTGTTGCAATGTGTTTTTTTAACTAAAATATGATGAAAAAATATAAAATTCAGGCGCGGAAGCAAATATTTATATAATTTCTTACAAAAATTAACTCAGATTTTACTAATTCTTGAGGTGGATATTTTTGTTAAAACATTCATATTCATGCTTTAGGATCTATACTATAAATAATTTTAGCATTGTACATGCAAATTTGACTAAAACGAGGTACTAATCAGATAATAAACATTCAATTTTCGGGTGTCATTTTAATGAATACGTTGTATATAGTAAGCTACATCGGCTGGATTCGAGATTACCTACCGCACTTGAAATAGCAATTTTCTTGTTGCAATGTTTTCTTTTAGCTAAAATATGATGAAGAATTATAAAATTCGGGCGCGGAAGCAATTATTTATAGGATTTTTTACAAAAATAAAGTCAGATTTAACCTATTCTTGAAATGGAAATTTTTGTTAAAACATTAATATTCATGCTTTGGGATCTATACAATGGATGGTTTTAAAAATTGTACATGCAAAAGTGACAAAACGTGGTACTAATCAGAGAATAAACATTCAATTTTCGGGTGTCATTTTAATGAATACGTTGTATATTGTAAGCTACATGGGCTGGATTCTAGATTACCTACCACATTCGAAATAGCAATTTTCTTGTTGCAATGTTTTCTTTCAGCTAAAATATTATGAAGAATTATAAAATTCGGGCGCGGAAGCAAAAAATTTATATTTTTTTTTTACAAAAATAAGGTCAGATTTTACCTATTATTGAAATGGTTGTTTTTGTTAACACATTCATATTCATGCTTTAGGATCTATACTATGGATAATTTTAGCATTGGACATGCAAAAGTGACCAAAACGAGGTACCAATCAGATAATAAACATTCAATTTTTGGGTGTCATTTTAATAAATACGTTGTATATTGTAAGCTACATGGGCTGGATTCCAAAATACCTACCACACTTAAAAGAGCAATTTACTTGTTGCAATGTGTTTTTTTAACTAAAATATGATGAAAAAATATAAAATTCAGGCGCGGAAGCTAATATTTATATGATTTCTTACAAAAATTAACTCAGATTTTACTAATTTTTGAGGTGGATATTTTTGTTAAAACATTCATATTCATGCTTTAGGATCTATACTATAAATAATTTTAGCATTGTACATGCAAATTTGACTAAAACGAGGTACTATCAGATAATAAACATTCAATTTTCAGGTGTCATTTTAATGAATACGTTGTATATAGTAAGCTACATCGGCTGGATTCGAGATTACCTACCGCACTTGAAATAGCAATTTTCTTGTTGCAATGTTTTCTTTTAGCTAAAATATGATGAAGAATTATAAAATTCGGGCGCGGAAGCAATTATTTATAGGATTTTTTACAAAAATAAAGTCAGATTTAACCTATTCTTGAAATGGTATTTTTTGTTAAAACATTAATATTCATGCTTTGGGATCTATACAATGGATGGTTTTAAAAATTGTACATGCAAAAGTGACAAAACGTGGTACTAATCAGAGAATAAACATTCAATTTTCGGGTGTCATTTTAATGAATACGTTGTATATTGTAAGCTACATGGGCTGGATTCTAGAATACCTACCACACTTGAAATAGCAATTTTCTTGTTGCGATGTTTTCTTTTAGCTAAAATATGATAAAGAATTATAAAATTCGGGCGCGGAAGCAAATATTTGTATGATTTTTTACAAAAATTAAAACAGATTTTACCTATTATTCAAATGGATATATTTGTTAAAACATTCATATTCATGCTTTCGGATCTATACTATGAATGGTTTTAAGCATTGGACATGCAAAAGTGACCAAATCGTGGCACCAATCAGAAAATAAACATACAATTTTCGGGTGTGATTTTAATAAATACGTTGTATATTGTAAGCTACATGGGCTGGACTCTAGAATACCTACCCCACTTGAAATAGCAATTTTCTTGTTGTAATGTTTTCTTTAGCTAAAATATAATGAAGGAATATAAAATTCGGGCGCGGAAGCAAATATTTATATGGTTTTTTACAAAATAATGTGAGATTTTACCTATTCTTTATGAATACGTTGTATATTGTAAGCTACATGGGCTGGATTCTAGAATACCTACCACACTTGAAATAGCAATTTTCTTATTGCAATGTTTTTTTTTAACTAAAATATGATGAAGAAATATAAAATACGGGCGCGGAAGCAGAATTTTAACTGATTTTTTACAAAAATAAAGTCCGATTTTACCTATTCTTGAAATGGATATTTTAGTTAAAACATTTATATTTATGCTTTAGGATCTAAACTATGGATGGTTTTAAGCATTCGACATGCAAAAGTGACCAAAACGTGGTACCAGTCAGATAATAAACATTCTATTTTCGGGTGTCATTTTAATGAATACGTTTTATATTGTAAGCTAGATGGGCTGAATTCTAGAATACCTACCACACTTGAAACAGCAATTTTCTTGTTGCAATGTTTTCTTTTAGCCAAAATATGATAAAGAATTATAAAATTTAGGCGCGAAAGCAAATATTTATATGCCTTTTTACAAAAATAATGTCAGATTTTACCTATTCTTAAAATGTATATTTTTGTTAAAACATTCATATTCATGCTTTAGGATCTATACTATGGATGGTTTTAAGCATTGGGTATGCAAAAGTGACCAAAACGTGTTACCAATCAGATTCAATTTGCGGGTGTCATTTAAATGAATACGATGTATATTTTAAGCTACATGGGCTGGATTCTACAATACCTACCACACTTGTAATAGCAATTTTCATGTTGCCATGTTTTCTTTTAGCTAAAATATCATTAAGAATTATAAAATTGGGGCGCGGAAGCAAATATTTATATGATTTTTACAAAAATAAAGTCAGACTTTACCTATTATTGATGAATAAATTGTACTCGTATATTGTAAGCTATATGGGCTGAATTCTAGAATATCTACCACACTTGAAATGGCAATTTTCTTGTTGCAATGTTTTCTTTTAGATAAAATATGATACAAAATTATAAAATTCAGGCGCGAAAGCAAATATTTATTTGATTTTTTACAAAAATGAAGTCAGATTTTACCTATTCTTGATGTATATTGTAAGCTACATGGGCTGGATTATAGAATACCTACCACGCATGAAATAGCAATTTTCTTGTTGCAATGTTTTGTTTTAGCTGAAATATGATGAAGAATTATAATATTCGGGCTCGGAAGCAAATATTTATATGATTTTTTACAAAAATAAAGTCATATTTTATCTATTCTTGAAATGGATATTTTTGTTAAAACATTCATATTCATGCTTTAGGATCTATACTATGGATAATTTTAGCAGTCGACATGCAAAAGTGACCAAAACGTGGTACTATTTAGATAATAAACATGTAAGCTATATGGGCTGGATTTTAGGATATCTACCAAACTTGAAATAGCAATTTTCTTGTTGCAATGTTTTCTTTTAGCTGAAATATGATGAAGAATTATAAAATTCGGGCACGGAAGCAAATATTTATATGATTTTTTAAAAATATAAAGTCAAATTTTACCTATCCTTGAAATGGATTTTTTTGTTAAAATATATATTCATGCTTTAGGATCTATACTATGGATGGTTTTAAGCATCGGACATGCAAAAGTGACCAAAACGTGTTACCAATCAGATTAAATTTTTGGGTGTCATTTAAATGAATACGATGTATATTTTAAGCTACATGGGCTGAATTCTAGAATAACTACCACACTTGAAATAGCAATTTTTTTGTTGCAATGTTTTCTTTTAACTAAAATATCATTAAGAATTATAAAATTGGGGCGCGGAAGCAAATATTTATATGATTTTTTACATAAATAAAATCAGACTTTACCTATTCTTGATGAATAAGTTGTATATTGTAAGCTACATGGGCTGGATTCTAGAATACCTACCACACTTGAAATGGCAATTTTCTTGTTGCAATGTTTAATTTTAGATAAAATATGATACAAAATTATAAAATTCAGGCGCGGAAGCAAATATTTATATGATTTTTACCAAAAATAAAATCAGATTTTACCTATTCTTGATGTATATTGTAAGCTACATGGGCTGGATTCTAGAATACCTACCACACATGAAATAGCAATTTTCTTGTTGCAATGTTTTTTTTTTTAGCTGAAATATGATGAAGAATTATAAAATTCGGGCGCGGAAGCAAATATTTATATGATTTTTTACAAAAATAAAGTCAGATTTTATCTATTCTTGAAATGGATATTTTTGTTAAAACATTCATATTCATGCTTTAGGATCTATGCTATGGATAATTTTGGCAGTGGACATGCAAAAGTGACCAAAACGTGGTACCATTTAGATAATAAACATTCAATTTTCGGGTGTCATTTTAATGAATACGTTGTATATCTAAGCTACATGGGCTAGAATCTAGAATACCTACTACACTTGAAATGGCAATTTTCTAAATGCAATGTTTTCTTTTAACTGAAATATGATGAAGAATCATAAAATTCGGGCGCGGAAGCTAATATTTATATGATTTTTTACAAATATAAAGTCATATTTTACTTATTCTTAATGAATACGTTGTATATTTGAAGCTACATGGGCTGGATTCTAGAATACCTACCACACTTGAAATAGCAGTTTTATTGTTGCAATGTTTTCTTTTAGCTAAAATATGATAAGAAATTTTAAAATTCGGGCGCGGAAGCAAATATTTATATGATATTTTACAAAAATTAAGTCAGATTTTACCTATTCTTGAAATGGATATTTTTGTTAAAACATTCATATGCATGCTTTAAGATCTATACTATGGATAATTTTAGCATTGGACATGTATAAGTGACCAAAACGTGGTACCAATCAGATAATAAACATTCAATTTTCCGGCGTCATTTTAATGAATACGTTGTATATTGTAAGCTACATGGGCTGGATTCTAGAATACCTACCACACTTGAAATAGCAACTTTCTTATTGCAATGTTTTCTTTTAGCTAAAATATGATGAAGAATTATAAAATACGGGCGCGGAAGCAAAAATTTAAATGATATTTTACAAAAATGTCAGATTTTACCTATTCTTGAAATGGATATTTTAGTTAAAACATTCATATTCATGCTTTAGGATCTAAACTATGGATGGTTTTAAGCATTCGACATGCAAAAGTGACCAAAACGTGGTACCAGTCAGATAATAAACATTCAATTTTCGGGTGTCATTTTAATGAATACGTTTTATATTGTATGCTACATGGGCTGAATTCTAGAATACCTACCGCACTTGAAACAGCAATTTTCTTGTTGCAATGTTTTCTTTTAGCCAAAATATGATGAAGAATTATAAAATTCAGGCGCGGAAGCAAATATTTATATGACTTTTTACAAAAATAATGTCAGATTTTATCTATTCTTGAAATGGATTTTCAATTTTCGGGTGTCATTTTAATGAAAACGTTGTATATTGTAAGCTACATGGGCTGGATTCTGGAATACCTACCACACTTGAAAGAGCAATTTTGTTGTTGCAATGTTTTCTTTTAGCTAAAATAAGATGAATTATAACATTCGGGCGCGGAAGCAAATATTTATATGATTTTTTACAAAAAAATTGTCAGATTTTACCTAATCTTGATGAATACGTTGTGCATTGTAAGCTATATGGGCTGGATTTTAGGATACCTACCAAACTTGAAATAGCAATTTTCTTGTTGCAATGTTTTCTTTTAGCTGAAATATGATAAAGAATTATAAAATTCGGGCACGGAAGCAAATATTTATATGATTTTTTACAAATATAAAGTCAGATTTTACCTACTCTTGAAATGGATTTTTTTTGTTAAAACATTCATATTCATGCTTTAAGGAATATACTATAGATTTTTTTAAGCATTGGACATGCAAAAGTGACAAAAACGTGTTACCAATCTGAAAATAAACATTAAATTTTTGAGTGTTATTTTAATGAATACGTTCTATATTTTAAGCAACATGGGCTGGATTCTAGAATACCTACCACTCTTGAAATAACAATTTTCTTGTTGCAATATTTTCTCTTAGCTAAAATATAATAAAGAATTATAAAATTCGGCCGCGGAAGCAAATATTTATATGATTTTTTACAAAAATTAAGTCAGATTTTACCTATTCTTGAAATGGATATTTTTGTTAAAACATTCATATTCATGCTTTAGGATCTACACTATGGATGGTTTTAAGCACTGGACATGCAAAAGTGACCAAAACGTGGTACCAATCAGATAATAAACAATACATTTTCAGGTGTCATTTTAATTTTGAATACGTTGTATATTGTAAGCTACATGGGCTGTATTCTAGAATACCTACCACACTTGAAATAACAATTTTCATGATGGAATGTTTTCTTTTAGCTAAAATATGATGAAGAATTAGAAAATTCGGCCGCGGAAGCAAATATTTATATGATTTTTTACAAAAATTAAGTCAGATTTTACCTATTCTTGAAATGGATATTTTTGTTAAAACATTCATATTCATGCTTTAGGATCTACACTATGGATGGTTTTAAGCATTGGACATGCAAAAGTGACCAAAACGTGATACCAATCAGATAATAAACATTTAAGTTTCGGGTGTAATTTTAATGAATACGTTGTATAATGTAAGCTACATGGGCTGGATTCTAGAATACCTACCACACTTGAAATAGCAATTTTTTTGTTGCAATGTTTTCTTTTAGCTATTTTGTTTGTTCTCCGGGAAAGTGAGTTTTTAAAAAGAATTAAAATTACAACGGGTCTAATCTACGTTCTTTATTCGTATTAGAAGTACAAAAGGCAAGATACATGACATGTACAGGCTGTTTTATAATGTACGTTATATCTACAAGGAGATTTCATGTTCATGTTGATAGTCGGCAGATTGTGTTTCTTAACTCCTCCGGCCTTAGATGAGAACTATGGGGTTTTAGCCACAATGTTCGATGAAAATGACATATTTGGCAACATTATTTTTTTCTTTTCATTGCAAATTTCAACTTTATTTTTGTCTAAAAGTTTAGTTATTTTGAATGGTCCTAAAAATTTCAATGACTTTTTACTTCTATTTAAAGGATTTTGTTTATAAACGGTTTGTCCTATTTTGAAAGCGTAATTTGTATCACCGTGGGTGTTATGTTTCGTTATTATCTTCTTTTTATCGGAATGTAGTTTATCAGAGACTTCTTGATAAACATGTTTTAATTTGTCTTTATGATTCTGAATGTAATCGTTGTAAAAGGAATTGGGAAGGAATATTTCGTTTGGATTTCTAGAATTTGTGTGTCCGAATGCTAATTCAAAGGGGGTGTAATTTGTAGCGCTGTGAATGGAGTTATTGTAACCAATTATTGCATATTGCATTTGATCAGTGTTATCGTCCGGATACATTTCTTTTAGAATTCTTAGATGTTCAATTATTGTTGAATGAAATCGTTCTATAATGGAATTTGATTCGTGATGTAAAGGGATGGTAAAATGGACATTAATTTTATGCAATTTTAAAAGTTCTTTGGTAGTGTTATTATTGAACTCTTTACCGTTATCCAAAATTAAATTTTTGGGTATGCCAAATGAAGCAAAATATTTTATTAAGGCATTACTAGTATGAAGAGCAGTATTTCCTTCTATGAATATAGCTTGTGCGAATTTTGTAAAGGCATCTACAAGAGTAAGATAATTTTTATTATCAACCATAAAGATATCTACGTGTATTATCTTAAAAGGTCGTGAGGCTGTTTCAGTAAGCATGAGCGGGACATATGGTTTTTTCCTAGCATATTTTGCTCTTTGACAAATTTCACATGCGTTTATAAAATTTGTTATTGTTGTTTTCATATGTTTCCAATAATAATTTCTTTTAAGATATTCCAAAGTTTCATTAATGCCTAAGACGAAATCTAGTACCTGACATACAAGGGATTTAATTTATGAGTTTTACTTGCCTCAAAAGTAATCCACGAATTATATTAATGAACAACTTTAACACGAAACAAGGGTAACGATAGTCGCTGCCACCACTATCACTTTATTTAAAAGTCTGCCGTGATAAATGCAGACATGGGGATGTTTAATAATGACCACAATTAACGGACGCGGTTTATTGTAATTATGGTCAAATTGGTACAGGGTAGTAATTTTAGAATAATAGAGTGTTACCTACGCGTTGTGTTACCACGTCACAAAGACAAGGGTTGGAATAGGATGGGCTGAATCAAACACGATATTCCAACAATAACAAAATTATATAAATTTTATATAATTCAAATAAACTACAACGCGTAACTTGATTCTATATAAACTCTAAATTCTTTCTTTTCTAATTTACAACAATTTTGAAAACTTTTTTACATCGATCTACAAATCAATATTAATTCACACAGAATATAATAAAAACTACTTACAAATTTACACCACGATGAGAGAGCCTTTACACACAGTAAAACAACTAATTGGTTATTTCACTAAGAAATACCAAGGTATGTCTGACAATCAGTCAAGACATCCGCAACAATCGACGAGTACAACAAGAGAGCAAGATTTCGAACTTCTAAACACTATTTAATAGTAAAAATCCAGAAGTTCTCAACCTATGTTTGTCCGGCTCTTCTCATCCTCTAAGTACAAACTATGCTGAAAATAACCCAACTATTGATGTCCACCGAGGGCATCACGTATCGGAAATGGACAGTTATGTCTTTTAAAACAAGCTTCAAGGCGCAAAAAGAGCGTCCTCAACCATAATTCTGTCCATTTCGTAACAGCTGGAGTACTGCTATACCAAAAATTTACAAAAATACACAGCCGCCAAGCGACCGTGTTACAGTACAAAAGGTTTGTCAAAATCAGGGTATTGTAATATGGGATCGTTTGTAAGTAGTTCTTTACATGTATTGAAACTGTCTATGAATTCTTTGTCGTGAATAATTTTGGCGTCTTTTTTCAAACATTTGGTCATGGGTTTTGTTATTTTTGCAAAGTCTTTGATGAAACGTCTATAGTAACCTAGTAATCCTAAAAAGCTTTTAATTTTTTTTGGTGTTCGAGGTATGGGGAAATTTTTGATTGGCGAAATTTTATCTGGGTTAGGTTTTACACCATCGGCGGTAATTACATGTCCTAAATATTGAACGGTTTTTTGAAGAAATTCGCTTTTGTCAAGTTGAATTTTGAAGTTACTGATTCGTAAATGATTAAATACTGATTTTAGTCTTTCAATATGCTCCTGAAGGGATGAACTAAAAATAATAATGTTATCGAGATATACTAAACATGTCTCGTGCTGAAGGCCGCGAAGAACACTGTCCATAACTCATTGAAAGGTTGATGGGGCGTTTTTTAAACCGAATGGCATGCGTTTAAATTCATAATGCCCGCCTTCTACAGAAAATGCTGTTTTTTGAATATCATTAGGATCTACTTCTATCTGATGGAAGCCGCTAGCTAGGTCTAAAGTCGAAAAGTAAGTTGCTCTGCCAAGTTTGTCTAGTATGTCGGAAATGTTTGGTATTGGGTACTTGTCGTCAATGGTTTGTTCGTTCAATTTTCGGTAGTCTATAACTACGCGCCACTTCTTCTTACCAGAAGCGTCGAGTTTTTTCGGGACTATTCAGATAGGACTGGACCAAGGGGATACGCTGTCTTGTATTATACCTTGCTCAAGCATTTTATTAATTTGAGACTTGACTTCGTTTTTATGAATTTCGGGGAACCGATATGATTTTACATGACTTGGTGTATCGTCTTTCAATTTAATTTTGTGGGTTATTTCGTACGAAAAACTCAAAGGTGTTTTCTCGCAATAAAATATATCTCTATATTCGAAACATAATTTTCTAATTGCTTCTTTTTCTTCTTTATTACAATGATCTATTCTAATATTTTTCAAATTTTGTTTTAAAAGATTATCGTATTCTATATCGGGTTCTTCATCAATTTCCATTTTTTTCAACAAAATTAATTTCGATAGGGTCTAAAGGTTCAATTTCTAATGGTTCTAGTATGTTTAACTGAACAGGGTTCTTGTTAATATTTTTAATGTAGTTATAGCAAAATTGTGTGAAACGTTTACAACTGCTTTTGGCATTTATACACCATTTTCAAAATTAGTATGATTTAAAATTCCTATACCGTTTCTCATTTTAATTGGTAATTTTGCTACAAATGATGTTCGAGGTGGTACAATAATGGAATGTGAAAGGGCTGAATTATTATGGACTTTTGTTTCGTTGTCGGGATTGAAAATTATGGGTATAACGGCGTCTGGTGTTGTTAGTTGTTTGTTTGTGACATTTACATTTGCGTTTAGTTGTCTTAAAAGATCAACACCGATGAGGCCATTGTATTTGTTACTGAATTTAAACAAATAAAATTTATGAGTTTCGGGAATATTAAAATTTTGAAAATAGGGATTTCTGCAACTTCATTGTGGTATGATACATTATGTGCTGTTTGAATATTAAAATTTTGATTATAAATGTA
Source organism: Stenolophus ochropezus (assembly GCA_035578165.1). Lineage (NCBI taxonomy): Eukaryota > Metazoa > Arthropoda > Insecta > Coleoptera > Carabidae > Stenolophus > Stenolophus ochropezus. Next base: position 197,684 of record JAQOWZ010000166.1, read on the forward strand.
ATTTGGATAAAATGTGTATGCTAATTCCGGATTTATTAAACTTTTAGTGCTACCAATATCTATCAAAAAATTGGCATTTAATTCGGGGATATATATGTGGGGCAAATTTGCTTTTATTGTGTTTAATTGTACTACGTCTGATTGTTGGCATTGTTGGTCATAGGAAAATTTACATTTGATTCAGCATTGTTGATAACGAGTTCTTCATACGTGATGTTATCATCACTGTTGTAATAGGAATCGTCGTAAGTTAAAGTGTGTGAATAGTCATAATACGTGTCATATTCATAGTCTACGGGATTGTTCTCATAGGTTTCATATTCGGTGTTATAGGATATGTCTTGGGAAGTTTGGGGTGATTGTTCGGTGTCAGACTGGATATTCTGATTAAATAATTGGGTTGATGTGAATGTTTTTTGAGGGTTACTTCTTCTAGAATGGATTGATGAAGTGTCCATCGGTTCGGGTTTAAATGGTTGGGGTTGATTTGGACGTGTAAAATTTTGTTGGAAATTAGGACGGAAAGTATTTTGTTGTATATTTGGACGTGAGAAATTCTGTGGGAAATTTACTGGTCTCTGGATATGTTGAAATGTAGGTGGACGCAATTGGATTTGTGGTTGTCTTTGTGCATAATGCACGGGTCTATAATTAGGTTGAGTAGTATTTTGGAAAGGATTCATTTTTGTAGGTGAATGCAATGTGGGACGTTGTTGAGAGATTTAGTAATTTGGTGTAGGAATTGGATTTGGTCGGTATTGGTAATTTTGGCTATAATTGGACGTTATTTGTTGTCTGGCTGGTAAAATTCTATGATCAGGTTTAAAATTTAATTGCGAGTTTATTGAACTTTGCCTCTGTGTAGAATAGAGGAAATTTTCTTCTTCAATAACTAAACTCATAGCTTTCTCTAAACTCTCAGGGTTCCGTAATCTGATGTTTGTTTGTATGTTAGGTGGTAAGCCGCGAATAAATGTTTTTAATGCTAAATCATTATAATTTTCTTGTTTTATCTTTCTTTCTTCAGCACTAATTTCGAAACTATTTAATTTAGACATAATTAAGCTACGTGAATCTTGACATCTCATATCAAATTATAGGGTGATTCATTTTTATTTGGACGAAGCGATATCAAATCCTGAACTAGACAATCAATGTTTCTTTGATCTCCAAAACTTAATCTTAGAGCAGTTTTTACTTCCTCCCATGTACTGAGTTCTGTACGGGATCCAATTAAAATAAGAGCTCTGCCTGTTAATTTTCCTAATATAGCTCTTACAAGGAAATTTTTTAATGTTATATTTGTATGAGTTCCAAAAGTAATAATTAAATTTTGACAAGAATCAAGAAATATATTTAATGTGGGGGGATTTCCTTCATAGTGTGGAATCGAATCTACATACAATTTTAAGAGTTGGTAATTGACTGGGGCTGTTATTTGGGGTTGAGCTTGGGTAGGTGGTGGTTACATTTACATTTCTGTATCTGTGTCTCCCAAATTAAATTGAGTTAGTATTTCAGATAAGTTTAGGATGTCGTTATTAGACATAAATATTTCGGTTGTGGCTTATTTTAAATTATTTTTATTCTAGTTGAAACTGTTGCTACGGTATGTGGGAATAGTTTTGTTTGGGATATGAGCTTTGTTTGTACTTACATAAATATGTCTATTTTTATTCTTCTTAACCTAATGCCTATAGGTTTGGATGATTTTTGTTCCTCTCCCAGGTCTTCCTAGTCTAAGGTCTGGCTACGGCGATGCTGTCCTTCACCAGGTCTGGCTTTGGCGATGCTGTCCTCCACCAGCGCGTTGTATTTTCTACTCTCTCAAGACTCGTCTCCCGATTTCGGCTGCTGGGCTCGTGTTAAACCGATATACGCTCGATTTTCACTCCCGTATCGAAATGTGATACTAGATTAACTGTTGATACAGAAATTACCCGTTCGATACGAATAATTTCGAGTATCCTACCGACTGCGCCAATTTTGTTTGTCCTCCGGGAAAGTGAGTTTTTAAAAAGAATTAAAATTACAACGGGTCTAATCTACGTTCTTTATTCGTGTTAGAAGTACAAAAGACAAGATACATGACATGTACAAGCTGTTTTATAATGTACGTTATCTCTACAAGGAGGTTTCATGTTCATGTTGATAGTCGGCAGATTGTGTTTCTTAACTAGTAAAAATATTATGAAGAATTATAAAATTCAGGCGCGGAAGCAAATATTTATATGATTTTTTACAAATAAAAAGTCAGATTTTAACTATTCTTGAAATGGATATTTTTGCTAAAACATTCATATTCATACTTTAGGTTCTATACTATGGATAATTTTAGCATTGGACATGCATAAGTGACCAAAACGTGATACCAATCAGATAATAAACATTTAAATTTCGGGTGTCATTTTAATGAATATGTTGTATAATGTAAGCTACATGGGCTGGATTCTTGAATACCTACCACACTTGAAATAGCAATTTTCTTATTGCAATGTTTTCTTTTAGCTAAAATATGATGAAGAGTTATAAAATTCGGTCGCGGAAGCAAATATTTATATGATGTTTTACTAAAATAAAGTCAGATTTTACCTATTCTTGATATGGATATTTTTGTTAAAACATTCATATTTATGCTTTAGGATCTATACTATGGAGGATTTTAAGCATTGGACATGCAAAAGTGACCAAAACGTGGTACCAATCAGATACTAAACATTTAATTTTCGGGTGTCATTTTAATGAATATGTTGTATATTGTAAGCTACGTGGGCTAGATTCTAAAATACCTAACACACTTGAAATAGCAATTTTCTTGTTGCAATGTTTTGTTTTAGGTAAAA
>JAQOWZ010000166.1:200549-213994 GCA_035578165.1 Stenolophus ochropezus
TTGCAACAAGAAAATTGCTATTTCAAGTGTGGAAGGTATTCTACAATCCAGCCCATGTAGCTTACAATATACAACGTATTCATTAAAATGACACCTGAAAATTGAATGTTTATTAACTGATTGGTACCACGTTTTGATCACTTTTGCATGTCCAATGCTAAATGTAAAAAATCATATAAGTATTTGCTTCTGGCCCGAATTTTATAATTCTTTATCATATTTTAGCTAAAAGAATACATTGCAACAAGAAAATTGCTATTTCAAGTGTGGTAGGTATTCTAGAATCCAGCCCATGTAGCTTACAATATACAACGTATTCATTAAAATGAGACTTGAAAATTGAACGTTTATTATCTGACTGGTACCACGTTTTGGTCACTTTTGCATGTCGAATGCTAAAATTATCCATAATATAGATCCTAAAGCATGAATAAGAATGTTTTAACAAAAATATCCATTTCAAGAATAGCTAAAATCTGACTTTATTTTTGTAAAAAATCATATAAATATTTGTTTCCGCGCCCGAATTTTATAATTCTTCATCATATTTTAGCTAAAAGAAAACATTGCAACAAGAAAATTGCTATTTCAAGTGTGGTAGGTATTTTAGAATCCAGCCCATGTTGCTTACAATTTACAACGTATTCATTAATATGACACCCGAAAATTGAATGCTTATTATCTGATTGGTACCACTGTGTTAGGTATTCTAGAATCAAGCCTATGTAGCTTACAATATACTACGTATTCATCAAGAGTAGGTAAAATATGACATTATTTTTGTAATAAATCATATAAATATTTGCTTCCGCGCCCGAATTTTATAATTCTTCATCATATTTTAGCTAAAAGAATACATTGCAACAAGAAAATTGCTACTTCAAGTGTGAAAGGTATTCTAGAATCAAGCCAATGTAGCTTGCAAAATTAAACGTATTCATCAAGAATAGGTAAAATCTGACTTTATTTTTGTAAAAAATCATATAAATATTTGTTTCCGCGCCCGAATTATATAATTCTTCTTCATATATAAGCTAAAAGAAAACATTGCAACAAGAAAATTACTATTTCAAGTGTGGTAGGTATTCTAGAATCCAGCCCATGTAGTTTACAATATACAACGTATTCATTAAAATGACACCCGAAAATTAATTGTTTATTATCTGGCTGGTACCACGTTTTGTCAATTTGCATGTCCAATGCTAAAATTATCCATATTATAGATTCTAAAGCTTGAATAAGAATGTTTTAACAAAAATATACATTTCAAGAATAAGTGAAATCTGACTTTATTTTTGTAAAAAATCATATAAATATTTGCTTCCGCGCCCGAATTTTATAATTCCTCAACATATTTTACCTAAAAGAAAACATTGTAACAAGATAACTGCTATTTCAAGTGTGGTAGGTATTCTAAAATCCAGCTCATGTAGCTTACAATATACAACGTATTCATTAAAATGACACCCGAAAATTAAATGTTTATTATCTGATTGGTACCAGGTTTTAGTCACTTTTGCATGTCCAATGCTAAAATTAACTATAGTATAGATCCTAAAGCATGAATATGAATGTTTTTACAAAAATATCCATTTCAAGAATAGTTAAACTCTGACTTTATTTTTGTAAAAAATCATATAAATATTTGCTTCCGCGCCCGAATTTTATATTTTTTTATTATATTTTAGCTAAAAGGAAACATTGCAAAAAGAAAATTGCTATTTTAAGTGTGGTAGGTATTCTAGAATCCTTCCCATGTAGCTTACAATATACAACGTATTCATTAAAATGACACCCGAAATTTGAATGTTTATTATCTGATTGGTACCACGTTTTGGTCACTTTTGCATGTCCAATGGTTAAACCCATTTATAGTATATATCCTAAAGCATGAATATGAATGTTTCTAAAAAATATCCATTTTAAGAATAGGTAAAATCTGCCTTTATTTTTGTAAAAAATCATATCAATATTTGCTTCCGCTTTCGAATTTTATAATTCTTCATCATATTTTTGCGAAAAGAAAACATTGCATCAAGAAAATTGCTATTTCATGTGTGGTAGGTATTCTAGAATCCAGCCCATGTAGCTTACAATATACAACATATTCTTCAAGAATAGGTAAAATCTGACTTTATTTTTGTAAAAAATCATATAAAAATTTACTTCCGCGCCCGAATTTTATAATTCTTCATCATATTTTAGCTAAAAGAAAACATTGCAACAACAAAATTGCTATTTCAAGTGTGGTAGGTATTCTAGAATCCAGCCCATGTAGCTTACAATATACAACGTAGTCATCAAAAATAGATTAAATCTGACTTGATTTTTGTAATAAATTATATAAATATTTGCTTTCGCGCTCGAATTTTATAATTCTTCAACATATTTTACCTAAAAGAAAACATTGCAACAAGAAAATTGCTATTCCAAGTGTGGTAGGTATTTTAGAATCCAGCCCATGTAGCTTACAATATACAAGGTATTTATCAAGCATATGTAAAATCGGATTTTATTTTTGAAAAAAATCATTTAAATATTTGCTTCCGCGCCCGATTTTTATAACTTTTCATCATATTTTATCTAAAAGAAAACATTGCAACAAGAAAATTGCTATTTCAAGTGTAGTAGGTATTTAAAATCCAGCCCATGTAGCTTACAATATACAACGTAATCATTAAAATGACACCCGACAATTGAATGTTTATTATCTGATTGGTACCACGTTTTGGTCACTTTTGCATATCCAATGCTAAAATTATCCATAGTATAGATCCTAAAGCATGAATATGAATGTTTTAACAAAAATATACATTTCAAGAATACGTAAAATCTGACTTTATTTTTGTAAAATATCATTTAATATTTGCTAACGCACCCGAAATTTATAATTCTTTATAATATTTTTGTTAAAAGAAAACATCGCAACAAGAAAATTGCTATTTCAAGTGTGGTAGGTATTCTAGAATCCAGCCCATGTAGCATACGATATACAAAGTATTCATCAAGAATAGGTAAAACCAGACTTTATTTTAAAAAAAAACTTTTAAATATTAGCTTCCGCGCCCGAATTTTATAATTTTTCATCATAATTTAGCTAAAAGAAAACATTGCATCAAGAAAATTGCTATTTCAAATGTGGTAGGTACTCTAGCTTTCAATATACAACGTATTCATTAAAATGACACTTGAAAATTGAATGTTTATTATCTGATTGGTACCACGTTTTGGTCACTTTTGCATGTTTAATGCTTAAAACCATCCATAGTATAGATCCTAAAGCATGAATATGAATGTTTTAACAAAAATATCCAATTTAAGAATAGGTAAAATCTGACTTTATTTTTGTAATAAATCATAAAAATATTTGCTTCCGCGCCCGAATTTTATAATTCTTCATCATATTTTAGCTAAAAGAAAACATTGCAACAAGAAAATTGCTATTTCAAGTGTGGTAGGTATTCTAGAATCCAGCCCATGTAGCTTACAATATACAATGTATTTATCAAGAATATGTAAAATCAGACTTTATTTTTAAAAAATCATTTAAATATTTGCTTCCGCGCCCGATTTTTATAATTTTTCATCATATTTTATCTAAAAGAAAACATTGCAACAAGAAAATTGCTATTTCAAGTGTGGTAGGTATTGTACAATCCAGCCCATGTAGCTTACAATATACAACGTATTCATTAAAACGACACCCGAAAATTGAATGTTTATTATCTGATTGGTACCACGTTTTGGTTACTTTTACATGCCTAATGCTTAAAACCATCCATAGTATAGATCCTACGGCTTGAATATGAATGATTTAACAAAAATATCTATTTCTAGCATAGGTAAAATCTGACATTATTTTTGTAAAAAATCATATAAATATTTGCTTCCGCGCCCGAATTTTATATTTCTTTATCATATTTTAGCTAAAAGAAAACATTGCAACAAGAAAATTGCTATTTCAAGTGTGATAGGTATTCTAGTATCCAGAACATGTAGCTTACAATTTAAAACGTATTCATCAAGAATACGTAAAATCTGACTTTATTTTTGTAAAAAATCATATAAATATTTGCTTCCACGCCCGAATTTTATAATTCTTCATCATATTTTAGCTAAAAGAAAACATTGCAAGAAGAAAATTGCTATTTCAAGTGTATTAGGTATTCTGGAATCCAGCCCATGTACCTAACAATATACAACGTATTCATCAAGAAAAGATAAAATCTGACATTATTTTTGTAAAAAATCATGTAAATATTTACTTCCGCGGCTGAATTTTATAATTTTTCTTCATATTATAGTTAAAAGAAAATATTGCAACAAGAAAACTGCTATTTCAAGTGTGGTAGGTATTCTAAAATACCATGTAGCTTACAATATACAACGTATTAATTACAATGACACCCGAAAAGTAAATGTTTATTATCTGATTGGTATCACGTTTTGGTCACTTTTGCATGTCCAATGCTTAAATCCATCCATAGTATAGATCCTAAAGTATAAATATGAATATTTTAAAAAAATATTCATTTTAAGATTAGGTAAAATCTATCTTTGTTTTTGTAAATAATCATATAAATATTAGCTTCCGCGCCCGAATTTTGTAATTCTTCATCATATTTTAGCTAAAAGAAAACATTGTAACAAGAAAATTGCTATTTCAAGTGTGGTAGGTATTCTAGAATCGAGCCCATGTAGCTTACAATATACAACGTATTCATTAAAACGACACTCGAAAATTGAATGTTTATTATCTGATTGGTACCACGTTTTGGTTACGTTTACATGCCTAATGCTTAAAACCATCCATAGTATAGATCCTAAGGCTTGAATATGAATGATTTAACAAAAATATCTATTTCTAGCATAGGTAAAATCTGACATTATTTTTGTAAAAAATCATATAAATATTTGCTTCCGCGCCCGAATTTTATATTTCTTTATCATATTTTAGCTAAAATAAAACATTGCAACAAGAAAATTGCTATTTCAAGTGTGATAGGTATTCTAGTATCCAGAACATGTAGCTTACAATTTAAAACGTATTCATCAAGAATACGTAAAATCTGACTTTATTTTTGTAAAAAATCATATAAATATTTGCTTCCGCGCCCGAATTTTATAATTCTTCAACATATTTTAGTTAAAAGAAAACATTGCAACAAGAAAATTGCTATTTCAAGTGTGGTAGATATTCTAGAATCCAGCCCATGTAGCTTACAATATACAACGTATTCATCAAGAATAGGTAAAATCTGACTTTATTTTTGAAAAAAAATCATATAAATATTTGCTTCCGCGGCCGAATTTTATGATTCTTTATTATATTTTAGTAAAAGAAAACATTGCAAGAAGAAAATTGCTATTTCAAGTGTGGTAGGTATTCTAGAATCCAGCCCAAGTAGCTTACAATATACAACGTATTCATTAATATGACACCCGAAAGTTAAATGTTTATTATCTGATTGGTACCACGTTTTGGTCACTTTTGCATGTCCAATGCTAAAATTATCCATAGTGTAACGTTTTATTTATTTAGGTGAAGTGTAAAATTGATTAAAATTAAATTAATATTTATATAACTAAGTTTAATTAAAGAAATATGAATTATATAGTATAATGAAAAATAACTAACACTACGAATTAACAAATATAAACACTAACTTAACACTAACATACATCAATAAAGACTTAAACACTAAGATAATTTATTTAAACAATTAGAACTACGAAATATTTATTTCAACAATATTTATATTACTCTTTATTTATATCACTGTCTATTTATTTATATCACCATCTGTTCACTACACGTATCTATACAAGACTGTCCTCCCGATCTTTTGCTCGGCGTATTTAAGTAAAACAGTTCCTTCTGGAACATTCGTCGATTATTCTCGAAATCAGAACAATGGGGAGCGGACGGACGTGTTCTGACCTGTTCACTAGCGGCCACCGCCCGCGCTGCCGCCCGCACCGCGACCCTTGGTTCGCTACATTGCCCCCTCCTTAAGACTGTTTCGTCCCGGAACAGTTCGTTATGACGAAATCTGCATGCATCACCCTTGGTGCATCTGGAAGTCTTGAAGAAATAACAGTCGACGGTCCGTTTGAGTAGACCGGTAGAGCTGCAGACTAGAATTTCCACTCCGGTAAAGCGGAAAATTTTTTCTAACATGCTTCTAACAATCGTCCAATCCAAACCATCTAGTCCACAGCCTTCTTCGTTACTGCCAGCTTCATAATGTCGTTCTCCAACAGATGGTTCTTCATGTCACACAGCGAGTCCCTTAAATTGAGGTATGACGGCTTCTGATATGATAATTGTTTCGTAACGAGATAGTAAATGTATCGCTTGTGTTCTTCGTTATCATCTTTCAGTTGTAGCGTTTTCCCGACAGTTGGACGTTGGTTGGCCAGTTGTTGTACTCGTCCAAATTTTCTTTTAAAAACTGAAGCGATGTCGCGGGACATTTTAATGTCTTTCGCTACACAGTGTGGAGGGAATTTTCTGGGGACACGGTGAACAGATCTCGTTGTTCTTCTCGTGTCACGCCATACCGTGCTTTGTGACCAGTGGAATGGCTTTCCATAAAATCTTCAAATGTAGGTTCCTCAGGTACAACCCGGCGAACCGTCGCTCCACGATGATCGTCAAAGTTATTACCAGCGAAAGGGGCTAACCGATTGAAGTGGACTACTCTCGGTTTTCCATTAGGTGTTTTCCTAATTCTGTAGACCACATCATTTATTCTCTTTACGATCTCGTAGGGACCTTCCCAATTCTTTTGTAGCTTCGGTGATAAGCCACGACGTCTTTGTGGATTGTAAAGCCACACCAAATTCCCAGGTTGAAAACCACCTTTTTCAGCCTTGATGTCATACTGGTCCTCCATCCGATCGCTGGCACCTTGAATGTTTGTGCGGACTTGTTCATGGATGTCATTCATTCTTCTCCGTAAGTCCGTTACATAGTCCTCCCCGGCTAGATCTTCACCGGGTTTACTGCCAAATACCAGGTCGCATGATAAGCGCAACTCCCGCCCAAATAAGATGTTAGCTGGTGTCTGCCCTGTTGTCTCATGCACGGATGAACGGTAAGCCAACAGGAACAGATGAAGATGTCGGTCCCAGTCTCGTTGATGGTTAGAGACTACCTTTGACAAATACCGATTAATGTTCTATTCATCCGTTCAACCATGCCATCAGACTGCGGGTGTAATGCAGTAGTTCTGGTTTTCTTTATTCCTAATATCTTACAGATATTTTGGAACAGAGCAGACTCGAAATTCCTTCCTTGGTCGGAATGTATCTCTCGCGGTACTCCAAATCGGCAGATGCATTCTTTTACCAAGACTTCAGCGACCGTTACGGCTTCCTGGTTGGGTAATGGATAGGCTTCGACCCACTTAGTAAAGTAGTCCATTACTACTACTATGTATTTATTTCCAACATCAGTTTCGGGGAATGGTCCGGCCACGTCAATCGCAATGCGTTCAAGGAGACTTCCAACGTTATATTGGCGCATAGGAGCTCTTCTTTTCCTATGTGGCCCGTTACTTCCCGCGCAGACCACACATTTCTTGCACCACTCTTTAACATCTTCTTTACAATTTACCCAGTAAAATCGTTGGCGCAACCTCTCGAGGGTTTTATTTACTCCAAAATGTCCAGATCCGTCGTGGATCTCCTCTAATACTTCCTGTACTCTATTTCTAGGGATTATCAGCTGAGTTCTACTCTCAGTACCCTCAGTATTCTCTATGACAAGTTTCAGGAGGCCCTCTTCAACAACAATAAAGTCCCACTGCGCCCAGTACGATTTTACACTTTGTGAGTGTCGTGCAACATCTTCCCAAACTGGTCTGCTATCTCCACGTTTCCAATTCAGAATGATTTTTAAGTCCGAGTCATTCTCTTGGTCCTTGCGAAGGTCTTCCGTTTGCCAACTATCATTCACTACTGTCGTTCTGGCGATGGTAGAGAGTTTTTCTTCTAGACGACTGCAATGCTTGCATTCGTCCTGGCAAGGTCTTCTTGATAATGTGTCAGCATTACGATGGCTTGTACCTGCTCGATGCTCAATAACAAAGTTATATGCTTGCAATCTTTCAATCCATCTAGCTGCCTGACCTTCAGGATTCTTAAATTGTAGCAGCCATTTGAGAGCAGCGTGGTCAGTTCTTATAAGAAATCTTCTACCGTACAAATATTTGTAGAAGTGCTCTACGGATTTCACGACAGCCAAAAGTTCTTTTCTGGTGACGCAATAATTCCTTTCTGGTTTTGACAAGGTCTTACTAAAATAGGCAATAACCTTCTCTTGTCCGTCTTGTATCTGGGAAAGAACGCCACCAATTCCAACGTTGCTGGCATCTGTATCTAAAACGAATTCTCCTTCTGGTAAAGTATAACTTAGGACAGTTGCGCTTGTCAAGGAATATTTAAGTTGTTTGAATGCGGCTTGACAGTCCATTTCCCAGATAAATCTTCTACCTTCTTCAGTAAGCCTTGTCAATGGCTTCGCTATGTTGGCAAATCCAGGTACATAACGTCGGTAGTATGTACAGAGACCAAGGAAACTTCTCAATTCATGTTTATCTCTCGGTACTGGCCAGTCACTCATAGCCCTTATTTTCTCCGGGTCTACTGCAATGCCCTTACCAGAAACTACGTGTCCAAGATAATGAACTTCTTTTTGAAATAAGTGACATTTCTTTGGACTGAGTTTCAGGTTAGCCTTCCTCAATCTTCGGAAAACTTCTTCCAAGTTCTTCATGTGGTCCTCGAACGTTTTTCCTACCACAATAATATCGTCGAGGTAAACCAAACATGTTTTCCACGACAGTCAAGCTAACACGGTTTCCATAAGTCGTTCAAACGTTGCCGGGGCATTGCAGAGCCCAAATGGCATAACGGTAAATTGCCAAAGACCGGTACCGATGGTATATGCCGTCTTTTCTTTGTCTGTTGGGTCTAAATCCACTTGCCAGTATTTGCTGTTTAGATCAAGAGTAGAGAAGATCTTTGATCCTGCCAATGTATCCAGTGTATCATCTATTCGGGGTAGCGGGTAGCTATCCTTCTTCGTCACGTTGTTAAGTTGACGATAATCGACGCAAAATCTCGTAGAGCCATCCTTCTTCTTCACTAGCACCACTGGTGAAGCCCATGGACTGCTTGAAGGTTCAATCACACCTTCCGTCCTCATGTCCTCTATAATTTCTTCTGCTTCTTCCCGCTTCGCCAGTGGTAATCTTCTTGCTGTTTGTCGGATGGGTCTTGCGTCTCCGGTGTCTATTTTATGATAGACTACATTGGTTCTTCCTTTGTCCTTCTTGTCAACTTGGAACACATCTTGAAAGGTCCCAATTAAGTTCTTAGCCTTGGTTTTCTGGTCGGCAGCCAAGTCATGGAACGATGATGACAGCTCCTTGATTAGAATATCTGGAACTTCACAGGATGTGTTGGCTTTGGCCTTTACAGTTCGAATAATTGATGATACCGCTGAGCATTCTCCCACTATGGTCCCTTTCTTCAGTAAAACGGGATAAAAATTAATGTTCATTACTCGAACTGGGATTATCTTGTCGGTTTTGAGCAAGGCTTTTCCAATTACAACTCCAGTCCCAGTTTTGGCATCATCATTTTTCGTCTGGAGCATGAAAATGTTTCCCTCACAGAAGCTACCCTCTAGCTGTGCTTCCACGGTTGACTCACTCCGTTCTAGGAGGGTGACATCTTCCGTTATTAATACTCGCATGACATTGTCGTCTCGTGGATTTAATACCATTTCTTCATCATTGACCATCATCACTCCATTCTTCAGGTCAAGTTTAAATCCATGCTTTTTCATTATGTCCATGTCGAGAATGAATTCATCTTCTACGTCAGCTACCAGAACACGATGCTTAATGTACGTTTTCCCAACAGTGATGCTCAAATCTATTTCTCCAGAAGCGGTAGCTTGTTCTCCTGTAGCTGTGCGTATTTGCCACTTTGTTAGAAGTAGATGTTTTCCGAATATTTTTCTTGCTAAGTCGGGTCTAATTATTGTTTTTGTCGCACCCGTATACAGCAACATTTTAAACGGCCTTCTGTTGATAGAACTGTCTACATAGATGCTGTTAGCTTGATGATGAAGGGATGCGACATAAGTAATAGATTCTGGGGCTACTGGATTACGGGTCGACGATTGCCCCTTCGCATCAACCCGACTTAGTTTTCCGACTCCCTTTCTTCCTTTCTTCGTTCTGCTTTCCTCTGTTGTTTTCTGCAGAGCCTTTGCGGGTGACCTACTTCACCGCAATTCCAACAGCGGAGTTTCTTTCTTCCAAAAGCATGAATTTCGGATGTAATACGTCTTATCCTATCATCTAGGTCCTCGATACTCTCAGCATCGATATTTCGCACTCGCGACTGGTTACGTGAAGCTTGTTTGGCTGCTTAATGAGCTAAGGCATATGAAAGTGCGTCAACCAGAGTTTTTGGTCGAGCCAATCGCAGTGCTTGTTGAGTTTCATTGTCACGGACCCCATAGATAAATGATTGAGTGGCCAGACATTCCAAAACACTGTCAGGAGCTGTGGGATGTGCAAGACGAACTAAACGAGCTATATCAGCTTCGAATTCTTGAAGGTTTTCTTTAGAACTCTGATATCGGTTCTTTAGTTGCGTCTGGTACACTTGCTCCAGATGCGCATTGCCATATCGCATATCCAATCGTTTAACAAATTGTTCGTAATCTTCTTGTTCATCTTCTTTTAGGGTTTGTAGGATATCGATGGCTTCTCCACGCAGCGAAACTGTCAACGCTGTAGCTTTTTCTTTCGAAGTCCAGCCATTCGCTTTGGCAGCAGCTTCAAACTGTTTTACATAATTCGGCCACGAAGTCTTGCCGTCAAATTTTGGGGTTTTTATATGCAGTCTAGTACTACTTTCTGGTTTCTTTTCCTGAGTTTCATCCATCTTAGCTACATCAGGATTTGAAACCGCTGGTGACGTAATTTTTGAGACATTTTTCTGTAATTCTGCAATCCTCATATCGTATTCATCTTTCAAATTTTTCAAATTGTTTGCCATTTTTTCTTTCAATTTATCTTCTATATTTCTAGAACTTTCTATCAGTTGTTAGTTCAATTTTTCTTCCAAACCTCTAGAAATTTCCATCAACTCTTCTTTCAATATTCTGGAACTTTCCTCAAACTTTCTCGAATTTTCCATTAACTCTTCTTTCAATATTCTGGAATTTTCTGTTAATTCTTCTTTTAAAGTTTTACAATTTTCCGCCAACTTTTGTTCTAAAGTTTTAGAATTTTCTAGCATTTTTTCTTATAAATTTTCCGTCAAAATTCTATGATTTGTCCTTTAAATGCTCTAGAATTTTCTTCCGATTTTCTAGAACTTTCCTCCAATTTTCTATAAGAGCTTGCCGTAGACGATGTTGTAGAACAGACATGGTTCCCGATCTCTAACTCTCGTTCTTCCAGCTCCCTCTTGAGATTAGCCACTTTTAATTCACTTAATTTTACTTGTTTAGTAGCCATTTTATTTATTTTTATTTACACTTCACAGTTTATTAACCCTCACACCTGACACCAATTGTAAAGTTTTATTTATTTAGGTGAAGTGTAAAATTGATTAAATACACTAATATTTATATAAATAAGTTTAATTAAAGAAATATGAATTATAAAGAATAATGAAAAATAACTAACACTACGAATTAACAATATATAAACACTAACTTAACACTAACATTCATCAATAAAGACTTAAACACTAAGATAATTTATTTAAACAATTAGAATTACGCAATATTTATTTCAACAATATTTATATCACTCGTTATTTATATCACTGTCTATTTATTTATATCACCATCTGTTCACTACACGTATCTATATAAGACTGTCCTCCCGATCTTTTGCTCGGGGTATTTAAATAAAACAGTTCCTTCTGGAACATTCGTCGATTATTCTCGAAATCAGAACAATGGGAAGCGGACGGACGTGTTCTGACCTGTTCGCTAGCGGCCACCGCCCGCGCCGCCGCCCGCGCCGCGACCCTGGGTTCGCTACAATAGTATAGATCCTAAAGCATGAATATAAATCTTTTAACAAAAATATCCATTTCAAGAATAGGTAAAATCTGACTTTTTTTTGTAAATAATCATATAAATATTAGCTTCCGCGCCAGAATTTTATAATTCTTCATCATAGTTTAGCTAAAAGAAAACATTGCAACAAAAAAATTGCTATTTCAAGTGTGGTAGGTACTCTAGAATCCAGCCCGTGTAGCTTTCAATACACAAAGTATTCATTAAAATGACACCTGAAAATTAAATGTTTATTATCTGATTGGTACCACGTTTTGGTCACTTTTGCACGTTTAATGCTTAAAACCATCCATAGTATAGATCCTAAAGCATGAATATGAATGTTTTAACAAAAATATACAATTTAAGAATAGGTAAAATCTGACTTTATTTTTGTAATAAATCATTTAATATTTGCTAACGCACCCGAAATTTATAATTCTTTATCTTATTTTAGCTAAAAGAAAACATCGCAACAAGAAAATTGCTATTTCAAGTGTGGTAGGTATTCTAGGATCCAGCCCATGTAGCTTTCAATATACAACGTATTCATTAAAATGACACCGGAAAATTGAATGTTTATTATCTGATTGGTACCACGTTTTGGTCACTTTTACATGCCTAATGCTTAAAACCATCCATAGTATAGATCCTAAAGCATGAATATGAATGATTTAACAAAAATATCTATTTCTAGCATAGGTAAAATCTGACTTTATTTTTGTAAAAAATCATATAAATATTTGCTTCCGCGCCCGAGTTTTATAATTCTTCATCATATTTTAGCTAAAAGAAAACATTGCAACAAGAAAATTGCTATTTCAAGTGTGATAGGTATTCTAGAATCCAGAACATGTAGCTTACAATATAGAACGTATTCATCAAGAATACGTAAAATCTGACTTTATTTTTGTAAAAAATCATATAAATATTTGCTTCCGCGTCCGAATTTTATAATTTTTCTTCATATTTTAGTTAAAAGAAAATATTGCAACAAGAAAATTGCTATTTCAAGTGTGGTAGGTATTCTAAAATCCCATGTAGATTACAATATACAACGTATTCATTACAATGACACCCGAAAAGTAAATGTTTATTATCTGATTGGTACCACGTTTTGGTCACTTTTGCATGTCCAATGCTTAAATCCATCCATAGTATAGATCCTAAAGCATGAATATGAATATTTTAAAAAAATATTCATTTTAAGAATAGGTAAAATCTATCTTTGTTTTTGTAAATAATCATATAAATATTAGCTTCCGCGCCCGAATATTGTAATTCTTCATCATATTTTAGCTAAAAGAAAACATTGCAACAACAAAATTGCTCGATTTTATTATTT
>JAQOWZ010000167.1:0-212111 GCA_035578165.1 Stenolophus ochropezus
ACGCGCTATCTCAGAGTGACACCCGAAAATTTAATGTTTATTATCTGATTTGTACTACGTTTTGGTCACATTTGCATGTCCAATGCTTAAAACTATCCACAGTATAGATCCTAAAGCATGAATATGAATGTTTTAACAAAAATATCCATTTCAAGAATAGGTTATATCTGACGTAAATTTTTGTAAAAAATCATATAAATATTTGCTTCCGCGCCCGAACTTTATAATTTTTCATCATTTTTCAGCTAAAAAAAAAACATTGCAACAAGAAAATTGCTATTTTAAGTGTGGTAGGTATTCTAGAATCTAGCCCATGTAGCTCACAATATACAACGTATTTATTAAAATGACACCCGAAAATCGAATGTTTATTATCTGATTAATCCTACGCTTTGGTCACTTTTGCATGTCCAATGCTTAAATACATCCATAGTATAGATCCTGAAGCATGAAAATATATGTTTTAACAAAAATTACCATTTCAAGAATAGGTAAAAACTGACTTAATTTTTGTAAAAAATCATATAAATATTTGCTTCCGCGCCCGAATTTTATAATTTTTCATCATATTTTAGCTAAAAGAAAACATTGCAACAAAATATTGCAATTTCAAATGTGGTAGGTATTCTAGAATTTAGCCTATGTAGCTTACAATATACAATGTATTTATCAAGAATAGGTAAAATCTGACCTTATTTTCGTAAAAGATCATATAAATATTTGCTTCCGCGCCCGAATTTTATAATTGTTTATTATATTAGGAAAAAGAGAACATTGCAACAAGTAAATTGCTGTTTCAAGTGAGGCAGGTATCATAGAATCCAGCCCATGTAGCTTACAATATACAACGTATTCATTAAAATGACACCCGAAAATTGAAAGTTTATTATCTGATTGGTACCCCGTTTTGGTCACTTATGCATGTCTAATGCTTAAAACATCCATAGTATATATTCTAAAGCATGAATATGAATGTTTTAATAAAAATATCCATTTCAGGAATAGGTAAAATGTGACTTAATTTTTCTAAAAATCATATAAATATTTGCTTCCGCGCCCGAATTTTATAATTCTTCGTCATATTTTAGCTAAAAGAAAACATTGCAAAAAGAAAATTGCTATTTCGTCTGTGTTAGGTATTCTAGCATCCAGCCTATGTAGCTTACAATATACAAAGTATTCATTAAAATGACACCCGAAAATTAAATGTATTTTATCTGATTGGTTCCAAGTTTTGGTCACTTTTGCATGTCCAACGCTTAAAACCATCCATAGTATAGATCCTAAAGCATGAATATGACTGTTTTAACAAAAATACGAATTTCAAGAACAGGTAAAATCTGATTTTATTTTTGTAGAAAATCATATAAATATTTGCTTCAGCCCCCGAGTTTTATAATTCTTCATCAAATTTTAGCTAAAAGAAAACATTGCAACAAGAAAATTGCTATTTCAAGTGTTTTAGGTATTCTAGAATCCAGCCCATGTAGCTTACAATATACAACGTATTCATCATGAATAGGTAAAATCTGACTTTATTTTTGAAAAAAAATATATAAATATTTGCTTCTGCGCCGGAGTTTTATAAAACGTGCAAAAGTGACTGAAACGTGGTACCAATCAGATAATAAACATTCAATTTTCTGGTGTCATTTTAATGAATACGTTGTATATGATAAGCTACATGGGCTGGATTCTAGAATACCTACCACACTTAAAATAGCAATTTTCTTGTTGCAATGTTTTCTTTTAGCTAAAATATGATGAAGAATTATAAATTTCGGGCACGGAAGCAAATATTTATATGATTTTTTATAAAAATAAAGTCAGATTTTACCTATTCTTGAAATGGATATTTTTGTTAAGACATTCATATTCATGTTTTAGGATCTGTACTATGGATAATTTTAGCATTGGACATGCAATGTGACCAGAACGTGGTACCAATAAGATAATAAACATTTAATTTTCGGGTGTTATTTTAATGAATACGTTGTATATTTTAAGCTACATGTGCTGGATTCTAGAATACCTACCACACTTCCAATAGCAATTTTCATGTTGCAATGTTTTCTTTTAGCTAGAAGATGATGATGAATTATAAAATTCGGGCGCGGAAGCAAATATTTATATGATTTTTTACAAAAATAAAGTGAGATTTTACCTATTCTTGAAATGGATATTTATGTTAATCAATTATATTCATGCTTTAGGATCTATACTATGGATAATTTTAGCGTTGGACATGCAAAGCGACCAAAACGTAGTACCAATCAAATAATAAACATTCAATTTTTGGGTGTCATTTTAATGAATACGTTCCATATTGTAAGCTACATGAGCTGGTTTCCAGAAAACCTACTACACTTGAAATAGCAATTTTCTTGTTGCAATGATTTCTTTTCGCTAAAATATGATAAAAAATTATAAAATTCGGGCGCGAAAGCAAATATTTATATGATTTTTTTTAAAAATAAAGTCAAATTTTACCTATTCTTGAACTGGATATTTTTGTTAAAACATTCATATTCATGCTTTAGGATCTACACTATGGATGGTTTTAAGCAGTGGACATGCAAAAGTGACCAAAACGTAGTACCAATCAGATAAGAAACATTCAATTTTCGGGTGTCATTTTAATGAATACGTTGTATATTGTAAGCTACATGGGCTGGATTCTAGAATACCTACCACACTTGAAATAGCAATTATCTTGTTGCAATGTTTTATTTTAGCTAAAATATGATTAAGAAATATAAAATTCGGGCGCGGAAGCAAATATTCATATGACTTTTTAAAAAAATAAAGTCAGATTTTACATATTCTTGAAATGGATATTTTTGTTAAACATTCATGTTCATGCTTTAGGATCTATACTATGGATGGATTCAAGCATTGGACATGCAAAAGTATACAAAACGAGGTAACAATCAGATAAAAAAAAAATTAATTTTCGGGTGTCATTTTAATGAATACGTTGTATATTATAAGCTACATGGGCTCGATTCTAGAATACCT
This sequence comes from Stenolophus ochropezus, assembly GCA_035578165.1. Classification (NCBI taxonomy): domain Eukaryota; kingdom Metazoa; phylum Arthropoda; class Insecta; order Coleoptera; family Carabidae; genus Stenolophus; species Stenolophus ochropezus. The sequence continues at coordinate 3,019 of JAQOWZ010000167.1, forward strand.
GTCACATTTGAAATAGCAATTTTCTTGTTGCATTGTTTTCTTTTAGCTAACATATGATGAAGAATTATAAAATTCGGGCGCGAAAGCAAATATTTATATGATTTTTTTCAAAATAAAGTCAAATTTTACCTATTCTTGAACTGGATATTTTTGTTAAAACATTCATATTCATGCTTTAGGATCTACACTATGGATGGTTTTAAGCAGTGGACATGCAAAAGTGACCAAAACGTGGTACCAATCAGATAAGAAACATTCAATTTTCGGGTGTCATTTTAATGAATACGTTGTATATTGTAAGCTACATGGGCTGGATTCTAGAATACCTACCACACTTGAAATAGCAATTATCTTGTTGAAATGTTTTATTTTAGCTAAAATATGATTAAGAAATATAAAATTCGGGCGCGGAAGCAAATATTCATATGACTTTTTAAAAAAATAAAGTCAGATTTTACATATTCTTGAAATGGATATTTTTGTTAAACATTCATGTTCATGCTTTAGGATCTATACTATGGATGGATTTAAGCATTGGACATGCAAAAGTATACAAAACGTGGTAACAATCAGATAAAAAAAAATTAATTTTCGGGTGTCATTTTAATGAATACGTTGTATATTATAAGCTACATGGGCTCGATTCTAGAATACCTGTCACACTTGAAATAGCAATTTTCTTGTTGCATTGTTTTCTTTTAGCTAACATATGATGAAGAATTATAAAATTCGGGCGCGAAAGCAAATATTTATATGATTTTTTTCAAAAATAAAGTCAAATTTTACCTATTCTTGAACTGGATATTTTTGTTAAAACATTCATATTCATGCTTTAGGATCTACACTATGGATGGTTTTAAGCAGTGGACATGCAAAAGTGACCAAAACGTGGTACCAATCAGATAAGAAACATTCAATTTTCGGGTGTCATTTTAATGAATACGTTGTATATTGTAACCTACATGGGCTGGATTCTAGAATACCTACCAAACTTGAAATATCAATTTTCTTGTTGCAATGTTTTCTTTTAGCTGAAATATGATAAAGTATTATAAAATTCGGGCGCGGAAGCAAATATTTATATGATTTTTTACAAAAATTATGTCAGATTATACCTATTCTTGGAGTGGATATTTTTGTTAAAACATTCATATTCATGCTTTAGGATCTATACTATGAACAATTTTAGCATTGGACATACAAAAGTGACAAAAATGTGGTACCAATCAGATAATAAACATTCAATTTTCGGGTGTCATTTTAATGAATACGTTGTATATTGTAAGCTAAATGGGCTGGATTCTAGAATATCTACCATACTTGAAATAGCAAATTTCTTGTTGGAATATATTCTTTTTGCTAAAGTATGATGAAGAATTATATAATTCGGGTGCGGAAGCAAATATTTATATGACTTTTTACAAAAATAAAGTCAGATTTTACTTATTCTTCAAATGGATATTTTTGTTAAAACATTCATATTCATGCTTTCGGATCTATACTATGGACGGATTTAAGCATAAGCATGCAAAGTGAACAAAACGTAGTACCAATCAGATAATAAACATTCAATTTTCGGGTGTCATTTTAATGAATACGTTGTATATTGTAAGCTACATGGTCTCGATTCTAGAATACCTATCACACTTGAAATAGCAATTTTCTTGTTGCAATGTTTTCTTTTAGCTAAAATATGATAAAGATTTATAAAATTCAGGCGCGGAAGCAATTATTTATATGATTTTTTACAAAAATAAAGTCAGATTTTACCTATTCTTGAAATGGATATTTTTGTTAAATAATTCATAATCATGCTTTAGCATCTATACTATAGATGGTTTTAAGCATTGGACATGCAAAAGTGACTAAAACGTGGTACCAATCAGATAATAAACATTCAATTTTCGGGTGTCATTTTAATGAATACGTTTTATATTGTAAGCTACATGGGCTAAAATATGATAAAAAATTATAAAATTATAAATTTTTGTTTAAACATTCATATTCATGCTTTGGGATCTATACTATGGATGGTTTTAATCATTGGATATGCAAAAGTGACCAAAACGTGGTACCAATCAGATAATAAACATTCAATTTTCGGTTGTGATTTTAATGAATATGTTGTATATTGTAAGCTACATGGGCTCGATTCTAGAATACCTACCACACTTGAAATAGCAATTTTCTTGTTCCAACGTTTTCTGTTAGCTAAAATATAATGAAGAATTATAAAATTCGGGCGCGGAAACAAATATTTATATGAATTTTTCCAAAAATATAGTCAGATTTTACCTATTCTTGATGAATACGTTGTATATTGTAAGCTGCATGGGCTGGATTCTGGAATACCTACGACACTTGAAATAGCAATTTTCTTGTTGCAATGTTTTCTTTTAGCTAAAATATGATAAAAAATTATAAAATTATAAATTTTTGTTAAAACATTCATATTCATGCTTTGGGATCTATACTATGGATGGTTTTAAGTATTGGATATGCAAAATTGACCAAAACGTGGTACCAATCAGATAATAAAATTTAATTTTCGGGTGTCATTTTAATGAATACGTTGTATATTGTAAGCTACATGGGCTGGATTCTAGAATACCTACCACACTTGAAATAGCTATTTTCTTGTTGCAATGTTGTCTTTTAGCTAAAATGTGATAAAGAATGTGACGAAGCGTCACGATACAGTTTTATTTTGACAGTATTTTTGAACGTAAATTTGATATCAAATTTACCGCAGCTCTACCTTCCAAATATTTTAAAAACTATTGCCTAGACTTTGCATTCGAATCAAGCAACCGCGCAAGGCCAGCGCGCGCATGTCTAGTAATGGCGGATCAACATGGAGTTTTATTTGTTTACATCGTGTTTTTGTGAAGTTGTTCTACAAACCATTACTCTGATTTTCTTGATTCGAACACCATAAGATGCAAGATAATGTTCTACGTAGTGTAGTGCCAAACACATCGCAGTGATTTTTGTGAAAGTGTAGTTTTGAAGAACATAACCACCGAACATGTGTTTGAGTGCAAGTTAAATTACTCGATTCAGTTAATTTCATGCGGCGAAATTAACTCGCTTAGTGATTTTTGGCAATAGTAAGTGTTTTTATTACTTTTTGTATTGTATTAATGTTAAATGTTATTTATTTATATTTATATATTGTATTTGTAATTGTTTTGTGACTATGTTCACCTCTGATGATGGGTACGAGAGGAAGGGGGTGAACATTTTTATAAAAGCGCGGTCTTTGACCAACTCATGGCTTTTTTTAGTGAGTTTTTGGCCAAATAAAGACGTAACAAATAAAAGTTGTGAAGCAGAGTTTTTTATTCGAATTATTTTCAGTTGTTTTCCTATCCTTCCACTAGTGAACGTAAGGTAAGTGGAAGTGAAGTATTTATAGGAAAATTGGAATAGTGTTTTGTTGTTTTTCACATCTGTATGTGAGCAAAACGTGTGTTTGAGAAAATCGTTCATTTTCATCCCGTGCACGAGTTGTGCGTAAGTTGCGATAGTTTGAGAATTCCGATTACTAGGGGCAGAGAAGAACTAGTGATTGCGCTACCACTATCGAGATAATTTTGGATGAATTTCGGCGAAGAAAGAATCCTCGAATCCGTCATTTTGCTTCGTGGGTCGCGGAACAGGATTCGGCTTGTCCATCAGCCACCGCCAGGACTAATCAAGGATAGTTCTGCTGAATTTGGTTTTGCGTTCGTTTTACCTCACCCTCGCATCGCGTGCACGTGGGTGAGCGAGCAACGCAGGTTGTAAGAATAACCGATTTTTATTCTAAATTTATTTATGCTTTTATTTACGTCTTTTTACTATCTTTTTTGGAAAGTCGCTCCGTGATGTTGTGTTCAAGCGAGCGACCACAACCAATGTTGGAATCCAAACCTTGGACATTTTTCGAAAGCGAAAGCAAATATTTATATGATTTTTTACAAAAATAAAGTCAGATTTTACCTATTCTTGAAATGGATATTTTTGTTAAAACATTCATATTCATGTTTTAGGATCTATACTATAGATAATTGTAGCATTAGACATGCAAAAGTGACCAAAACGTAGTACCAATCAGATAATAAACATTTAATTTTCGGGTGTCTTTTTAATGAATACGTTGTATATTGTAAGCTACATGGGCTGGATTCTAGAATACCTACCACACTTGAAATAGCAATTTAATTGTTGCAATGTTTTCTTTTAGCTAAAATATGATGAAGAATTATAAAATTCGGGAGCGGAAGCAAATATTTATATGATTTTTTACAATAAATAAAGTCAGATTATACCTATTCTTGATGAATACGTTGTATATTGTAAGCTACATGGGCTTTATTCTAGAATACCTACCACACTTGAAATAGCAATTTTCTTGTTGCAATGTTTTCTTTTAGCTAAAATATGATGAAGAATTATAAAATTCGGGCGCGGAAGCAAATATTTATATGATTTTTTAAAATAATAAAGTCAGATTTTACCGATTCTTAATAAATACACTGTATATTGTAAGTTACACGGGCTGGATTCTAGAATACCTACCACAGTTGAAATAACAAATTTTCTTGTTGCAATGTTTTCTATTAGCTAAATTATGATAAAGAATTATAAAATTCGGGCGCGGAAGCAAATATTTATATGATATTTTACAAAAATAATGTCAGATTTTACCTATTCTTGATAAATACGTTGTATATTGTAAGCTACATGGGCTGGATTCTAGAATACCTACCACAGTTAAAATAACAATTTTCTTGTTGCAATATTTTCTTTTAGCTAAAATATGATAAAGAATTATAAAATTCGGGCTCGGAAGCAAATGGTTATATGATTTTTTACAAAAATAATGTCTGATTTTACATATTCTTGAAATGGATATTTTTGTTAAAACATTCATATTCATGCTTTAGGATCTATACTATTGATGGTTTAAAGCATTGGACATGCAAAAGTGCCCAAAACATGGTACCAATCAGACAATAAACTTTCAATTTACAGGTGTCATTTTAATGAATACGTTGTATAATGTTAGCTACATGGGCTGGATTCTAGAGTACCTACCACACTTGAAATAGCAATTTACTTGTTGCAATGTTTACTTTTAGCTAAAATATGATGAAGAATTATAAAATTCGGGCGCGGAAGCAAATATTTATATGATTTTTTACAAAAATAAAGTCAGATTTTACCTATGCTTGAAATTTATATTTTTGTTAAAATATTCATATTCATGCTTTAGGATCTATACTATGGATAATTTTAGCATTAGAAATGCAAAAGTGACTAAAACGTGGTACCAATCAGATAATAAACATTCAATTTTTGGTGGTCATGTTAATGAGTACGTTGTATATTGTAAGCTACATGGTCTGGATTCTAGAACACCTACTACACTTGAAATAGCAATTTTCTTGTTGCAATGTTTTTTTTTTTTTTGACCATCTGGTCATAGGGTCAATAAAAAAAAAAAAAAAGTCAATAAAATTAAAAGTTGCAGCAATAAAACAACAACAAGGGACTCAAAGAACCAAATTTAATATCGATAAATTAAAACATCCAAAAACGAGAGAAAAACACATAAACTGTATCCTACAGAAGCTGACACTTCTGAGCACTGATAGCAACAACACAAGCGAGATCTGGCAAAATTTGCACAAAAATCTTCGAGAAACGAATGAAGAAGTTTTAGGAAGAACAAAAAGATTAAGAAAAGAATGGATAACAGCGAATACATGGGACAAGATCAAGAAACGAAAAGAAATTAAACACAAACTAATTAATGAAAGAAACGAGATAACTGCAAGATCTCTGGAAGAATAATATAGAAGAACCAACCAAGAAGTGAAACGTTCTGCTCGTAATGATAAGAGGAAATGGGCAGATGATTTAGCCCATAAGGCAGAATTAGCAGCCTTCACGCACAACCCCAGAGAATTATACAGAATAACCAAAAAACTTTCAAATAAAAACATCCAACACACGAACACTAGCTTAAAAGACAAAGATGGAAGAAAATTGACTTCTACTCTGGATCAACTAAACAGGTGGCATCAACATTTTAATAAAGCTCTTGCGGCACCTACCACGGAACCCAGAGCAGAACCCGAAGTTGTAAATATTCCCGGAGGTCCCAATATGAGAATTAACACGGACCCACCCAACATCAACGAAATAAAAAAATAAAAGAGCTATTCTCCAACTTCGGTCTAATAAAGCAGCTGGTCCCGATAATCTTCCCCCAGAAACATGGAAAACTTGTCCCATAACATTGGCAACAGTGTTACATCCAATATTTAAAAAATGTTGGGAAACAGAAAGCTTTCCCGATGAATGGAAATCAAGCATAGTTATCAAACTGCCGAAAAAAGGAGACCTCAGTGACTGTCAAAACTGGAGGGGAATCTCACTAATAGATACTATCAACAAGATAATTTCCACTATACTCTACAATCGCATCTCTGAATACGTCGAACCCAAAATAAACAACACACAAGCAGGTTTCAGACCAAACAGATCCTGCATAGATCATATAAATTCCCTCAGAATTATGATAGAGCAATCAAACGAATTCCGTTCTCCTCTCTTTATGACTTTTATAGATTTTCAAAGAGCGTTCGACACTATCAGTCATGAGGCTATCTGGAAATCTCTGAGAGAAATGAACATCCCCGCAAAACTAATCAAAACTAATCAACATTATCAGAGAACTATATAGAGGCTCAAATTGCAGAATATCTCACAAAGGCCAACTTACTCCTCCCATTGAAATTAGTAGAGGAGTCAGACAAGGCTGCGTACTGTCTCCTTTATTATTTATTATAGTCTTAGACAGAGTCACCAAGAAAGCGTTTACCGAACCCAATGGTATTGTACACAATCTCAGTCACCGCATTGATGACCTGGAATATGCCGATGATCTGTGTCTCTTATCACACAGACACATAGACATGCAACACAAGCTAAACTCATTGGAAAAAGAAGCGAGGAAAATAGGCTTAGAGATAAATATTGCCAAAACCAAAGAAATGAGGATAGGAACTAATAACAGAGAACCACTTTTACTAAATAATAAAACAGTGGAAAGAGTGGAAGAGTTTACTTATTTAGGTAGTATCATCAATATAAACGGGGGTACCGAAGCTGACATTACAAACAGAATACAGAAAGCCAGACATGCCTTCGGAGCCCTGCACAAAATATGGAACTCTCGCATAATCTCACTAAATCCTAAACTTCGTCTTTTCAACTCCAACGTAAAATCGACGCTTCTATACGGGTGCGAGACCTGGAAAACAAACAAAAATGTCTTAAACAAACTACAAGTGTTTGCCAACAAATGTTTAAGGAAAATATTAAGAATTTTCTGGCCGGACCAGATCACAAATACTGAATTATGGAGAAAAACCAGGCAAATATAAATAAATGCAGAAATCAAAAAACGTAAGTGGGGATGGCTGGGCCATACACTTAGAAAACCTACTGATGACATAACACATATCCTTCTGGAGCGGAACCCGCAAGGCAGTCGAAAACCAGGGCGACCTAAGAACACCTGGAGACGATCAGTATTAGACGAAGCAAAAACAATGGGAAAATCATGGAAAGAATTGAAGATAATTGCCAAAAACAGAACCAGATGGAAATCATTTATCGAGGCCCTATGTTCCGTAACGGAATGATGGAAACCTATATATATATATAATGTTTTCTTTTAGCTAAAATATGATGAAGAATTATAAAACTTGGGATCGGAAGCAAATATTTATATGATTTTTTACAAAATTTAAGTCAGATTTTACCTATTCTTGATGAATACGTTGTATATTGTAAGCTACATGGGCTGGATTATAGAATGACTACTACACTTGAAATAGCAATTTTCTTGTTGCAATGTTTTCTTTTAGCTAAAATATCATGAAGAATTATAAAACTCGGGCGCGGAAGCAAATATTTATATGATTTTTTACAAAAACAAAATCAGAATTTACATTCTTGAAATGGATATTTTTGTTAAAACATTCATATTCATGCTTTAGGATCTATACTATGAATGGTTTTAAGCATTGGACATGCAAAAGTGACTAAACCGTGGTACGAATCAGATAATAAACATTATATTTTCGGGTGTCATTTTAATGTATATGTTTATATTGTAAGCTACATGGGCTGGATTGTAGAATACCTACCACACTTGAAATAGCAATTTTCTTGTTGCAATGTTTTCTTTTAGCTAAAATATGATAAAGAATTATAAAATTAGAGCGCGGCAGCAAATATTTGTATTATTTTCTACAAAAATAAAGTCAGATTCTACCTATTCTTGATGAATACGTTGTATATTGTAAGCTACATGGGCTGGATTCTATAATACCTACCACACTTGAAATAGCAATTTTCTTGTTGCAATAATTTCTTTTAGCTATAATATAATATAATAAAATTCGGGCGCCGAAGCAAATATTTATATGATTTTTTACAAAAATTATGTGAGATTTTACCTATTCTTGAAATGGATATTTTTGTTAAAACATTCATATTCATGCTTTAGGATCTATACTATGGATGGTTTTAAGCATTGGACATGCAAAAGTGACCAAAACGTGGTACCAATCAGATAATAAACATTTAATTTTCGGGTATCATTTTAATAAATACGTTGTATATTGTAAGCTATATGGGCTGCATTCTAGAATATCTAACACACGTAAAATAGCAATTTTCTTGTTGCAATGTTTTCTTTTAGCTAAAATATGATAAAGAATTATAAAATTAGGACGCGGAAACAAATAATTATATGATTTTTTTACAATAATTAAGTCAGATTTTACCTATTCTTGAAATGGATAATTTTTGTTAAAACATTCATATTCATGCTTTAGGATCTATACTATGGATGGTTTTAAGCATTGGACTTGCAAAAGTGACCAAAACGTGGTACCAGTCAGATAATAAACATTCAATTTTTGGGTGTCATTTTAATGAAAACGTTGCATATTGTAAGCTACATGGGCTGGATTCTGGAATACCTACCACACTTGCAATAGCAATTTCCTTGTTGCTATATTTTCTTTTAGCTAAAATATGATGAAGAATTATGGAATTCGGGCGCGGAAGCAAATACTTATATGATTTTTTACAAAAATAATGTCTGATTTTACCTATTCTTGATGAATACGTTGTATATTGTAAGCTACATGTGTTGGATTCTAGAATACCTACCACACTTAAAATAGCAATTTTCTTGTTGCAATGTTTTCTTTTAGCTAAAATATGATTAAGAATTATAAAATTCTGGCGCGGAAGCAAATATTTATATGATTTTTTACAAAAATAATGTCAGACATTACCTATTCTTGAAATAAATATTTTTGTTAAAACATTCATATTGATGCTTTAGGATCTATACTATGGAGGGTTTAAAGCATTGGACATGCAAAAGCGACCAAAACGTGGTACCAATCAGATAATAAACATTCAATTTTCGGGTGTCATTTTAATGAATACGTTGTATATTGTAAGCTACATGGGCTGGATTCTAGAATACCTACCACACTTAAAATAGCAATTTTCTTGTTGCAATGTTTTTTTTAGCTAAAATATGATGAAGAATTATAAAATTCGGGCGCGGAAGCAAATATTTATATGATTTTTTACAAAAATAAAGTCAGATTTTACCTATTCTTAAAATGGATATTTTTGTTAAAACATTCATATTCATGCTTTAGGATTTATACTCTGGATAATTTTAGAATTGGACATGCAAAAGAGACCAAAACGTGGTAGCAATTAGATAATAAATATTTAATTTTTGAGTGTCATTTTAATGCATACGTTGTATAATGTAAGCTACATGGGCTGGAATCTAGAATACCAACCACACTTGAAATGGCATTTTTATGTTGCAATGTTTTCTTTTAGCTAATATATGATAAAGAATTATAAAATTCGGGCGCGAAAGCAAATATATATATATGACTTTTTACAAAAAAATGTCAGATTTTACCTACTCTTGAAATAGATATTTTTTTTAAAACAATCATTTTCATGCTTAAGGATCTATACTGTGGATGGTTTTAAGCATTGGACATGCAAAAGTGACAAAAACGTGGTACCAATCAGATAATAAACATTATATTTTCGGGTGTAATTTTAATGAATACGTTGTATATTGTAAGCTACATGGGCTGGATTCTAGAATACCTACCACACTTGCAATAGCAATTTTCTTGTTGCAATGTTTTCTTTTAGCTAAAATATGAGGAAGAATTATAAAATTCAAGCGCAAAAGCAAATAATTATATGATTTTTTACAAAAATAAAGCCAAATTTTACATATTCTTGATGAATAGGTTATATATTGTAAGCTACATGGGCTGGATTCTAGAATACCTACCACACTTGAAATAGCAATTTTCTTGTTGCAATGTTTTCTTTTTGCTAAAATACGATGAAGAATTATAAAATTCGGGCGCGGAAGCAAATATTTATATGATTTTTTACAAAATTAAACTCAGATTTTACCTATTCTTGACGAATACGTTGTTTATTGTAAGCTACATGGGCTGGATTCTGGCATACCTACCACACTTGAAATAGCACTTTTCTTGTTGCAATGTTTTCTTTTAGCTGTAATATGATGAAGAATTATAACTTTCGGGCGCGGAAGCAAATATTTATATGATTTTTTACAAAAATAAAGTCAGATTTTACCTATTCTTGAAATGGATATTTTTGTTAAAACATTCATATTCATGCTTGAGGATCTATACTATGGATGGTTTTAAGCATTGAACTTGCAAAAGTGACCAAAACGTGGTACCAATCAGATAATAAACATTAAATTTTTAGGTGTCATTCTAATGAATACGTTGTATATTTTAAGCTACATAGGCTGGATTCTAGAATACCTACCACACTTGAAATAGCAATTTTCTTGTTGCAATGTTTTTTTTTTAGCTAAAATTTGATAAAGAATTATAAAATTCGGACGCGGAAGCAAATATTTATATGATTTTTTACAACAATAAAGTCAGATTTTACCTATTCTTGAAATGGATATTTTTGATAAAACATTCATATTTATGTTTTAGGATCTATACTATGTATGGTTTTAAGCATTGGACATGCTAAAGGGACCAAAACTTGGTACCAATCAGATAATAAAAATTGAATTTTCGAGTGTCATTTTAATGAATACGTTGTATATTGTAAGCTACATGGGCTAGATTCTAGAATACCTACCACACTTGAAATAGCAATTATCTTGTTGCAATGTTTTCTTTTAGCTAAAATATGATGAAGAATTATAAAATTCGGGCGCGGAAGCAAATAATTATATGATGTTTTACAAAAATAATGTCATAATTTACCTATTCTTGAAATGGATATTTTTGTTAAACCATTCATATTCATGCTATAGGATCTATAGTATGGATGGTTTTAAGCATTGGACTTGCAATTGTGACCAAATATGGTACCAATCAGATTAAAAACATTCAATATTCGGGTGTCATTTTAATCAATACGTTGTATATTGTAAGCTACATGGGCTGGATTCTAGAATACCTACCACACTTGAAATAGCAATTTTCTTGTTGTAATGTTTTCTTTTAGCTAAAATATGATGAAGAATTATAAAATTCGGGCGCGGAAGCAAATAATTATATGATTTTTTACAAAAATAAAGCCAAATTTTACCTATTCTTGATGAATACGTTATATATTGTAAGCTACGTGGGCTGGATTCTGGAATACCTACCACACTTGAAATAGCAATTTTCTTGTTGCAATGTTTTCTTTTAGCTATAATATGATGAAGAATTATAAAATTCGGAAGCGGAAGCAAATATTTATATGATTTTTTACAAATATAAAGTCAGATTTTACCTATTTTTGAAATGGATATTTTTGTTAAAACATTCATGTTCTTGCTTACTGATCTATACTATGGATGGTTTTAAGCATTGGACATGCAAAAGTGACCAAAACGTGGTACCAATCAGATAATAAACATTCAATTTTCGGGTGTCATTTTAATGAATACGTTGTATATTGCAAGCTCGATTCTAGAGTACCTGCCACACTTGTTATAGCAATTTTTTTGTTGCAATGTTTTCTTTTAGCTAAAATATGAAAAAAAATTATAAAATTCGGGCGCGGAAGCATATATTTATATGTTGTTTTACAAAATTGAAGTCAGAATTTACCTATTCTTGACGAATACGGTGTATATTGTAAGCTACATGGGCTAGAAGATAAGGGAGCCGATTTTGAAAGGTAGGCTTCTTTTGTCCGAGGGGGGCGGTGTGGGTAGATTTATTAGCGTTTCTACTTGCTATCTTTTGATTTGGCTTCAAGTATTCTGGAAGTGTTTAGGGGTTGATTAATTTGAGTATGCAGGTATGTGAAATTTATGAGTTTTATGGACGTGAGAAAAAATTTTGTTTGTAAATTTTTAGTTGGAGGATGATGTTCAGGTCCCTTACCGCCAGGTAGAGATCTCTGTCGCTTAGTCAAATTTATTACTGGGAATTTTTATATTTGTTCGTTCTTTGACGATTCTCTGGGTTATTGTTACTATATGAGTAGATTGTTGTTATTTTTTATTTATTATTATTATATTTTTTAATTTTTACTGTATAAAATGAAAGTTGGTATCTAACAGACGTGTTCGGCCTTTATGGGAAGATTTTTTAACAAAATTTTGGAAGAGGGAGATTTCCTGTGAATGAATAGTGGGGAAAAACCTTCTACCTATATAATGAAGAGTTGTGAGCTATGAAAACTGTATATCTGTTTAGACTTAACAGTTTAAATAAGCTATATTCTGATTAAGAAATCGTTATCGTTCGTCATCATGAGTACATATGAACAATTGTGTTTTGAACTCTTTGGAGAAGCTAGTAAAATCTGTCGTCAGCCAGAACCGAAGAAAAAGAAGAAGAATATTGAAATTACCAGTAATGTTAAAGTCAAGCCGGCTCGGTCTGCGGTTAAACAGAATAAAACAAAGAAAAGTGAAATTTTGAAAAAGACGAAGTCAGCAAACGAAACACAACAATCAACAGCTAAGGAAGATCTGATCTACACGCCCGAGCGTCCTTTGACACCGGACAACATCATCATTCCTCTGGTTTATGAAAAACCCAAGTAGTGATTGTGACATAGTGAAACAACCGTGGAGTTCTTCATTCCGTACACCTAAACGGGCGCCAACACCGGATATCATATTCATCGACGATGATAAGGATGACGAGTGCCAGATACCACAGCAATCATCATCAATAAACGCAGCACCGTTAGAAAAAATTACTACATGGTTGGACCAGTATGAACAAGACTGGAATGACGAAACTGAAGATTTTCCTAATATAAATTTAGAATTCGTAACGGGAACGGCCTCAGTCGATATATATTTCTCTTTACCATTAAATCTAAGTAAATATGATCATAACAATAGACTACTGCAGGGAAGTTTTATATATATTGATGAGGTTGAACGAAAAAAATTTGTTAATATTGGTTTAAATCCTCACAATAAATTTAAAATAACCATAAGACTTGTAGATATTCGAACCAGTCAACAAATTGACATTATTAATATCGGGAAAATTTGTGAATATTTAAATTAAAATTTAAAGAATTCTCTTCTGACAAAGACATCAGGATGTAATAAGGGTAATTATGTAAGCGGTGTTAATATTACGAAGTTACCAATGCAAAAAATTAAATTATTATACAAAAGAAATTTTATTGTTTTGAATAAAGATGAAATTGAAAATTGAATTAATGCTCAAAATTTATTACAGAATATAACATTATCTTTGGAAAAGAGATTTTCTAATATTGACATTTATACAAATTATTTGAATTTTCTACAAAAAAACAGCCATCTGTAAACTTATCGATATAAGTTTAGATTTAAGAAAAACAGCATATAAAACGTTATTACAGAATTGTGACATGGATTATTGTTTTATAAGTGTAATATTGTGGGAATTATCTACATACTATAATGTTAAGTTGAACATGGATTTGGAATATGTGTATCATTATATGAATAGGGAAAAAAATATGTGACAATACTGAAATAAAACACAGTTGCTTAAAAATGAATGTGTATGTATTTTCTATCAATAATACTAGTTTTGTACAATGTTTTGAAAATTGTCTTATGTATATAAAAGATGTATGTAACAGCAATATGAAATACATAGTTAATTAAAATATATTTTGTAATTTATTTTCTATTACTAATTTAACCTAGTTACATTGTCCTGAAATAATAATGAAACAATCTTTTAATATAAACATCATTCAGCATACGGTCATGTCTGTTAAACAATTTTTGAAAATAGTTTTTAGAATATCCGTTAATTCTAAACAACAGATAAATTAGACAGTAATGACCGCATACTGACGAAAAATAGTCTTGCATATTAAGTGTATTATAATTCCAAATTACAGTATTACGTTTTAAAAACTGGATATGCTGAGGGATTTGTGGTGGCCGTCCATAACTATCGAAATATTCTCCACGCCCGTTACGGTCAATGAAGATGGCGATCCAATGGCTCCCAGGGTCTGACGCGCCATCGAAATTCGCTACAATGGCGCAAGGGTAGTTTACCTGCATAGGTAACTTATCTGCTGCAAAGACGCCATATTGACACGCATTCCTGAAGTAGCGATGGAGAATCGTCTCTAAGAACACCGCATTCATCTTTACAATAACTGTTGTACCATTTATATAGATGAAGTATATTCTCGGACGCACATATCATACTGCTGTGTGCATATGGAATACAACATTTAGTAGTAATATCCGATGTTTTATATTGAAGACTGCGCAAATTTGTAAGGCTTGGACAGCCCAGACTCGTTAAATCATACAAATTATCGCGCTCTAGTATATTTTCAATTATTATTTTTTTCTCTAATCCCTTAACAAATACAAACTTTTCATCGAAATCAATTATACTTGTTAAGATGGTTTTTAAATTGTCTTATTCAATAAAATTATCATCCCAGTCAAACCCGTGATGATATTTTTTCAACCAATTTATTTGAGAAATTTGTTTTACAGAGAGACGATTTTTCGAATACGGTGGTTTGAATAAAAAATGTTGAAAAACTTTTCCGTCGAGGGATGTTACGGCTAGCTCTTTTACAATTAATTCATCTTTTCACCATTGAAATATTGTATGTCAATAATATAACCCATTGCTGCCAAAGGTTTAAATGAAACTAACTAACATTTACAAGAGATTATATATTTATTAATAATAATAATTGTATACAAAATATTTAACCACCAAAATCTATAATTACATTTCTATCCTTATCTATTTCAATAATATTATCAAACTCTGCATAAATAATACAATTCACGGTTTCTGTTAGAGCTTCTTCGAAACCAACTTCGATACGTACCGAGCTATGACGTTTCAGATTTCAGTGATTCATTGTATTAGCTGACAAGTCCGGCGTCAGATCGAAAGCTGCTAAACAGAAACCATCTGGAAAACTATCTCTATCAATACAATTACCGTCATTTGAAAAATGAATTCCTGTTCCGGAATATAATGTATTGTACATTTGAATATAAGATTTAACATTCGAAAAACTTGTATGCAATGGTTTTGACGGTAATTGCTGTCCATTTACATATAATGATAAGAAATTAATTTTAAAATGATGAAAATTAAACGGGTTTGTGTCGTAACTTCCGTGAAAAGCCTTATTCGCTACAAACCCTAGAATACATCTTTTGGGTATCTGTCCTAAAAATACATTATCTAACGATTTTCCCTGGGCACCTTTAGCTAATGTTAGAGTTTTACATATGGCCCTAGTTACAAGGTACTTAGCGGTTGTTAACTGTAGAGCTTTGTTGTGGGCCAGTAAGACGCTAGGATTTAATTTCACTCTTCTTACAAGTAATGTTGCTTCCGTTATTTGAGTTTTCACATTCACACCCTCTAATCCTGATAAAATGTTGAAACTATCTCGGGAGCGAATAAGTCGCATTCTTAATTCAGCGCCGTTGATAAGAAATTTTTCTTGATTAAAAATATCAACATGTAGATGTCCCATCATACCAACTTCTTTGCTTAACTCTGTATATTTTTTTCGTTTTTCAAAGCCTTTATTGTCATTAATCACGTTATTCATTTTTCCTGCCTCGTCCGCGTACCATAATGATGCTGTGAGATGCGATTTTTTAGCATCGCTGCCATAATTCAATAACGTTTCAATGTACGAACGATACGCATATGTATTGTTTGGAGGTGAAACAAGTTTTTGATTGAGATATACGTCTATCTGACTGAACATGGAATGAAGCCAATTGTTTACAGGACCAACTGTAGTGTCGGTGGCGCTTAGTGCTGTTCCGTCTGCTTTGGTTATTTTTGCTTTCAAGTGAATCATAGTTTGTGACAAATCTAAATATTCATCACTCTGACCGGGGACTACAAATCCCACCGGCCCATCTTCAGTTATAGATGATAAGGGTTTGTAACTAATCCATTGTCCATGTTCTATGCTTGTTTGCGTAGGTGGTAGCGAAAATAAATGAAGTTCAGTTTTAATACACTCGCATGATTGCGTATGTAGAAAAGCCATAACTGATTATTATTATTATTATTATTATTATTATTTATCGAAGACGTCCAGAACTTTTATTTTGTTCTTCACACCTCTAGCCTGCTGTCGCGAGTGATTACGTTTTAGAGACGTTCTCTTCTTTTTATAACCTGAACCACTCATAAGTGTGTCAATTTTGGATTCAGCTTTTCGTTTCAAATTATTTCCCGCTTCAGACAGTCTTTGCTGGAACGCTTCTTTTGCAGGTCGATTTTCACTCAAATCTCCTAAGAAACTCATCCCTGTTCTGAGTGCTTCTTTCCCAACGACGCTTGCTCCTCTTTTTATAATTGGTAAGACCGTTCTAAATAATCCACTAAAAAAACTACCAAGCCCGTGACCTGGCTGATAAGCAGAGCCTCGAAAAACAACAGAACCAATCCCGGTTCCTGCTTGATGGTTATAATAAATTTGATAGGGGCAATTTTTCATGAAAGTGTAACTTAACACTTAAAGTTCCAAATTGGAATGGTATTGGTTTCCCTTCAACACATCTTATATCGATTTCAATATTCTGGAAATCTCGTCGGAGCACAGGAATATAATATAGTGGAGAAAATGTAACCATTTTACTAGAACCGTGTATATAATTTGAAATATCAACATGTACTGTTCGTAATAGGGGTGCGAGTACATCTCCAACAAATTGCTGTTCAACAATTTCAGGATGTATTCCGAGATAAAGATTTGACGAATCATAATATGATAATCTCTCAGCAAATAAATCAGTTTCCGGTTCATATCCTAGCTGTTGTGAAAGTTTCGGAGATAATTTCAAAGAACAAAAGTTTGTATCTTTAATAAAATATACTCTTATGCGACGAATATTTTTTTCAATTTCGATATTAATATGGTCGCGAAGTCTGGCATGCTGATTAATCGCGTTATTATATCGTCCACACTTCTATAATATAAAGGCTGAATATGTGCTTCTCTTTTGTGTATTTTAGGTCTTCCATCCACAAATGTTTTAAATTGATATTTAATATAGTTTTCATGAGCGCAAACTGTGTAGAAAGTACAAGGATACTGTATTTCAGCTAGGGCAACTTCCCAGTTACCGTCAACTTTTACACTTTGCGTTAGTTGCGTAGTGAATAGTGTTATTTTATTATTCGGAAAATAATTCATCGAACTATTACTAGGCAATGTCATATAAAATTAATTTTTAGACATTATTCTCAAAATATTTTATATTTTTTGCTGGTGTCCAAGAGTTGAATTTATCAGTATATCCTTTCCATTTGACAAGCACTTTCTTTATGTTACCACTACCCTTCGATTCGATTATTTTATCTATTTGAAATTCATCATCGGCGTTTATATACACTTTGTGTAATTCCGGTTCATAAAATACTCCTTCAATGTTTTCTTCATTTAAATCCTCCAATCTATAAACAGGTGGATGTCTTTTAATTACCGTTTTAATTCTAAATACTTCTTGAGACCAATTACTCGTAAAGCCTTTTTCAAAAACATGTTTTTCTCTTGATATACGTACAGTATCTCCAACTTCTAATTTAGGTATTTTATTTTTTATTTTTTTATCATTCCTATTCTGATTCCGCCAGACTTGTAGAATATTTTTATCGTGTACATCTTTCGGGGCTATTTTGATTGACGAATGTACGGTACTATTGTATGCTTTTAAAAGTTTGGAAAGCATATCGAAATATCGGTACGTATTGTTGCGTGTAAAATAACGATACATTCTTGTTTTTAATGTTCTATTTAATGTTTCCACGAAACAAGCTTTAACATCAGGATTTTGTGTAACGTAATATTTAATATCATATTCAAAGAAAAAAACTCTCCGTACACTACTTGCAATGAATTCTGTGCCTTTGTCTGTTTGTAGGTATATAGGTATACGCTTACTGTCGTTAAATATTTTTTTAAAAGCATTAATAATAGTACCCGGTTTCTTATCAGTTAAAGGTATTGCCCAAGCAAATCTGCTAAATACGTCAATTACAGTTAAAATATATTTAAAACCGTCATTGAATTTACTAAGGCTTCTCATATCATTCAGATCAGCTTGAAATAAATCATTAATATTGTAAACCTTGTATTTGTTTCGGAGATATCTTCTTCGTATCGGTTTATGTAGTGTGTAGGCATCTTGACTACTTAACCATTTTTTGACAGCTTCAGTAGAGTATTTACCTTTAACTATTTTCTTAAGATTTGCTAATCCTGTAAACCCAGCGGCATGGGATGGGTTGAAATAAATATCTGTCAGTGTACGGTTCATTTTTAAAATTTAAACGATTCCCACAAGTCGGGTGAAGGAACGCGTGCACTTCTGTGCGTACTCTCTTTATTACTGTGAATAAATGGAGACGACATATCTGTAAATTCTCTTTTTCTACCCGGGTTTCCAATCAATTCGTTAGGAATGTTATTTTTTATCAGTACTTTTGAAAATTCTTGCCATCCCACTGGGTTACTTTTTTTTTCCTCGGTCTAATGATATCTCCAACCAAATCGGTAATATTTGAATTTGGTATTTCACTATTATTAATACTAACTAAACCGTATTCATCCCACGTAATGTTCTTATCTGATTTAAGTATATTTAAAAAAATATTCGCTTTTTTGCGGTATGTTTTCGGTAGAGTATTTAAAATTATATCGTCAGCTAATTGCTCATTAATTTTAATATATGGCAACTGTTCTTTTGTTTCAATAGAAGCGGCTGCGGTGCTGGTGGTGTCGTCAAGTAAAGGAATTTTGACAGGTTCACGTAGTTGTTTTTGAAAATGGAGATATCGTTGAAGATTTTCTTGATATAAAGCCCATTTTTCATAATCAGAAATTTTTTAATTTAATACTTTTTTCATATCTTTATCAAGTTGCGTGGTTATATTATTATTATCAGTTACGATATTTTCACGAAGTTGGTGTAACGTTTCCGGCGTAATTAAAGCATATTTTTTAGCATGTTCCATTTTAACTCTTATTAAATATACTACTTAAAATTCCGGAGATAAGCGGTGCTGTTAACAATGGGACGAACGCCCCTCCTGACTGAACTAAAATCTTTTTCTTTTGTTTCCAATTATCTCCTCGTTTCACAAGTTTACGTAAAATTTGTTTATGACGCCCAAGATTATGACGTTGTTTTTTATTTAGAGGGACTATACCACGTAGAATATTGTGTGCACATTCACAGATACAACGAACGTTATTATTGTCTGCGTTTTTCAACAAGACAGCACGCTGGTTTGGTTTCAATGAATGTAACGCACGCAGGAAGTTTGCGTTATTGGTTAACGTTTTAGACATAGTTACATAATAACCTCTGGCAACTTCGTATTATCGTATTTATACTTTTTCTTCGGTATATAGAAGTAAACTTGTTTGTTGCGCACGGTTCTAAATCTACTCCAATCCGGTGTAGATTGTTTTAAATAAAAAATAAGGTAAGTATGGGGTTCTGAAATAGCATCGTTGAATGCATCTTGAATAAATTTAGTATTCTCAGGGCAAACCTGTCGTGATAAATGTAAAATTTGTGCTTTATCTCGTGGACTCTTGAAATAAATTATGTAATGAGCATTCAATGATATATCACGCTGACCCTTGCCCTGATTAAATATATTCTGAGTAATGAAAAATACAGATAAATTTTTATGATGACTGCCCTTTGTAAAAATATCAACTACACGTGAATCTGTTTCACGCATAAGATCATCTATTATTATTAAGTGCGGGTTATTACCGTCAAAATTGTCCATATCTGGAAAACCTTGTTGAAAATTCACATTAGGTATTGTATTATATAAACTCTGCCATGTGCTGTAAAACCAGGTAACTTTTTGAAAAAACTACATCGCACATGTTGATCAGATTTTTTAAGAAGTTAACGACAAAATAAGATTTACCACTGCCCGAGGGACCGGCCACAATGGCGTTAAAAGGATGTTTAAATTTGATAGGATCTGACATTTCACCATAAAACAAAAGTCGGAAATGACAAAAAGTTTGCTGGACAATGCATTTATAATCTCCAATCAAAATAAAAACTCCCGTAAACATTTTTATTAAACGGTCAAAATAACAGGAAAACAGAAAGGACAACAATAAAGGTTTAATTATAATTTATTCTAGGTTTTTTAAAGCCATAAGGTACAGAAAAATGGTTATCCAAGAAACGACGTTTCATACATTTAACATTAAATATTTTACTCTCTGTACGCGTAATGGGGTATTCCAAGTCTACGGCTTTTAAAGAAATTCTTATTGGATATCATTGTTTACCATATATAAGTAATATTAAAGTGAATATAATCATTATTTTTCTGATTTTTAGTACCATAATATCAAAATGAAATTGTAATGCATTTGAATCGAGTACGTAAAATTCAGTATCAGCCTTGTTGTGACAAAGAAGGCACTCGCGTCAGCCTATTGGCTCTTGTTCGAACGCGCCACGCCTCTAACTCAGATCTACGAATGATGTTCTCAGCTGATTCTCAGTGCCTGTGACGTCACACGCACGGCCGATTTTCTAGGGTGTGATTTATTGAAACTTTAAAAATTTATTTCTGGCGTGTTTGAAACCTTTCGGCGAAAAGAAAAAATACGGGTCTAATATTTTTATGCATAGAATAACATATTAAAAAATGAAAAAAACTTGGAATACCCCATTACATCATGATCGAGAGTATTTCTTATATTATTAGATACAATAACAAGAGGATTATAATTTTCGTCGTTTTCTTTTAGTATCATTTTTTTAAACAATCAAAGTTAATTATTTGTGAGTTTTTATAATTTAAAGTGAAACCTTTAACTTTACATATTTGTTTAGTTTCACGACTAACAGGATTATACACTTTATAGGCATAAGTTTTTGGTCCACCGGAAACAAATTCAGTGATATAACTCCCGGGACCATAACTGCTTAATTCAGCGGTCAAGTCTCCTAGAAAATTACCTGTATGAGGTTCATACATATCTGGTAAATGATAATAGATAATAGAGTCTGTATCATAATATAAAACTCGAGAATCTAGCTGGTGGAGGTACTTATGTAGATGTAATCTAGCTTGGGCTGTCGTGTATGCGGCAATAACAATATTTACTGTTTTGAGCTGCTCGAAAGCTTCTGTTTCATTCTCCCAGTTCACATATATCATACGTTCGCCTGCTGGAATAATCCTGTTAACGGTGACCGAAGGATTAGCTAGTAGATCATATAATTCTTCAGATGATGATAGGACTGTAGTACGTGGTCTATTCTCTGTTTGAGCGAATTTTTCTATTTCAAAATAAAAATTAGTTATATATAAAGATTTATTGTCTTGAAAAATTCATACAATATAAGTACATCGGATTGTCTGAGTAATAATAATATAGTGCACAATTACAACTTTCTATATAATTACACTGTCTTTGCACATAACATGTTTACAAATTTTGTATACATAGTGGACCCTGTTTTCTATTTTACCATTTATTTATAATTTCTTAAATGCAGTTTGATTTTATTCGTTTAATTGGTGGCTTCGTGTCATTAAAGAGTTTATGGTGTAATAAAATATATTATTAACTTTTTCGATATCTAGTTTGTCAAAAAGCAAGTAAATATTATTTTCCTTTATGTTAGGTATATATTTTGAAAGGAATTGGCTTCGGTGAGGAGCAAAGATCGGGCAACCAATAAAGAAATGGAAGATATTCTCTGGTTTCTGACTATTACACATGGTGCATAATTCTTCGGTATTTATTATGTATGTAATATTGTTAAAACAAATTTTAATAGTTCTTTTGTATGATAGTCTGATTTGGGCTAGGACTCTTATGTTTTTTATATTTAAGTCTAAAGTTAAATATGTTTCTGTTGAATTATTGCTTTTCAAAGATTTGTACATTGTACTATACCTTAATTCCGTACAGCTTTCTAGATCTTTATTGTGTAATATTTTTTGATATTCTTTTACTATTTCAGTTATTAAACCTTTATTTATTTCTTGGTTTTCCCAAATATTGCCATAACCTACTTTGTTAAGAAAGTTTTTTAAAAGTGTGCACCAATTGTATTCTGGTTTATTAATTGTTGATTTGTCTAAGTTTCTTAGACGGTTGTACAATTGTTTCGTAATTCTAGAATCAGGCATTTTAAGTATTTTGAACCACCAATTTAACGCTTTTTTCCAAATTTGTAGTGATATGTGGGTGGTACCCGTTTCTAATCTGATCATAACATTTGGAGTATTACGTGGACACATCAGTATGTGTTTTAAAAATTTGATTTGACATTTTTCTAAGACGTTTTCCTCTTGTAATGCCCATGTTTCTGCCCCATACAACAGTGTGGCTCTGGTTATAGCGTTGAGAAGATGTTCTTTTTCTGCCCACTTATTTGATTTTCCATTACATAGAATACTAGTTACTTTCTGGGTTGCTATTATACCTTTTTTATAAGCGTTTTTTGCTGCTTCCCCAAATTTTCCCGAGGAGGAAAACATTACACCCAAGTATTCAAATTTGTTAGTGACTTCTATTTCCAAATTGTTATATTTAAATTGATTATATTTCCGTGGTGTGCGACCTTTATGAATTATAACTATTTTACTTTTATTGATATTTACTTCCATACAATTTAATTTACAGTATTCTAATAACGCATCTAATTTTTTTTGAACGTCTGCGGGTGATTTACCGAAGATTACCAAATCGTCCGCGAATGCCAACAGCAGTAGATCATGCAGACCATCTATGTTTAATCCCTCAAAGCCTTTGGCTCTAAGAAAGTCTTCCAGGTCATTTATGAATAGTATAAATAAAAGTGGACTTAATGTGTCCCCTTGTAATACTCCTTGTGTTATCTGTATCAGATTAGATAAGATGTTTTGTAATTCTATTTTTAAGTGTGCTGATTCATAGAAGTGTTTTATTATACGAATTAACTTGCCCGATATTCCCATTTCGTACAATTTTTTCCAAAGCAAACAGTTTGGCACGGAGTCGAATGCTCTTTTGAGGTCTATGAATATCGCGTATGCTTTTTGCTTTTTTAATCGTAGTGTAAGGTGCGCTATTGAGTTCAAAGAAAAAATGTTATCTGAAGTGCTTCTATCTTTTCTAAATCCGAATTGCCATTCCTTGATTACATTATTTTCTTCACACCAGGTTACGATTCTCTTTTGAATGATGTTAGTGAATATTTTGCAAATGCAGTTTATTTTAGAAATACCTCTGTAATTTTGCGGGTCTTTAGGATTTCCTTTTTTATATATCAAGAACAATATTATTTCCGACCAAGATTTTGGGAGTAATTCTGTGTTTATTATCTGGTTAAACATATTAAGGATGTAGTGTTCCCATTCAGGGTTAAGATATTTAATAAACTCGTTATTTAAGTCATCCTGCCCCGGTGCCACACCAGACTTGCTTGTGGAAATACTTGCTTGGAGTTCATCCAGGGTGATTGCACCATCTAAGTACTGCTGGCTACAATCATAGTAGGTTAATCTTTGTTTATCGATTGGAGGATATATTTTTGTGAAAAAATTTTCCCAATCCTTTAAACTTACTTCGTTTTTTAATTTGGTTTTGGATTTAAGGTAGTTGACAGTTTTCCAAAATTCTATATTATTTTTTACTTTTCCTAAAGAGGTAGTTATTTGTTTACTATAGACGATTTTGTTTTGATTTTTTATTTTAACATATTCATTTTTAGCATTTAAAAATAGTTTTAATGTTATATCGTTACGTGTTTTCCGAAATAGTCTTAGATTTTGTTTGCATAGAATTTTGGCATTATGACAATTTTGGTCAAACCAAGGTTTATTTTTTATATTACTTTGTTTAATTTTTATTGTCTTTAGCATGTTTGTTTGGCTTGCAACTTCTTTTATAGCTGTTATTAAATTAGAATTTAAGGTATCAATGTTATTACTATTTGCGTATATATGAGGGCAATTTTTTAGATAGTATTGAAACTTGTGTGCATTGATAACATCAAATTTAAATTTTATTACGAATTTTTTATTCTGTCTGCTCTCAGCAGTAGTATTTTTGTTCTCGCTATTCGATTTTACATTAGACAAAGATATTTTACAAATGCAGTGGTTAGAGCTTGACAAATGCGAGAATACCTTAAAGTATTTTGCCTCTTCCATGCAATCGAGATTAAGCCAGGCTAAATCGATTGTGCTGTTACCTGTCTTACTTAAGTAAGTCAACTGACCAGAGAAGTCTCCCTTTGCCCGACCATTGATGACATATAGACCAAGGTCCTCCATAGCGTTTATTAGTTTGATGCCGCGATCGTTAGTCTCCTTGTGAAACGAATTCCTTTGTTCTGAGATATTTTCGTTGGCAAAAATGTCTCCTTCAATTTGTTTAAGTTGCCCTATGTGTGCATAGAAGTCCCCTACAATTATTACCTTGTTATTATTAAATGTTTCTAATATGTTGGCAAGGGATGAGTAAAGGAGGTTAATACATTCTGTGTTATTCAAAGCAGGTTTTAGATATAAAGAACCTAGAGTGTAATGAGAATTATTGAATTTGATTTTCACGAATATCCATAGGTTTGTAGTTTCAATTAGATCTATTTGTATTTTAGAGTTTATTTTACACAGAATGACCAGACCTCCACTTCCTCTTCCCTTACTCTTTTCTTTTGATGCGGGCTGACAAAATATGTTTGGCGCGAAATCATTCAGGAATGGTGGAAGAGATGTTATTTTACGAATGCACCAAGTTTCAGAAAGACAAATAATATTACTTTGTGTTAGTAAAGATTGGTCTTCGTTGTCTAAATCGTTTAGATTTTTGAAACCATTTACATTCCAGAATGTAATAGACAGTTCTGAATTTGAGGGATTACTGCATTTGAGATTACAATATTTGTTTGAACTTATCTTTCTTTGTTGCTGTGTAGTTTCCGGCGGCAAGTTAGATATTTCGTCTCTGGGTGCTGCTACTTTTGTTTGAGATTTGGTGGAGCTGGTGTAAAAACCTGTCCGATAGCCCTTGGAGGAGCTGGCGACATGCTGGCCGATGTGAGGTACTTTGATTGTTTGCTTCTTTGGTGTTGATTTTCCGGTGAGTCTTCAGATGAGATTGATGGCTGATTGCGGATTAATTTGCCATTTTTTATTTTTACGTGTAGTCCTTGCTCTTTGGCTTCCTTTAGTTGGGCACGTAGCTCTTTTTGTGTTTTGCGTTCTTCTTTTGACAGATATTCGTTTATATATATTTGGGTACCTTTAAGAAGCTTCCGTTTATTATAAATTGTATTTCTTCGTTTTGATGATGTGAATGTGATTAAGATAGGGCGAGGTATGGTGTTGCTTTTATCTTTACGACCCACTCTGAAGATATTGTCGATATCGGTTTCTTTGATTGTTTTATTCAGTTTATCTATGAAGAGTTTTCTTACATTGGATTCTAACTCTGTATTATTGTTCTCAGTTTCCATTGCACCAATAATGATTAAATTATGACTCTTGATTGATTTTTGAATAGTGTTTATTATTTTTTGTTGATCGATAATAGTGTTTTTTGCTCTTTTGAGGTCTATGAATATCGCGTATGCTTTTTGCTTTTTTAATCGTAGTGTAAGGTGCGCTATTGAGTTCAAAGAAAAAATGTTATCTGAAGTGCTTCTATCTTTTCTAAATCCGAATTGCCATTCCTTGATTACATTATTTTCTTCACACCAGGTTACGATTCTCTTTTGAATGATGTTAGTGAATATTTTGCAAATGCAGTTTATTTTAGAAATACCTCTGTAATTTTGCGGGTCTTTAGGATTTCCTTTTTTATATATCAAGAACAATATTATTTCCGACCAAGATTTTGGGAGTAATTCTGTGTTTATTATCTGGTTAAACATATTAAGGATGTAGTGTTCCCATTCAGGGTTAAGATATTTAATAAACTCGTTATTTAAGTCATCCTGCCCCGGTGCCACACCAGACTTGCTTGTGGAAATACTTGCTTGGAGTTCATCCAGGGTGATTGCACCATCTAAGTACTGCTGGCTACAATCATAGTAGGTTAATCTTTGTTTATCGATTGGAGGATATATTTTTGTGAAAAAAATTTCCCAATCCTTTAAACTTACTTCGTTTTTTAATTTGGTTTTGGGTTTAAGGTAGTTGACAGTTTTCCAAAATTCTATATTATTTTTTACTTTTCCTAAAGAGGTAGTTATTTGTTTACTATAGACGATTTTGTTTTGATTTTTTATTTTAACATATTCATTTTTAGCATTTAAAAATAGTTTTAATGTTATATCGTTACGTGTTTTCCGAAATAGTCTTAGATTTTGTTTGCATAGAATTTTGGCATTATGACAATTTTGGTCAAACCAAGGTTTATTTTTTATATTACTTTGTTTAATTTTTATTGTCTTTAGCATGTTTGTTTGGCTTGCAACTTCTTTTATAGCTGTTATTAAATTAGAATTTAAGGTATCAATGTTATTACTATTTGCGTATATATGAGGGCAATTTTTTAGATAGTATTGAAACTTGTGTGCATTGATAACATCAAATTTAAATTTTATTACGAATTTTTTATTCTGTCTGCTCTCAGCAGTAGTATTTTTGTTCTCGCTATTCGATTTTACATTAGACAAAGATATTTTACAAATGCAGTGGTTAGAGCTTGACAAATGCGAGAATACCTTAAAGTATTTTGCCTCTTCCATGCAATCGAGATTAAGCCAGGCTAAATCGATTGTGCTGTTACCTGTCTTACTTAAGTAAGTCAACTGACCAGAGAAGTCTCCCTTTGCCCGACCATTGATGACATATAGACCAAGGTCCTCCATAGCGTTTATTAGTTTGATGACGCGATCGTTAGTCTCCTTGTGAAACGAATTCCTTTGTTCTGAGATATTTTCGTTGGCAAAAATGTCTCCTTCAATTTGTTTAAGTTGCCCTATGTGTGCATAGAAGTCCCCTACAATTATTACCTTGTTATTATTAAATGTTTCTAATATGTTGGCAAGGGATGAGTAAAGGAGGTTAATACATTCTGTGTTATTCAAAGCAGGTTTTAGATATAAAGAACCTAGAGTGTAATGAGAATTATTGAATTTGTTTTTCACGAATATCCATAGGTTTGTAGTTTCAATTAGTTCTATTTGTATTTTAGAGTTTATTTTACACAGAATGACCAGACCTCCACTTCCTCTTCCCTTACTCTTTTCTTTTGATGCGGGCTGACAAAATATGTTTGGCGCGAAATCATTCAGGAATGGTGGAAGAGATGTTATTTTACGAATGCACCAAGTTTCAGAAAGACAAATAATATTACTTTGTGTTAGTAAAGATTGGTCTTCGTTGTCTAAATCGTTTAGATTTTTGAAACCATTTACATTCCAGAATGTAATAGACAGTTCTGAATTTGAGGGATTACTGCATTTGAGATTACAATATTTGTTTGAACTTATCTTTCTTTGTTGCTGTGTAGTTTCCGGCGGCAAGTTAGATATTTCGTCTCTGGGTGCTGCTACTTTTGTTTGAGATTTGGTGGAGCTGGTGTAAAAACCTGTCCGATAGCCCTTGGAGGAGCTGGCGACATGCTGGCCGATGTGAGGTACTTTGATTGTTTGCTTCTTTGGTGTTGATTTTCCGGTGAGTCTTCAGATGAGATTGATGGCTGATTGCGGATTAATTTGCCATTTTTTATTTTTACGTGTAGTCCTTGCTCTTTGGCTTCCTTTAGTTGGGCACGTAGCTCTTTTTGTGTTTTGCGTTCTTCTTTTGACAGATATTCGTTTATATATATTTGGGTACCTTTAAGAAGCTTCCGTTTATTATAAATTGTATTTCTTCGTTTTGATGATGTGAATGTGATTAAGATAGGGCGAGGTATGGTGTTGCTTTTATCTTTACGACCCACTCTGAAGATATTGTCGATATCGGTTTCTTTGATTGTTTCATTCAGTTTATCTATGAAGAGTTTTCTTACATTGGATTCTAACTCTGTATTATTGTTCTCAGTTTCCATTGCACCAATAATGATTAAATTATGACTCTTGATTGATTTTTGAATAGTGTTTATTGTTTTTTGTTGATCGATAATAGTGTTTTTTATATCCTTAATTTCAAGTTCTTGAGTTTTTATTGACTCTTTAAATGTGTTTAGGTCATCTGATAGTTTGTCCACCTTTGTAATGATATTGTCTAATAGATTTAGTTTTAAGAATATATCTTCTATTCGCTTTGATAAAATTTCTTCTTCTGACATGTTTTTAGGTTAGGATTGTTATTTCCTAAAATATTTTCTTAAAGACTTTTACCTATCTTTATTTTTTGTGTTGCGAGGCTAAATTATATGTCAATTTATATATATAGCACTATTTTCAACTATAATTGTTGTTTTTCTCTGAGAATTTAGCTTTTTTATTATACACTGCTTGATTTTGCCATGTGCTCGATTTGGTAGCGTTCAGACAATTCAATAAAAATTAGTTAGTTAACAATAATAATAATAATAATAAATTAATAATTACTCCAGAATGAATTTAGCATTAATTCAGCCATTGATCTTTTCCCAGAGTTTTCTTCGATATTTTTATGATCCAGTGAAATTCCTTCTTTTTGTAAATAGTTTTCAATATAACGGGTTTTACTGACGTCGTCAATACAATCTGGAGGATATACTGTAGCTTCCTGTTTCATTTTCATGAAATTATCTATATATTTTGCAAATAATCCACCAGATTTAGTATCTTTGTTGTATACTGTTATATTATACTGCCAAATTTCGTATACATGTAAAATTTTGTAACCATGTTTTACAGCCTGCTGAAGTTCATCTGACACCCATGTACCATTAAATTGTCTTTCTTTAATTGTATGTGAACAATTGTTCTGATTTAGAGTATCACAACATGTACGACACAACGAAAACATTAGTTTACCATGAACTTTACGCGGTAATACCGGATGGAATAAATTATCGGGCGGTAAAACTTTACATTTAATTAGACCCTCTATTTTATCAATATTATTATCAGAACCTAATATCTCGTGACACTCGTCGCCTACAAATATTTTCGGATGACCTATGGGATATTTCCCGTATTTGCAAATATATGGATAGAGACTACATACATCGACATCAATTTTTCGATAGAGAGAAACACAACCTGTCCGTCCTCCAAAAAATGAATCACGTGGTTTTAATGGTAAATAATTTATTAAAGGATGTTTTTCTAACAATAGACGCTCCTCTTTAATCATAGCTTTTAATTGAATCCTAAACTGACATTCCCAAATTTCAATCACATTATAACGTAACTCCCTTAATTTTCGTAATTTTTCTTCAGTCCTCTGAAAACGTGCATTTAAGCTTTCTTTAGAATTGTTGTAAATTTTTTCACTATAGCGATTTGTTTTGTAACACAATGTACACCCGTGATAAAAACAACCCATAAATTCAAATACTAAACGATCTGGAGCATAATACCCGTCAACTTTCAAATAATTTCCTAAAATAACTTCTTTCCCATGACCCGCATGTTCTAAACGTATTTTTCGTAAAGTCTCCTCTCTAATAAGCCATTGTAATGCAATTTTTGATTGGTTTTCCGTAAGTCTGTAACCATTTGAAGGAATTATGGCTATGGTGTTAGCTTGTAAAAATTGTCTTCGGAATACACGATTGCAAGACGCAGCTATTGTTACGGCTTCCGTGAAAGGACATACGTCACAGTTGTCAATAAATGTTTTTCTAAATTTTTCACATGCTTCACGTAAGATATCAACATCTGAAATACAATATTCAACTATCTCATGTTTCATACTAAAAACAACATTATCACGAATATGACTTGCATGCCATTTTAGAAAATCTTTCCTTGTATTCGTACTCATATTATCTGCATCATAATATTCAATAGCTGGAACAGGACCTACGTAAAATTGATTCTCGTCCGTATTAAACAAATGCGGAAAGAATCCTTTTCTTAAAGAAACTGGTAAATCCATTGCTTTAGACAGAACAGACAAAGACATCGGTAAATAATTAATTGAATCGATAAATCGTATTTTGGAATTAATATCTATTAATAAAATTTTTGTACCAGTTAAAATTAATTTAGGTTACTAATTAATTATATATTTCAATTAAATATTTAAGAATAAATTGAGCATCAAAACTTTTTGCATTATGTGCAATACATGTTATTTTCTTAAACGATTTTTGTACTTTGCAAACGTATCGTACAAAAGATGCGAGAGGATCTGTTTTGAATATATGTTGACGAATAGCGCATATACTACATGGTAAATTTAAATCCAGAATATCAGAACATTTGCTACATAACTGTTGTGCCACACATAAGTTCACTTCGTGAATCTTATAATTATCCTTGGTTTTCTCTTGCTTAGTTTTAAAATCATATTAAATAAATAACGAACCTTTATCTCTTTTCGTTTTTTTGTCTATTTTCATGTAACACTGGTGTCCTGGCGGCTTAAACTCCATACATAATTTGCAATATATTTCGCCACATATATGTACTCTCTGACCTTTATGCTTGTATAGTTTTAAACATTTCGTACATCTGTTGATATTATTACATATAGTTCCCACATGATTATTGAGACATTGTTTTCCGCGGAATCGTCTGTTACACTTAGTACATAAGAGAGATTCATTAGTAGGTAAACATACAGGAGTACGGCAACAGTAAGCACATGTATTAGCACAACGATGTTTACCGTGATATTTATACGGTTTATGACATGGTTCACAGAAGTATGAGACGGAAAAACCTGCAGTTAAGCTTTTAATCACATTGTAGTGATTATTATGATAGAGTAAATTAAGTCTTGGTAGGTTTGTGTCCTTCAATCCTTCATAAATGACGTTGCCTACCCCTCCATATTCGTACACGACTATATTATAATCCGATAAACATCTTTGGAATTCTATAAGTTCCGGTAGACTGCATCCCTCAACAGGTATATTTACACCTGCTTTTACAATAAGTGCTTGAGCTCTTGCCGTCTGTATACATGATTGGTTTTTTGATATAGTTTTAAAATCTGCTTCCTTTTTCACCCATGATTCGGCAACAACTAATGCCCTTGGTAAACATAAATTATCAAAGTTTGTTATTTCAATTATACCATGTTTACGTTTGGATAATTCAGCGAAGGTTAATCCACGGCCATTCAGATTCCTACCTCTTCCCACTGGTACAGATACTCTTGTCAATTCTACCTCGAACTCTCCGTGAACAAATATATTTGCATTGCTCTGCATAACGTTACTTATTGCACTCCAGATAACATCGACATGTAACTGACTCACAAGTCTAAAGCTTACCCATATCGGTCCATTCTCAAGAGCAGGAGTATGCATAATTAAACCAACAAAATCAGAATCTGGAATTGATTTAATAATATATTTCACTAGATTTTTCAAACTTTTTTTTTAAACCACTTTACAGGATTTATATCTACCGGACGATCAATAAAACGAAACATTGTTCGTTTTCCTGTTAAATTAAACCTTCGCACATGGTTTTCAGTATTTGAAATTATGGAAAAATATTTTTTATAATCATCTTGGATGATGTTATTTTCGGGGTTTGAAGCTCCACTTCCACTTTGTAATGATATCGAATGTTGTGATTGAATCTGAGGTTTGCACGAATCGTCGATTATACTTTCACAAATATTGAAAAAATGTTTGAAATTCGCGTCTTCATTTGGTTTTTGCTTATTTCGTAAATCTTCTTCTTCTCCTTGAAATATTTCATCACAAATATTTTGTATAGATACTAGATTATTAATTTCATTATTAATATTATTATTATTATGAAACATTTTTATTTCACAAGGCTTTTAAATCACACGTGTTTGTCTTATAGTAAACAAATAAACAAAATGTACTACTGTATCCAGCGTACATGTCTTATAAAGAACGGTTCCCCCACTTTCATTGTTTGATACTGAATTAAGGATTCCGAAGCTGAGCGATACCTTTTTGTCAGGTAGCCAGCACCTGTGTCGGACAATGCCCTTCAGTGGCGTACACTGCAGGCATGCTTCGTACCTATCCCTTGTATTTTACTAATATGAATTGTTTTTTTCTCACCGCACGCCGCTGCTGGCTAGGTGTGTTGAATATTAATTAAACCTAAAGATGTATTAAATAGTTTCCATTAAACGAAATAATACACAGTTAATAAGGTTTAAGTACATACGCTTTATTATTATTATAATTCATTACAATTAAACAAATTCTACAAGGTTTGCTTACTTATTTTTTCCGAATTCTTTAGCGCCCATATACTTTAAACTTATATTAGTAATAGATTTCCTTAAATTCGATATTTCTTCATCCGAGATGTCGTCAAATTGCGCCGGAAGATAGGTGAGAAAATCTTGACATACTGCAAGTATTTTCCTCCCAAAGCTAGTATTGACACTTCGTAAATCAACAATTTTATACGGTTTATTGATTTCTAATTCAGTGATTCGTTTGACTGTTTTGTCATTTTTCAACATTCCTCGTTCATTCAACAAGGAGAAATCCATTTCTGTAATATAAAATAATAATATTAGATACAGATAGGATAAGCTAATACACAGATATAAGTACTCAATTTGATGTTTCCAGGGCAAACACTTCAGTTACAATGCTTATACCTCTAGATACCATCTTTCTTTGATACAGTAAAAAAAAAATATAATAATAAATAAAAAAATTACAATAATCTACTCATATAGTAACAATAACCCAGAGAATCGTCAAAGTACGAACAAATATAAAAATTCCCAGTAATAAATTTGACTAAGCGACAGAGATCTCTACCTAGCGGTAAGGGACCTGAACATCATCCTCTAACTAAAAATTGACAAAGAAAATTTTTTCTCACGTCCATAAAACTCATAAATTTCACACACCTGCAAACTCAAATTAATCAACCCCTAACCACTTCCAAAATACTTGAAGCCAAATCAATAGATTCATACATAACAAAAGAAACACCTGGCAACAAAACTAATAAATATCATACAAGTAGCAACCCTAATAAATCTACCCACACCGCCCCCCTCAGCAAATGGAAGCCTGCCTTTCAAAATCGCCTCCCTTATCTTCTTGGGCTGGATTCTGGAATTCCTACCACACTTGAAATATCAATTTTCTTGTTGCAATGTTTTCTTTTAGGTAAAATATGATGAAGAATTATAAAATTCGGGCGCGGAAGCAAATATTTATATGATTTTTTACAAAAATAAAGTCAGAGTTTACCTATTCTTGAAATGGATATTTTTGTTAAAACATTCATATTCATGCTTTAGGATCTATACTATGGATGGTTTTAAGCATTGGACATGCAAAAGTGACCAAAACGTGGTACCAACCAGGTAATAAACATTCAATATTCGGGTGTCATTTTAATGAATACGTTGTATATTGTAAGCTACATGGGCTCGATTCTAGAATACCTACCACACTTGAAATAGCAATTTTCTTGTTGCAATATTTACTTTTAGCTAAAATATGATGAAGAATTATAAAATTCGGGCGCGAAAGCAAATAATTATATGATTTTTTACAAAAATAAAGCCAGATTTCACCTATAATTGAAATGGATATTTTTGTTAAAACAATCATATTCATGCTTTAGGATCTATAGTATGGATGGTTTTAAGCATTGAACTTGCAAAAGCGACCAAAACGAGGTACCAACCAGATAATAAACATTCAATATTAGGGTGTCATTTTAATGAATACGTTGTATATTGTAAGCTACATGGGCTGGATTCAAGAATACCTACCACACGTGAAATAGCAATTTTCTTGTTGCAATGTTTTCTGTTAGCTAAAATTTGATAAAGAATTATAAAATTCGGACGCGGAAGCAAATATTTATATGATTTTTACAAAAATAAATTCAGATTTTACCTATACTTGAAATGGATATTTTTGATAAAACATTCATATTTATGCTTAAGGATCTATACTATGGATGGTTTTAAGCATTGGAC
Organism: Stenolophus ochropezus; assembly: GCA_035578165.1. NCBI lineage: Eukaryota > Metazoa > Arthropoda > Insecta > Coleoptera > Carabidae > Stenolophus > Stenolophus ochropezus. Next base: position 37,674 of record JAQOWZ010000167.1, read on the forward strand.
ATGCTAAGGTGACCAAAACGTGGTACTAATCAGATAATAAACATTGAATTTTCGGGTGTTATTTTAATGAATACGTTGTATACTGTAAGCTACATGTGCTGGATTCTAGAATACCTACCACAGTTGAAATAGCAATTTTCTTGTTGCAATGTTTTCTTTTAACTAAAATATGATAAAGAATTATAAAACTCGGGTGCGGAAGCAAATATTTATATGATGTTTTACAGAAATAATGTCTGATTTTACCTATACTTGAAATGGATATTTTTGTTAAACCATTCATATTCATGCTTTAGGATCTATAGTATGGATGGTTTTAAGCATTGGACTTGCAAAAGTGACCAAAACGAGGTACCAATCAGATAATAAACATTCAATATTCGGGTGTCATTTTAATGAATACGTTGTATATTGTAAGCTACATGGGTTGGATTCAAAAATACCTACCACACGTGAAATAGCAATTTTCTTGTTGCAATGTTTTCTTTTAGCTAAAATATGATAAAGAATTATAAAATTCGGACGCGGAAGCAAATAATTATATGATTTTTTACAAAAATAAAGTCAGATTTTACCTATACTTGAAATGGATATTTTTGATAAAACATTCATATTTATGCTTAAGGATCTATACTATGGATGGTTTTAAGCTTGGACATGCTTAGGTGAACAAAACGTAGTACCAATCAGATAATAAACATTGAATTTTCTGGTGTCATTTTAATGAATACGTTGTATATTGTAAGCTACATGGGCTGGATTCTAGAATACCTACCACACTTGAAATAGCAATTTTCTTGTTGCAATGTTTTCTTTTAGGTAAAATATGATGAAGAATTATAAAATTCGGGCGCGGAAGCAAATATTTATATGATTTTTTGCAAAAATAAAGTCAGATTTTACCTATTCTTGAAATGGATATTTTTGTTAAAACATTCATATTCATGCTTAAGGATCTATACTATGGCAGGTTTTAAGCATTGGATTTGTAAAAGTGACCAAAACGTGGTACCAATCAGATAATAAAAATTCAATATTCGTGTGTCATATTACTGATTACGTTGTATATTATAAGCTACATGGGCTGGATTCTAGAATACCTACCACACTTGAAATAGCAATTTTCTTGTTGCAATATTTACTTTTAGCTAAAATATGATGAAGAATTATAAAATTCGGGCGCGAAAGCAAATAATTATATGATTTTTTTACAAAAATAAAGCCAGATTTTACCTATTCTTGAAATGGATATTTTTGTTAAAACAATCATATTCATGCTTTAGGATCTATAGTATGGATGGTTTTAAGCATTGAACTTGCAGAAGTGACCAAAACGAGGTACCAACCAGATAATAAACATTCAATATTAGGGTGTCATTTTAATGAATACGTTGTATATTGTAAGCTACATGGGCTGGATTCAAGAATACCTACCACACGTGAAATAGCAATTTTCTTGTTGCAATGTTTTCTGTTAGCTAAAATTTGATAAAAAATTATAAAATTCGGACGCGGAAGCAACTATTTATATGATTTTTTACAAAAATAAATTCAGATTTTACCTATACTTGAAATGGATATTTTTGATAAAACATTCATATTTATGCTTAAGGATCTATACTATGGATGGTTTTAAGCATTGGACATGCTAAGGTGACCAAAACGTGGTACCAATCAGATAATAAACATTGAATTTTCGGGTGTTATTTTAATGAATACGTTGTATACTGTAAGCTACATGTGCTGGATTCTAGAATACCTACCACAGTTGAAATAGCAATTTTCTTGTTGCAATGTTTTCTTTTAGCTAAAATATGATAAAGAATTATAAAACTCGGGCGCGGAAGCAAATATTTATATGATGTTTTACAGAAATAATGTCTGATTTTACCTATACTTGAAATGGATATTTTTGTTACACCATTCATATTCATGCTTTAGGATCTATAGTATGGATGGTTTTAAGCATTGGACTTGCAAAAGTGACCAAAACGAGGTACCAATCAGATAATAAACATTCAATATTCGGGTGTCATTTTAATGAATACGTTGTATATTGTAAGCTACATGGGCTGGATTCTAGAATACCTACCACACTTGAAATAGCAAGTTTCTTGTTGCAATGTTTTTTCTATGCTAAAATATGATGAAGAATTAAAAAAATGCGGGCGCGAAAGCAAATATTTATATGATTTTTTACAAAATTAAAGTCAGATTTTACCTATTCTTGACGAATACGTTGTATATTGTAAGCTACATGGGCTTGATTCTGGAATACCTACCACACTTGAAATAGCAATTTTCTTGTTGCAATGTTTTCTTTTAGCTAAAATATGATGAAGAATTATAAAATTCGGGCGCGGAAGTAAATATTTATATGATTTTTTACAAAAATAATGTCTGATTTTACATATTCTTGAAATGGATATTTTTGTTAAAATATTCATATTCTTGCTTTGGGATCTATACTATGGATTGTTTTAAGCATTGGACATGCAAAAGTGACCAAACCGTGGTACCAATCTGATAATGAACATTCAATTTTCGGGTGTCATTTTAATGAATACGTTGTATATTGTAAGCTAAATGGGCTGGATTCTAGAATACCTACCACACTTGAAATAGCAAGTTTCTTGTTGCAATGTTTTCTTTTAGCTAAAATATGATGAAGAATTATAAAATTCGGGCGCGGAAGCAAATATTTATATGATATTTTACAAAAATTATGTCAGATTTTACATATTCTTGAAATGGATATTTTTGTTAAAACATTCATATTCATGCTTTAGGATCTATAGTATGGATGGTTTTAAGCATTGAACATGCAAAAGTGACCAAAACGAGGTACCAATCAGATAATAAACATTCAATATTCGGGTGACATTTTAATGAATACGTTGTATATTGTAAGCTACATGGGCTGGATTCAAGAATACCTACCACACGTGAAATAGCAATTTTCTTGTTGCAATGTTTTCTTTTAGCTAACATATGATAAAAAATTATAAAATTCGGACGCGGAAGCAAATATTTATATGATTTGTTACAAAAATAATTAAGATTTTACCCATACTTGAAATGGACATTTTTGATAAAACATTCATATTTATGCTTAAGTATCTATACTATGGATGGTTTTAAGCTTGGACATGCTAAGGTGAACAAAACGTGGTACCAATCAGATAATAAACATTGAATTTTCGGGTGTCATTTTAATGAATACGTTGTATATTGTAAGCTACATGGGCGGGATTCTAGAATACCTACCACACTTGAAATAGCAATTTTCTTGTTGCAATGTTTTCTTTTAGGTAAAATATGATGAAGAATTATAAAATTCGGGCGCGGAAGCAAATATTTATATGATGTGTTACAAAAATAACGTCAGATTTTACCTATTCTTGAAATGGATATTTTTGTTATACCATTCATATTCATGCTTTAGGATCTATAGTATAGATGGTTTTAAGCATTGTACTTGCAAAAGTGACCAAAACGTGGTACCAATCAGATAATAAACATTCAATTTTCGGGTGTCATTTTAATGAATACGTTGTATATTGTATGCTGCATGGGCTGGATTCCAGAATACCTACCACACTTGAAATAGCAATTTTCTTGTTGCAATGTTATCTTTAGCTAAAATATGATAAAGAATTATAAAATTCGGGCGCGGATGCAAATATTTATGTAATTTTTTAAAAAAATAAAGTCAGATTTTAGCTATTCTTGACGAATACGTTGTATATCGTAAACTACATGGACTGGATTCTAAAATACCTATCACACTTGAAATAGCAATTTTCTTGTTGCAATGTTTTCTGTTAGCTATAATATGATGAAGAATTATAAAATTCGGGCACATTAATTTACACAAAAATATATGTATGAACAACTACACTAATTTTGACAATATTTTAAATTACGCGGCTCCCATTATTAAGCAGTTCACAATATAATTCTTTGTTTCAAATAAAATTTCTTCAATTTTTCAGAGTTATTAAGTTGGTACAACCGCCCGTTGTCACTTGTATAACAAAATTTTTAAGACGTAGATTTATTCTGCAACCTTCCACCGTGGAAGTAACAGCTTAATTATGTAGTGTTTTATTTGGTCAATAAAAGTTTTCAATTCAAATGTTTCAACTTTTTTAAATTTACATGAATATTACGAGGTATTTTTGAATTTTTTACATAAATTTTTTTTTTGAAACTAATGTTATTCTAATTACAGAAATGTATCTCTTCAATATAATAATCAAATGTAATAATTTAAATGCCAATTACTATAACTAAAGTATTGTATTACAAAATTTTTTTTGTCTTATGTCGTAACTAAATATTTTATAAACATTTCCAGTTGTACTGATTATGGCCACTATCGCCGATGGCCAAAACGTTTAATAAATACATGACTCTCAAGTTAATGATCCAGATCGCCATTTTATTCCCAAACCTTAAAACAATTTAAAGTAGGATCTTCAACCAAATATTTTTAAAATCTTACTTTTTTTTGTAAAAAATCATAAATATTTGCTTCCGCGCCCGAATTTTATAATTTTTCATCATATTTTAGCTATTGGAAAACACTGCAACAAGAAAATTACTATTTCAAGTGTGTTAGGTATTCTAGAATCCAGCCCATGTAGCTTGCAATATACAACGTAGTCATTAAAATGACACCCGAAAATTGAATGTTTATTATCTGATTGGTACCACGTTTTAGTCACTTTTGCATGTCCAATGCTTAAAACCATCTATAGTATAGATCCTAAATCATGAATATGAATGTTTTAACAAAAATATAAATTTCAAGAATTGGTAAAATCTCACTTTATTTTTGTAAAAAATCATATAAATATTTGCTTCCGTGACCGAATTTTATAATTCCTTATCATATATTAGCTAAAGAAAACATTGCAACAAGAAAATTGCTATTTCAAGTGTAGTAGGTATTCAAGAATCCAGCCCATGTAGCTAACAATACAAAACGTATTCATCAAAAATAGGTAAAATCTGACTTTTTTTTGTAAAAAATCATATAAATATTTGCTTCCGCGCCCGAATTTTATAATTCTTCATCATATTTTAGCTAAAAGAAAACATTGCAATGAGAAAATTGCTATTTCAAGTGTGGTGGTATTCTAGAATCCAGCCCATGTAGCTTAAAATATACAACGTATTCATCAAGAATAGGTACAATCTGACTTTATTTTTGTAAATAGTCATATAAATATTTGCTTCCGCGACTGAATTTTATAATTCTTTATCTTATTTTAGCTAAAAAAAACATTACAACAAGAAAATTGCTATTTCAAGTGTAGTAGGTATTCTAGAATCCAGCCCATGTAGCTTACAATATAGATTGTATTCATTAAAATGACACCCAAAAATTGAATGTTTATTATTTGATTCGTACCACGTTTTGGTCACTTTTGCATGTCTAATGCTCAAAACCAACCATAGTATAGATCCTAAAGCATGATTATGATTGTTTTAACAAAAATATCCATTTCAAGAATAGGTAAAAACTGACTTTATTTTTGTAAAAAATCATATAAATATTTGCTTCCGCGCCCGAATTTTATAATTCTTCAACATATTTTAGCTAAAAGAAAACATTGCAATGAGAAAATTGCTATTTCAAGTGTGGTGGTTTTCTAGAATCCAGCCCATGTAGCTTAAAATATACAACGTATTCATCAAGAATAGGTACAACCTGACTTTATTTTTGTAAAAAGTCATATAAATATTTGCTTCCGCGCCCGAATTTTATAATTCATCATCATATTTTAGCTAAAGAAAACATTGCAACATGAATATTGCTATATCAAGTGTGGTAGGTATTCCAGAATTCAGCCCATGTAGCTTACAATATACAACGTATTCATTAAAATGACACCCGAAAATTGAATGCTTATTATCTGATTACTACCACGGTTTGGTCACTTTTGCATGTCCAATGCTTAAAACCATCCATAGTATAGATCCTTAAGCATGAATTTGAATGTTTTAACAAAAATATCCATTTAAGGAATAGGTAAAATCTGAGTTTATTTTTGTAAAAAATCATATAAATATTTGCTTCCGCGTCCGAATTTTTTAATTCTTCATAATATTTTAGCTATAAGAAAACATTGCAACAAGAAAATTGCTATTTCAAGTGTGGTAGGTATTCTAGAATCCATCCCATGTAGCTTACAATATACAATGTATTCATTAAAATGACACCCGAAAATTGAATGTTTATTATCTGATTGGTACCACGTTTTGGTCACTTTTGCATGTCCAATGCTTAAAACTATTCATAGTACTGATCCTAAAGCATGAATATGAATGTTTTAACAAAAATATCCATTTCAAGAATAGGTAAAATCTGACTTTATTTTTGTGAAAAATCATATAAATATTTGCTTCCGCGTCCGAATTTTATAATTCTTCATCATATTTTAGCTATTGGAAAACATTGCAACAAGAAAATTGCTATTTCAAGTGTGGTAGGTATTCTAGAATCCAGCCCATGTAGCTTACAATATATAACGTATTCATAAAGAATAGGTAAAATTTGACTTTATTTTTGTAAAAAATCGTATAACTATTTGCTTCCGCGCCCGAATTTTATAATTCTTCATCATATTTTAGCTAAAAAAAAAAAACATTGCAACAAGAAAATTGCTATTTCAAGTGTGGTAGGTATTCTAGGATCCAGCCCATGTTGCTTACAATATACAATGTATTCATTAAAATGACACCCGAAAATTGAATGTTTATTATCTGATTGGTACCACGTTTTGGTCACTTTTGCATGTCCAATGCTTAAAACCATCCATAGTATAGATCCTAAAGCATGAATATGAATGTTTTAACAAAAATATCCATTTCAAGAATAACTAAAATCTGACTTTATTTTTGTAAAAAATTATATAAATATTTGCTTCCGCGCCCGAATTTTATAATTCTTCATCATATTTTAGCTAAAGGTAAACATTGCAACAAGAAAATTGCTATTTCAAGTGTGGTAGGTATTCTAGAATCCAGCCCATGTAGCTTACAATATACAACGTGTTAATAAAGAATAGGTAAAATTTAACTTTATTTTTGTGAAAAATCGTATAAATATTTGCTTCCGCGCCCGAATTTTATAATTCCTCATCATATTTTAGCTAAAAAAAAACATTGCAACAAGAAAATTGCTATTTTAAGTGTGGCAGGTATTCTAGAATCCAGCCCATGTAGCTTACAATATTCAACGTATTCATTAAAATGACACCCGAAAATTGAATGTTTATTATCTGATTGGTAGCACGCTTTGATCACTTTTGCATGTCCAATGCTTAAAACCATCCATAGTATAGATCCTAAAGCATGAATATGAATGTTTTAACAAAAATATCCATTTCAAGAATAGGTAAAATCTGACTTTATTTTTGTAAAAAATCATATAAGTATTCGCTTCCGCGCCCGAATTTTATAATTCTTCATCATATTTTAGCTAAAGGAAAACATTGCAACAAGAAAATTGCTATTTCAAGTGTGGTAGGTATTCTAGAATCCAGCCCATGTAGTTACCAATATAAAACGTATTCGACATTTATAATATTTTATTATATATTAGCTAAATGGAAACATTGCAACAAGAAAACTGCTATTTCAAGTGTGGTAGGTATTCTAGGATGCAGCCCATGTAACTTACAATATACAACGTATTCATTAAAATGACACCCGAAAATTTACTGTTTATTATCTGATTGGTACCACGTTTTAGTCACTTTTGCATGTCCAATGCTTAAAACCATCTATAGTATAGATCCTAAATCATGAAAATGAATGTTTTAACAAAAATATCCATTTCAAGAATAGGTAAAATCTTTCTTTATTTTTGTAAAAAATTATATAAATATTTGCTTCCGTGCCCGAATTTTATAATTCCTTATCATATATTAGCTAAAGAAAACATTGCAACAAGAAAATTGCTATTTTAAGTGTGGTAGGTATTCTAGAATCCAGCCCATGTAGCTAACAATATAAAACGTATTCATCTAGAATAGGTAAAATCTGACTATTTTTGTAATAATAATAATAATAATAGTACTTTATTCCATCGACAGTGCATTACATGTATAGAATATGTCAGTTTTACAAAATAATCTGGTTATAAAAACATAAGAATATGTATCAGAGGTATTTAAATATTGACCCCGTTTGTCATATTGATAAAAATTCATTGATTGAATAAAAAGTCTTCTCCAGAAGATATTTTTTTAATAATCTTTTAAAGGCATTTTTATTTAACTCTGTTTGTATATTACGCGGTAAATTATTAAAAAGTTTTTGACCATGTACATTTGGAAGTGAATCTAAAGTTTTATGTTTATTCATTGGAATGTGTAACATTTGTTTCTGTCTTGTGTTGCACCCATGTATATCAGACTTAGTTTGAAATTTAGTTTTATTATTAAAAATATATAAACATAATTCATAAATGTATAAAGACGCTACTGTTAGTATCTGGAACTGTGAGAAAAGAAGTCTACAAGAAGAGCGACGAGAAACCTGAGCAATAGTTCGAACAATACGTTTTTGGATAATGAATACACTATGTGCAGATGGCGTAGCACCCCAGAAACAAATCCCGTACCTTAATCTTGATTCAACTTGGACGTAGTATAACATGATAAGTTGTTTTATTGTGAGAAGACTACTTAGATGCCAAAACAGATAATTAACTGAGCCTAGCTTTGACACAAGTGCATTACAATGATACTTTCCATTAAAATTTTCATCAAAATTGTAACCGAGAAAGTTGCCCTTTTCAGATCTTTCGATTTCATGGTTATCAATGGTTATATTTAAATTTAAATCTTTTCTACATTGATAAAAGTGAAAACGTAAATAGTAAGTCTTACTAAGATTAAAATAAAGATCATTATCGCAGAACCAGGCTGATAAGTTATTTAAATGGTTTTCGCATTTTTGTTGAAGTAGCTGATCACAACTATCGGATACGATTATGGAAGTGTCATCTGCATATAGTAAAATATAACATTCATCTCCAAAAATCGTAGGCAGATCATTAATGTATAAGATGAACAAAATTGGTGAAATTACACATCCTTGTGGAACACCTCTGTTATTAATTAAGATTGTTGATTCAGTATTTTTTATATGCGTATTATGGAGGCTATTGATAGATACAAATTGTCGACGATTTTCTAAAAATGATCTGACCCACTGTAATGGAACACCTCTAATTCCGTAACTATGTAGTTTTTCTATGAGTTTTGAGTGACTGACACAATCAAAAGCTCGGGATAAATCACAAAATATTCCAACGGGTTTTTCATTCTTATTCAAACATTTAGAGATGTTGTGAATAGATGAGTGAATAACATCTAGGGTTGATTTGTTTGGCCTGAAACCAAATTGTGCCTTATTTATAATATTGTTTTTACTTAAGTATGAATCTAATCTATTTAGAAAAGCATATTCAAATAACTTAGAGAATACTGAAGTTAACGATATTGGCCTATAATTATTTATATTACTTTTGTCATTTTTCTTGTAAACTGGGATTATTTTATTAATTTTTAATTTTTCTGGAAATGTACCTGATTCGAAAGAAAGATTAATTAAATGTAGTATTGGTTTTATTATTATATTAAATACTGATTTTATTAAGAAACAGGGAAAATCATCTGGCCCACTTGAAAGTTTGTTTTTTATTTTAAATTTTACTAATGTACTGAGCTCATCTTCACAATAGGGATGCAGATAAAAGCTACTGGAGATCGAGTTCGTTATTACAGAACTGCAACCCCCATCTCGTGTAGGAATTTGCTTGACTATGTTTAGAGGTGCGTCTCTAAAGAAAGTGTTAAATTTATTTGCGACATCTAAAGAGTCGGTGATTTGCTCTTCATCTACTTTAATGTTAATGCTACTTACTGTAGGTTTGTTATTTGAATTTTTCTTTACTATATTCCATGTAGTTTTTGTGATGTTATCAGTAGAAGAGATAAGTTGTTAAAAATATTTCTTTTTAGTTTCATTTACTAGCTTCGTGTGTACTCGTTTAGCCTCTTTATAAACCGACAATAGATCAGAATTTGATTTTTGCAACTGATATAGGTTATATAGATTCCTACTAGAACTTCTGATTTCATCAGTGCACCACAATTTAGGATTATTATTGATTTTTGTTCCCTGTAAAGTAAAATGTTTATTAAAGTAATGTGAAAAGATATTGTGGAAACTATTATATGCCTCATTTAAATTTTGGTTTGACAATACTTCTTCCCATTTTTCATTACTTAAATCAAAGCGAAAGTTTTCAACATTGTTGTGACTAATATTTCTACATGTTTTAGAGACATTATTGGCATATAATTTTAGATTGCTAATAATAGTGCTATGATCGGATATAAAATTTTCACTAATTTCGCAAGACGTATTTATATTATTAGTAAATAAATGATCTAACTTTCTGTTATTTCTAGTATTTCTATTTACTATAGTTTTACAGTTAAACTTACGGAGAAGACTACATAGATTTGAGTATGTTTCTGCATCTCTAACTGGGTCTATATTAAAATCACCTCCTATGAAAACGATATAGTTCTTTTTTAAAATAGTATCTGAAATATTATTTAAATTATTTAAAAAAATATTACAATTTTCATTGCTTATATAGCTAGGTGTTCTATAAAAATTTAAGATAATGTACGTAGTGTTGGCGCATGGAGACCATTTTACACCACAGATTTCAAAATATTTGTCAGTGCAGAACTTTTCAAGATCTAGTGGAACAATTTCAAGGCTATTATGGGTCCATATGCCAACACCACCTCCCTTATAATGTTTGCGGTTGTAGCTAGATGTACATGAGTATCCTGGAAAGTGACATGCTACTGCATCCAGTTTCAGATAAACAAATGAACTTCGTATTACTATTTTCGTTTAAGATATATTCATGAGATATAAGGTTTACCTTGTCTAAAGTTAATATTTGAGAATTTAGAAATAATAATTTCATACAGTTTTTATTTTTCACTTGAGAGTCTTCTTTTATTCGTACGGATGAGTTAAAAGTTAACTCGTCGTGGTATTCATTCTTCTTGGATGAAAAAACCGATTAACTCTAACACCTTTAGGCCACTTGTGAGGGTCTAGAGCACAATTAATGTTTATTTCGTTCATGGTGACTTTGAATGATGCATACACATCTGGGTATTTGGATGATAGCTTTTGAACACTAACTTCTTTTACCTCTTCAAAAGATTTTAAAACATAGTTTTTAACTTCAACTTCAGTTGAATTTGGGTGAACTCTGGACACATGTAAATATAGTTGTTCTGAAACAGATTTTAATGTTGTATCTGCAGATTGGCCAGTAATTGGTATATATTTGTTATTGCTGGCAGTTTTCTTCTGTTCATGATATTTCTTTTGGTTTTGTGCAGTATTGTCTGAAATTTTATGTGCATAAGTTTTTTTCTCTGTGATTTTAGCATCCTTAGATTTCAGTTTATGAGGAACTTTTTTATCATCTTTTAGATTATAATTTTTGTTACTAGCAATGCGATTTGTGTTTACATTGTTAATTGAATCGTTTGTATCTTGTTTAGGGTCAATAGATGGCTGTCTATGTACGGTGTTATTTTTATAGTCTTGAGAATTTATTTGAAGACTGAGAAGGTCAAATGAAGTTTGTAGATTTTTTATAGTTTGATTTTTCTGTTTTACCAGTTCTTTTAAGTAGAATATTTCACATTTTAGCCTCTCTATGTTGTCAGATTCATTATAATTTTCAACATCTTCGACACTAACAAAAGAGTCATCTTGGTTATTGTCCATTATTGTATCACAGCAATTTATAGTATTTCCACTGCTGATTGTCATTTTTAATTTGTTAACACAACTGTTGTGCGAAATAGTATTGCATGTTATGCACTTCGGACCACTTTGTGCTATTTTATGGCACCTGATGCACTTTTTTATTTCACTAATTTCCTTATTATCACTCTTATCCGCCATCTTAACATACTCTCTCTCTCATCATATAAATATTTGCTTCCGCGCCCGAATTTTATAATTCTTCATCATATTTTAGCTAAAAGAAAACATTACAACAAGAAAATAGATGAGGTGATAAAAAACTTCCTGGATAGTAGTTAATAATTTTTATTAAAATCGGCCCCTGGAATTAGTACTTGATGCTATAAAAGAAGAATGGACCCACATATCACAAAGAACAAAAATACCCATGAAAGAATTTTTTGATTTAATTAACTTATGTTTAAAAGAAGGTTATTTTAAGTACAAAGACAAATATTACAAACAGGTATGGGGGACTGCAATGGGTTCATCACGCAGCCCGATTGTAGCAAACTTAGTAATGGATAGGCTACTGGATACTGTGTTACCGTTACTTTCATTTCAATGTACAATCATAAAAAAATATGTGGATGATTTGTTCCTAATAATACCTGCAGACAAAGTAGATAAAACACTCACTACGTTTAATAAGTATAACGTTAATTTACAATTCACAGTTGAAATAGAGAAACAAAATTCTCTTCCATTTCTTGATATGACAGTAATGAGACACAATGATGGAACTATTACTACTAAATGGTACAAAAAACCCACTGCCAGCACCAGATACCTTAATTACAAATCAAAACATCCGAAAAATCAGTTAATTAATAACGCAACGAATCTTATACACAGAGCACTCAAACTAACCTCAAATTCACATCGAAAAGAGATATTAGAATATGTAACATATCTTCTTAAAGACAATGATTATCCGAAAGGAATTATTAATGGTGTCGTTAATATAATAAAAAATAAAACAGATCAAGCTGAAAATAAAGATGATGCAAATAACCGTACAACAATAAATAATATAGACCCGGACAAAAAATATTTTCCGTACACATATGTAGATGGCCTAGCTTTAAATTTAAATAACCTTTTTATGACAAATTTAAATATTACAATAGCATTCAAGCAAACCAAAACAATTGGTAATTTATTCAGCAAAACAAAGGCGCCAATTGACAATAAACACAAATCCAACGTCATATACAAAATTCCCTGCTCCGAATGTAATGCACAATATACTGGACAAACAAAACGCTACCTACAAATAAGATTAGAAGAACACAAAAGAAATTGCCAAAATAATAACAATAACAAAGGAAAATGTGCCTTAGTTAATCATGTACAATCAACTGGTCACAGCTTTAACTTCGAAAACACAAAAATCTTAGACACTGAACACAATTTAAACAAAAGGCTAACACTTGAAATGTTACATATTAACAATGATAAAAATAACATTAACTTAAAAACAGATATAACTAACCTAAGCTCAATATACAATAACATAATAAAATATAATAATAAATACAAATAAAATACAATAATAAAATACAAAGTTAAAACAAATAAAATAAAATAACGAGAATAAGAAGAAATACATAAAATTTAAACTTGGCGGTAATATAAAATTTAAAATAAACTAATTGAACAAGCTAAAACAAAATTTAAAATTTTCACAGGATGCAAGTTTATCACATTTTTTATAATTTTAACGATTTAAGAGAATTTTACACTATTTATTTATTTATTTTTTTAATTGTGACGTCCAAATGTGTGTTGTTAGTATGTTTTTTGGAAATTTAATGTGTTTTACTGTTTATATGTATAATTATTACAATTTTTAAAAATCACGTAAGTTTAAACTTTCAAACAATTTTTTGTAAAACTTTTTATAACAAATAGATATATTGTTAACAGCTCCTGAAGAAGGCTAAGGAGTAGCCGAAACCGGTAAGAGGCCGATTTTAATAAAAATTATTGACTGCTATTCAAGAAGTTTTTTATCACCTCACAATTTTTCCGGTCAAGAAGTCTTCCTTTCAAGAAAATTGATATTTCAAGTGTGGTCGGTATTCTAGAAACCTCCCCATGTAGCTTACAATATACAACGTATTCATTAAAATGACACCCGGATATTGTATGTTTATTATTTAATTGGTATTACGTTTAAGTCACTTTTGCATGTCCAATGCTTAAAACCATCCATAGTATAGATCCTAAAGCATGAATATGAATGTTTTAACAAAAATATCCATTTCAAGAATAGGTAAAAACTGACTTTATTTTTGTAAAAAATTATATAAATATTTGCTTCCCCGCTCGAATTTTATAATTCTTCATCATATTTTAGCTAAAAGAAAACATTGCAATAAGAAAACTGCTATTTCAAGTGTGGTGGTATTCTAGAATCCAGCCCATGTAGCTTAAAATATACAACGTATTCATCAAGAATAGGTAAAATCTGACTTTATTTTTGTAAAAAATCATATAAATATTTGCTTCCGCGCCCGAATTTTATAATTTATCATCATATTTTAGCTAAAAGAAAACATTGCAACATGAAAATTGCTATTTCAAATGTGGTAGGTATTCCAGAATTCAGCCAATGTAGCTTACAATATACAACGTATTCATTAAAATGACACCCGAAAATTGAATGCTTATTATCTGATTGGTACCACGGTTTGGTCACTTTTGCATGTCCAATGCTTAAAACCATCCATAGTATAGATCCTAAAGCATGAATATGAATGTGTTAACAAATATATCCATTTCAAGAATAGGTAAAATCTTAATTTATTTTTGTAAAAAATCATATAAATATTTGCTTCCGCGCCCGAATTTTATAACTCTTTATCATATTTTAGCTATAAGAAAACATTGCAACAAGAAAATTGCTATTTCAAGTATGGTAGGATTTTAGAATCCAGGCCATGTAGCTTACAATATACAACGTATTTATCAAGATTAGGTAGAATCTGACTTTATTTTTGTAAAAAATCGTATAAGTATTTGTTTTCGCGCCCGAATTTTATAATTCTTTATCTTATTTTAGCTAAAAAAAACATTGCAACAAGAAAATTGCTATTTCAAGTGTGGTAGGTATTCTGGAATCCAGCCCATTTAGCTTACAATATACAACGTATTCATCAAGAAAAGGTAAAATCTGACTTTATTTTTGTAAAAAATCATATAAATATTTGCTTCCGCGCCCGTATTTTATAATTCTTTATCATATTTTTGCTATTGGAAAACATTGCAACAAGAAAATTGCTATTTTAAATGTGGTAGGTATTCTAGAATCAAGCTCATTTAGCTTACAATATACAACGTATTCATTAAAATGACACCCGAAAATTAAATGTTTATTATCTGATTGGTACCACGTTTTGGTCATTTTTGCATGTCCAATGCCTAAAACCATCCATAGTATAGATCCTATAGCTTGAATATGAATGGTTTAACAAAAATATCAATTTCAAGTATAGGCAAAATAAAAATTGGCTTCCGCGCCCGAATTTTATAATTCTTTATCATAGATTAGCTAAAATAAAACATTGAAACAAGAAAATTGCTAATTCAAGTGTGGTAGGTATTCTGGAATCCAGCCCATGTAGCTTAAAAAATACAACGTATT
Source organism: Stenolophus ochropezus (assembly GCA_035578165.1). NCBI lineage: Eukaryota > Metazoa > Arthropoda > Insecta > Coleoptera > Carabidae > Stenolophus > Stenolophus ochropezus. Next base: position 53,197 of record JAQOWZ010000167.1, read on the forward strand.
CATCAAGAATAGGTAAAATCTGACATTATTTTTGTAAAAAATCATATAAGTATTTGCTTTCGCGCCAGAATTTTATAATTCTTCATCATATTTTAGCTAAAAGAAAACATTGCAACAAGAAAATTGCTATTTCAAGTGTGGTAGGTATTGTAGAATCCAGCTCATGTAGCTTACAATATACAAAGTATTCATCAAGAACAGGTAAAATCGGACTTTATTTTTGTAAAAAATCATATAAGTATTTGCTTCCGCGCCCGAATTTTATAATTCTTCATCATATTTTAGCTAAAGGAAAACATTGCAACAAGAAAATTTCTATTTCTAGTGTGGTAGGTATTCTAGAAACCAGCCATGTAGTTACCAATATAAAACGTATTCGACAAGAAAAGGTAGAATCTGACTAAATTTGTTTTAAAAATTATATAAAAATTTGCTTCCGAAACCGAAATTTATATTTTTTCATCATATTTTAGCTAAAAGAAAACATTGCAACAAGAAAATTGCTATTTCAAGTGTGGTAGGTATTCTAGAATCCAGCCCATGTAGCTTAAAATATAAAACGTATTCATCATGAATAGGTAAAATCTGACTTTATTTTTGTAAATAATCATATGAATATTTGCTTCCGCGCATGAATTTTATAATTTTTCATCATATTTTAGCTAAAAGAAACCATTGCAACAAGAAAATTGCTATTTCAAGTGTGGCAGGTATTCTAGAATCCAGCCCATGTAGCTTACAATATACAACGTATTCATCAAGATTAGGTAAAATCTGACTTTATTTTTGTAAAAAATCATATAAATATTTGCTTCCGTGCCCGAATTTTGTAAATCTTCATCATATTTTAGCTAAATGAAAACATTGCAACAAGAAAATTGCTATTGCAAGTGTGGTAGGTATTCTAGGATCCAGTCCATGTAACTTACAATATACAACGTATTAATTAAAATGACACCCAAAAATTTAATGATTATTATCTGATTGGTACCACGTTTTGGTCACTTTTGCATGTCCTATGCTTAAAACCATCCATAGTATAGATCCTAAAGCATGAATATGAATGATTTAACAAAAATATCCATTTCAAGAATAGGTAAAATCTAACTTTATTTTTGTAAAAAATCATATAAATATTTGCTTCCGCGCCCGAATTTTCTTTATCCTATTTTAGCTACAAGAAAACATTGCAACAAGAAAATTGCTATTTCAAGTGTGGTATGTATTCTAGAATCCAGCCCATGTAGCTTACAATATACAACGTATTCATTAAAATGACACCCGAAAATTGAATGTTTATTAACTGATTCGTACCACGTTTTGGTTACTTTTGCATGTCCAATGCTTAAAACCGTCCATAGTATAGATCCTATAGCATGAATATGCATTTTTTAACAAAATATCCATTTCAAGGATAGGTAAAATCTGACTTTATTTCTTGTAAAAAATTATATAAATATTTGCTTTCGCGTCCGAATTTTATAATTTTTCATCGTATTTTAGCTAAAAGAAAACATTGCAATAAGAAAATTGTTATTTCAAATGAGGTAGTTATTCTAGAATCCAGCCCATGTAACTTAATATATACAACGTATTCATCATGAATAGGTAAAATCTGACTTTATTTTTGTAAAAAATCATATAAATATTTGCTTCCGCGCCCGAATTTTGTAAATCTTCATCATAGTTTAGCTAAAAGAAAACATTGCAACAAGAAAATTGCTATTGCAAGTGTGGTAGGTATTCTAGAATCCAGCCCATGTAGCTTACAATATACAACGTATTCATTAAAATGACACCTGAAAATTTAATGTTTATTATCTGATTGGTACCACATTTTGGTCACTTTTGCATGTCCAATGCTTTAAACCATCCATATTATTGATCCTAAAGCATGAATATGAATGTTTTAACAAAAATATCCATTTCAATGATAGTTAAAATCTGACTTTATTTTTGTAAAAAATCATACAAATATTTGCTTCCGTGCCCGAATATTATAAGTCTTTATCCTATTTTAGCTAAAAGAAAACATTGCACTAAGAAAATTGTTATTTCAAGTGTGGTAGGTATTCTAGAATACAGCCCATGTAGCTTACAATGTACAACGTATTCATTAAAATGACACCCGAAAATTTAATGTTTATTAACTGATTGGTAATACGATTTGGTTACTTTTGCATGTCCAATGCCTAAAACCATCCATAGTATAGATCCTATAGCATGAATACGAATGTTTTAACAAAAATATCCATTTCAAGGATAGGTAGAATCTGACTTTATTTTTGTAAAAAATTATATAAATATTTGCTTTCGCGTCTGAATTTCATAATTCTTCAACGTATTTTAGCTGAAAGAAAACATTGCAATAAGAAAATTGCTGTTTCAAGTGTGGTAGGTATTCTTAAAACCAGCCCATGTAGCTTAAAATATACAACGTATTCATCAAGAATAGGTAAAATCTGACTATATTTTTGTAAAAAATCAAATAAATATTTGCTTCCGCGCCCTTATTTTATAATTCTTCATCATATTTTAGCTAAAAGAAAACATTGCAACAAGAAAATTGCTATTTTAAGTGTGGTAGATATTGTAGAATCCAGCCCATGTATCTTACAATATACAACGTATTCATCAAGAATAGGTAAAATCTGACTTTATTTTTGTAAAAAATCATATAAATATTTGCTTCCGCGCCCGAATATTATAATTCTTCATCATATTTTAGCTAAAGAAAACATTGCAACAAGAAAATTGCTATTTCAAGTGTGGTAGGTATTCTAGAATCCAGCCCATGTAGCTTACAATTTACATCGTATTCATTAAAATGACATCCGAAAATTGAATGTTTATTATCTGATTGGTATCAAGTTTTGGTCACTTTTGCATGTCCAATGCTTAAAACCATCCATAGTATAGATCCTAAAGCATGAATATGAATGATTTAACAAAAATATCCATTTCAAGAATAGGTAAAATCTGACTTAATTTTTGTAAAAAATCATATAAATATTTGCTTCCGCGCCCGAATTTTATAAGTCTTTATCCTATGTTAGCTAAAAGAAAACATTGCAACAAGAAAATTTCTATTTCAAGTGTGGTAGGTATTCTAGAATCCAGCCCATGTGGCTTACAATATACAACGTATTCATTAAAATGACACCTGAAAATTGAATGTTTTAACCAGATTGGTACTACGTTTTGGTCACTTTTGCATGTCCAATGCTAAAATTATCCATAGTATAGATCCTAAAGCATAGTAGTATAGCTAGGATCTTTCGGCTGCACTTGCGGTGTTCTCGATGACCGTGGTCATCCACATCGACCATTCTTCAGCTGAAGACATCCGGTATGTTAGTTCTTCACGTTCTTTTTGCACAACCCTTTCGAATCCGAACTCCTTCGATGCTTCACCCCCGTCACTCTTCACTTCACCCCCTCGTCACCGTTAGGGGTACACTCTTCACTTCACCCCTCGTCCCCTTTAGGGGTGTACTCTTCACTTCAACCCTCGTCTTCTTTAGGAGTACACTCTTCACTTCACCCCCTTGTCCCCTTTAGGAGTGCACTCTCCACTTTGGATTGCAGTGCTCCCTGGGACGCACTCTCCACTTCAGTTTGTAGGGCCTATGGAGGGTGCACTCTCCACATTAGAATGGAGTGCCTATGGAGGTGCACTCTCCATATTAGAATAGAGTGCTTATAAAGGTGCACTCTCCACTTTAGTGAGGGGTGTTCATGTGGTGTACTCTCCACTTTAGTTAGAAGTGCCTATTAAGTGCACTTTCTACTTCAGTTCGGAGTGCTCATAGGGTGCACTCTTCACTTCAGTTAGGAGTGCTCATTGGGGTGTATTCTCCACTTCAGTGAGGGGTGCCTATGAAGTACACTCTCCACTTCAGTTATGAGTGCCTTTTGTGGGGTGCACTCTCCACTTTAGTTAGAAGTGGGGGATGCAGTCTCCACTTCATTCCACTTTAGTTGGCAGTCCCCAGGTTAAGAATATGGATCCAGGATCTATTACGTCGCGCGCGCGCGAAATATAAATTTTTATGATTTTTAATCTGGGATCTGGGTCTGGAATATGGAATATGAATTTTTATGATTTTTGATCTGGGATCTGGATCTGGGTCTGGAATCTGGATCTGGGTCTGGAATCTGAATCTGGATGTGAGTTTGAATAAATGAAAAAAAAATACATTTTATATATTTATTTATTTATTTTCGTAAAAACAGTATTATAAGTATCTTAAAAACAACAATTACAATTATTCATATTTGTACATAAATTTAATTTGGTTTTATATATGTAACACATTTACATCGACAATAAGAGAAAGATTTACATAATATGCATGCCATTCCATCAACTTGTACTTTAGGTATAGGGAAACATTTTAGTTCACAACAATATTCTTCCTTTGTGGTAACTTCTGTGTTGGCGGCTGAGGTGGTTGCAGTGGCGATGTTGTTTGTTTGATTATGAATAAATTCACATGAATAATTATATTTTTGATGTTTTTTTAAAGAGTCATCTCCCTGTATCCAGTTGTATAGTTCAATAGTACAAAAAGCACAGCGAGCAATGTCAAGAAAGCCTACGTAATAGAATCCAGGTTTTGCTAGATGTATTGGTTTTATGAATTTATTTGGCCAGCCGTTAAATGTAGCCAAACGTGCTTCTTCATTTGTCATATCATTTTTGATTTGATGTAGAATCTGCGTTGCCTGTACAAATAAGAAATAAAATAGTTAATAATAAATACAACGTAAAGTAAATATATATATATATATATATATATATATATATATATATATATACTTTGAAATTTAGTTTGTTGATCAACTCTATAATCTGAAAAAAAATAATAATAAAATAAAAATAAAAATAATAAGAATTTTAAATTATATTTACTTCGTAACTTGACTTGCTGTACGATGTAATTTGCATTCTGGCTGTTGTGGACTACTGTGTGTTTTAAATACTGAGTTTGTTTTATATACTACAAAATGTTGTGTATTAATCAGTAGAAATATATAATTAACCATATTTTTTTCTATAAATACGTTATGAAAAACCATGAATTCCTGTATACAAGTTAGTTACGAACACGTGTTAATCAGTACAAAACTAATGAACCACATACAAGTTGATATTTCATAAAATTATCAAAACCATGAATTCCTGTTTTTAAAATTTAGTTTGATAGAGAGAAAAAATAATGACCCTCATACAAGCTGATATTTCATTATATTTTAGATTATGCATATATAAACTTATAAAAGCAAATACCAGTATATTTGATTACCAGTCGTAGCAGCTGAACAAAGAGATTCGATTGTTACAGTTCTACAAACAGACTTAAAGTATTTCTTATTATTTTATTCTAATACAAACATACTTAAATTATACTTCTTTTTTTGTTTAGGAAATTAAACGATTACCCGTCATAGCAGCTAAACGGAGAGATTCAATTGTTATAGTTATTCAAACATACTTAAGGTATTTTTTATTATTTTATTCTATTACGAACACACTTAAGTTATATATTTTTTGTTCAGAACATAAAACGGATAATGAAGTATATTGTAGATGTTCAAGGATTCTACGTAAAGGAGTTTATATTAAAAGAAATTACAATAATGTGCGAAGACAATAACTTAGAACATTTTATATTACTTCCACCATATCCGTAGACAAATTTAAATTCAAAAGAAAAACAAAATGTGTTTTAGTTGAAAAATAATTTTCATGGAATGGATTGGCATGATGGATATGTCAATTATTTTGAATTTATGAATTACATATTACCCAACATATTAAAGAATGCCACAACAATATACGTTAAAGGTGACCAGAAAAAAAAAATTCTATCATCTTTAAATTTAAATATCCATATAATTGATATGGATCACGCACCATCACTATTTAATTGTAAAGTGGAACAACAAAAATGTTTATTCCATAAAAACAATTCAGTATCATGATATGTGGCTTATGTATAAGAAAGCTGAAGCTTCCTTTTGGGTAGCTGAAGAGGTCGATCTTTCAAAAGATTTACATGATTGGAATAATAAACTCAATAAAGATGAGAAATATTTTATTTCACATATATTAGCCTTTTTCGCAGCTTCATATGGAATTGTGAATGAGAATCTTGTTGAAAGATTCAGTCATGAAGTACAAGTAACGGAAGCACGTTGCTTTTATGGTTTACAAATTGCAATTGAAAATATTCACTCTGAAATGTACAGTTTACTTATTGACACATACATTGAAAACTCTGAAGAGAAGCAATTTTTATTTAATGCAATATAAACAATTCCCACACATTCTCAGGTACCAGCCTTGAGTCAAACACGTGTTACAGTGTGAAAGTGTAAAGTGAAAAACTACGAAAAAACTAAGACTAGTTAAACCAACAGGAAACGACGGACGTCGAATCTAAGGTAGAGCTCTCTCTTTCTTACTTCTCCCCTTTTTCTTACCCTCCCCCTAAAACTACCCTATCCAAAACCTAAAAAACTCATCTCAATGACACAACTAAAGCCACCTATCAATCAATAGTTAAATCAAACAACTTAAACAATCAAGAATACATCTATACCAACGCACCCAATTACCGACAAAACAAGTCGAGACGCAAACCAAATCAAAACATTTGCAGCTATGACTCGCACACCAACTGTAGATACCTTCCCGAATAAAAATCAAGCTATCCTAATGAATTCGATAGATGGCTTAAAAATCAAAGACTACATCATCAACATAGGGAAAATAGTGGGCCCAAAAAATGTACTCTTCGCATCACGAATTTCAAATAATCGAATATGCATTTATCTGAAAACAAAAACTATAGTAGACGAACTAGTGAAACAATATACTGAAATTAACATAGAAAACCACCTAATTAATGTTCGAAGATTAATTACCCCATCAAAAAGATTAATCCTTTCCAATGTATGCCCTTCCATACCCCACATTGAGATAGAAAACACCCTAAAGGCCATCGGACTAAAACTCACTTCCCCGATAAACTTCCTACGTGTAGGAATGACAGAAACAGATTACCAACATGTTCTTAGTTTCCGAAGACAAGTATACATTTTCCCTGATGAAAACACACTTATACCAGACACCATTAAAATTAAACTCGACGAAATCGAATACAGAATATTCATCACAGAAGATACCATGAACTGCTTTATTTGTAAGAAACCCGGCCACAACAGCAGCCAATGCCCACAAAAATCAGAACAAGACCCAGAACTAGTAACCATCCTACCCTTACCTCAAACATTTAAAAGACCTCGCTCAATTGCTACATCTGACACAGGAAACTCAGAAAAAATCACACCTGAACCTGGAAAAGAAACATCCACGAGTAAAACTGACAGAACAAATGAAAACAATAACCAAGAAACAACAACAAAGTCAAGCACAAAAAAACCCAGAGTAGATAGCCCAGTTAACAAACACCAAATATTACCAGAAGAAATACAACAAGAAATTAATGAAAACCCACAAAAATATGCACTAAATTTCGAGGAATTCAAAGAATTCCTAGAAAATGTTCAAGGAAATACAGATCCCATATCTATTGCTAAAGACTATACAACAGACATACCCAAACTAATATCCATGATCCACCAACTCCACCCCCATGCACACCGATCACACAAGAATCGACTTACTAGACTCCATAAAAAATTAAAACTCCAACTAAGAACAGAACTAAATAAAAGTCAAGAACAAACCACCGACTTCCGTACCAGCCAAGAATCCATTCTATCCACCATATCCTCCTGTCAAGATTCAGAATGATAATCCAGTGGAACGGCAATGGTCTTCACTCCCACAAGGGTGAATTACAATTGTTAGCAAACGAACACAATCCACACTACATCTGCGTTCAAGAGACAAGACTAAAAGAAAACCAAAACTTCAAACTAACAAATTATGATATTTACAGAAAAGATAGAATTAACGCAAATATAGCCAGTGGTGGAGTTGCCATCCTCACCAAAAACGATAACTATGTGGAGGAAATCAACCTAAATACAAACTTAAAAGCTATTGCCCTAAAAATATTTACCCTACAAAAACTAACCCTCTGTTGCATATATCTACCCCCAAACGTAAATATCACAGAACAACAAATCAAAACAGTGATTGAAAATTTTCAGCTATTGACTTATCTATATGTGACCCACTGCTGGCACCAAATCTTGAATGGGAAACTATTCAAACATTGTTTACTAGTAACCATTTGCCAATCAAAATCACACACAATACACAAACTCACTCTGTATGCCAGCCAATACACCTTAGATGGAAACTAGAAAACGCTAACTGGAACTTATTCACAGAAATATGTAAAATAAAAGACCAGACCATAAGAGAAGAAGAACACATAGACACCATATTAAACAACTTTTTGGTAAATATCACAAACGCAGCAAACGAAGCAATAGAGAAAAAACAACTACAACAGAAAAAAATTGTTCCTTGGTGGAACCAAGAATGTAAACAAGTCATTAAAGAGAACAAAAAAGCTCTATACAAGTATAGAAAACACAAAACACAAGAACACCTTATAAACCTTAAAAAAACCCAAGCTAAACTTAGAAGAACTATCATAAAAAGCAAAAAAGAGTCCTGGCAAAAATTTGTATCATACATGAACCCAAACACACCAATGGAAACCATCTGGAATAAAATAAGAAAAATAAAAGGAGGAAATGCAAGGCAACGAACAACAATGCTAACAACCCCAACAATTACCACCACAGATAATCAAGATATAGCTAACATATTAGCCCAAACCTTTGAAAACACCTCGTCAGACGAAAACTATTCTCCAGAATTCCTAAGATATAAAAATGATACAGAGAAAACACCAATCACTTTTAGTAACGACAATAAAAATAACCCGTTGAACACATGTTTTACATTCGACGAACTCCAACACGCTCTACAAAAAAGTAAAGGAAAAACTAGCCCAGGAACAGACGGAATACCGTACGAAATAATCCTACATCTCCCGAAAGAAACACTGGAATATCTGTTACAAATATATAATTTAATATGGGAAAAACACATATACCCAAGTATGTGGAGTCAAGTAATAACCATTCCAATATTGAAACCAAATAAAAATAAAACTGATCCTACTAACTACCGACCTATATCCCTCTCCAACTGTTTAAGTAAAATATTTCAAAAAATGGTAAATAAAAGACTAACCTGGTATTTGGAATCAAGAAATATATTAACAAATGAACAAAGTGGCTTTCGCCAAGAACGATCTACAATACATCAAATTATAAACCTGGAAACATCCGTCCAAAACGCTTTTAAAAACAAACAACACCTGATAGCAATATGCTTTGACCTGCAGAAAGCATACGACACCACATGGAGACACCACATTCTGAAAACCCTGATATCATATAACCTAAGTGGTAACATAATGTACTATATAACAAACTTTCTGAAAAATAGAAAATTCAAAGTAAAGGCAAACGGATGTATGTCAGAAGAAAAACTACAAAAAAATGGAGTTCCTCAAGGGGAAATATTAAGTGTTACTCTATTTCTAATCGCAATAAATGACATCATTAAACACATTTCTCATCGAGTCAAAAAATCCCTATTCGCTGATGATCTGGTAATATACTACAGCGGAAAAAACATCCAAACCATAAAAATAGCACTACAAGAAGCAATCGATAAACTAGAAGACTGGACAAGAGAAACGGGATTCAAATTTTCAGAAACCAAAACCAACGCCATCCACTTTTGCAAAATTAGAAAATACCACCAACACCCCACACTAAAAATTAACAATCACAATATAACTTACAAAGACAATATAAAATTTTTAGGAGTAACTTTCGATAATAAATTAAAATGGACAGCGCACATACAAAACCTTAAAAAAGAATGCTCCCAAAGACTGAACATAATAAAAACTATCAGCCATACTAAATGGGGAGCACATAAAGATACAATCCTCAAAATCTACTACGCCTTAATAAGATCAAAATTGGACTACGCCTGTATCATATATTCTACCGCTAGACACACAAAACTCAAAACGCTAGAGACAATTCAAAATACAGCGCTAAGATTAGCCATCGGAGCTTTCAGAACGAGCCCAACAAAAAGCATACTCATTGAAGCAGGAGAGTACCCACTTTCATACAGAAGAAAACTTCTAACTTTAAATTACATAACCAAACTGGCAAAAAACCCCGCTAACCCAACTTATCACAATATATTCCAACCACAAGCTACCATAAAAAAAGACACTCCACTACAACAAAAAATAATTACCTACCTAAACAACCTGCAAATCCATATACCCATCCTACAACAAAAAACACTCCATAAACACCCCCCTTGGTTAAACACACAACCCACCTACATTCTAGATCTCACCAAATACTCTAAACCTGAAACCCCAGCTGAGCTCTACCAAAACATATTTAAAGCTACCCAAGAAACATATCCACAAGCAAACTTCATTTACACTGATGGCTCAAGGAACAACGACAAATCCGGAGCAAACATCATCACGGACAACACTAAACAGAAATTTCGTCTACCAGATCAGTGCAGCATATACACGACCGAAATATATGCAATAAAAAAAGCCACTGAGTACATACTGCAAAACAATGATGACAAAACACATACCATCATTTGCTCAGACTCAATTAGTGCCATTCAAAGTATTAAAAACATCTACTCAAAAAACAGTCATATCCAACAAATACAAAACAACATACGTAGAGCCACCACAGATCACAACAAAGAAATATCCGTCCTCTGCGTCCCATCACATAAAGGCATTAAGGGCAACGAAGAAGCCGATGAAGCTGCAAAATGCGCCACAACACTGGAAACAATAATGAACATCCCAGTACCAACTGAAGATTTAAAAACTACCATTAAATATAAAATGAAAGAAGAATGGCAAAATGAATGGAACAACACAACAATAAACTACGCGACATCAGGAACAACACCCAACCATGGAGCATCCCAGAAGATAGAAAACACCAAATCGCACTATGCAGACTCCGAATCGGACACACACTCCCCACACACGGATACCTACTACAAAGAGTCGACCCACCCATATGTGATAAGTGCAGTGTACCTGTAACAGTGAATCATATAATCACACAGTGCCAGAAATACAACCAACAAAGACTAACATACAACATCCCACAAAACCTAAAAACAGCCTTGTCCAATAACACTACCACACAAAGTAATCTACTTAAATACATCACAGACATCAAAATAATATTGTAAAATTACTGTAATACCATCCACCACATAATTATGTAAATACACTGTACCGAGGTATTAGTGACCTAGCTGTCGAAATACCTTCTAATTTTTTCTCAAATAAAAAAAAAAAAACAATTCCATGTGTGAAGAAGAAGGCTGATTGGGCTTTAAGATGGATATCAAGTACATCTACATTTGGTGAAAGAATTGTAGCGTTTGCAGCCGTTGAGGGAATATTTTTTTCGGGTAGTTTTGCTGCTATTTTTTGGTTAAGAAGTCGAGGATTAATGCCAGGACTAACATTCAGCAATGAACTAATATCACGTGATGAAGGTCTACATTGTGATTTTGCATGCTTAATGTTTAAACATTTACAACAGAGACCATCTTGTGAAAAAATTGTTGAAATTATCCGTGATGCAGTTAATATAAAACAAGATTTTTTTACTGATACATTACCTGTACGTTTGTTAGGAATGAAGTGTGAACTAATGAGTCAATATATTGAATTTGTTGCTGATAGATTACTCTTAGAGTTAGGATTTGAAAAGCTATATAATTCTAAAAATCCATTTTTTATGGAGTTAATTTCACTAGAAGGTAAAACTAATTTTTCCGAAAAGAAAGTTGGTGAATATCAGAAATGTGGAGTTATGAATAAGATTGATGGTGTTTTTAGAACAGATGTAGATTTTTAAATATTTATAATAATTTGTAATAATGGAGAAAAATATTAAAAAAGTTTGTTTTAATGATAAAGTAATAGTACATTACCTTTATGTGTGGCAGTTTGCTTCACAGAATGCACGTAAAGGAAATTGGGAAATGTATTCACGTGATAGGGAAAGATTTCAACAAAGGATTAAGAGATTTGAATTATTATACAAAAATATTATTAAATAAAATTTATTGTACCTTTATATTTATTGTAAAACAATAAGAAAAATCTTATAATTTAATATATATTTTATCATTTTCCCACACAGTGTTATATTTTGTTTTAATATTTTTACTTATGTAACAAAAAAAAATGAAATAAATTAAAAATAAACAAAGAAAGAAACAAAAATATTACTTTTGAATAATAATACATGTATCGTCGTTGTCGTCGTCGTCATCGTCGTCATCATTCTTCTTACACGTTTCACCTGCTAAAAAGCAGAAAAAAACATAATTATTTATTTATTATTAATAATAAAATTATTACTTACAGATTATTTCATACGAGCGTTTATACTCATTAATTCTTCTTGGATTTTCTAGCAGTTTCTCGATAGGGGTACATTTAATGTTTAATTTGGTTGTAGTTGTATTTGCCTGCGCTGTTGCAACATCATCATCATCATCATTATAATCTATTTTAAGTGTACACAAACTTTTTGTCTTATTTTTTACATCTGTTTCATTATTATTATCGATAATATATTCTTCTTCCCAATCATTAATCTGTTGTATATTGCAATCTCCTTCTATATTATTTATATTATCAATTTCCATTAAATTATTTTCGTTGAGACTGTTATTATAATCTTCATCATCATCATTGATATTTACAACAAACTCATTTAAATTGTCATTATTTATTATCCTATAATTGTTATTAATTATTAATAAAATAGTAACACTAACATAAACAAATTATTACTTATCAATATTCTCCTTATTAACAGAGAGTAAAATATCTAAAACTTCTTTATCTTGAAAAGATTGTATATTATTTTGAATTATCTTATTATTATCCTCGTTTTCTTTATATTTTAGTAAGTCCGTTTCTATCTGATTTAATTTTACTAAAACTTGTTGTCTGAAAACCTTTGCTTCTTTGTTCTGATTTATTATTTTGTTTTCAATTTGGTCAAGTTTATTGTAAATTTCAAATGCTAAATGTTTAACTCTCCATCTAGTAAACATAAATATTTAAATTAAAATTTTAATAAATAACTTAAATAAAAAATCTACTTACAGTTGTCACAGACACACTTACAAGCATACAAAAAGTAATCTACAACTGCAATGAGTAATAGGAGGAGAAAATTTGCACTTTTAAAGCAAATTATATCTCTTGTGGTTAGTGTTATCAGAGGCACGGAGTGGTGGAATAAACATTTTTTAAGATTTTTTTACTTTAATATGTTATCAATGTACTTATATATAAAATTAAAAGACTAGTTATTTGTAGAAATAGATAGAAAACAGGTGCAATAATGATCGAACACCGTTTGAGCATTTTAAAAACTGATTTGCCTTTCATAATAGAAAATATTATAATTTTTCCTATAAAACAGATTTATTATAATTACAGTCTAGCAGTTAGACATCAAGTGACTTCTATTTGTTTGTTTCTTTGGTATAAAAGTATATAGGAATTCAAGGTATAAGTTTATAAGTACATAAATATATTTAATAAAAACATTTATTAAAAAAAAATAGTACATATTACTAAAAATTATATAAATGAGTTATTCTATGTAACAAATTTTTTAGTTGTTTAAACACACTTATTTTAGCACATTCTATATAACACAAAGATAAATCAAATTGTTCTGCCTTTACAAGTTTATTGGTAAATTCATTAAACGAATAGTAATTTTTGTTTTTGAAAAAATAGATTAGTTTATCAATGTAACGAAATACTCCATCAATATTTGTAGGTATTTCTGGAAATTTCTTATAAACATATGCATTTTCTTGAATAGCTAAATTACATTCGGAACAAAATGTATTACTATAAAAAATAAATGTATGACCTTGATATGAATTGAATATACCTGCAATATTATTTATATTTGGTAAGGATATATAATTTTCTATTTCTAATGATGGAAACTTAATATTATAAATTTTATCAGCAACAATTACAATATTACCGTTTGGCCTCTGATAAATTGCTGAAATGTCACTAAAATTTTTAATAAACGGTATCCATGTTTTCAAATGAACAGGTTTGTAATTAAAAGTATTATCTAACAAATTATTTATCCATACCCATTCATTACATATTATATATAAATTTTCTTTAATAACTAAAAATTTATTTAATTTTTCATTAATGTTGCAAATATTTGGTATTTTAGTGTCATTCTCCTCCTCATCGTTCTTCGTTGTTTGTGTAGTAACAGGAGTAGTAGTATACTGCATGATTTTTGTTGTATTTAATATTTTAGTAAAACGAGTACCATATAAACTCTGAATTATCTTTTGGTCTATATTACTTAATACAGGTGTATTATTATTATTATGATAAAGCACATTATAATTATATGTAGGATACATAATTGATTCTTCATCATATATGTGTCCTAAACCGATAGCATGCCCAATTTCATGCACCGCAACTTTAAAAAATTCATAATAATCGTTATCTGAATAACGTAACTCATAATGCCAATTTTCATCTATGTCAAAATGAATTTCTATAGATGATTGTTGATAGTTAGGTAAATTTGCATGTGCTAATACTTTTCCACGTCCATCGAAAACATTAGGGCAATATTGATAACTATTTGCTTTTAAATGTTTTCCTCTTCCAAATGAAAAACGTATATTTGGATTGTAAATTTAGACCACATTTTAAACGCTTCTTCTAGTAAATAGTTTTGTTGTGCAGACATATGATATGAATTCCATCTTACTAATTTATTACGCCATTTTATGTTATTATTAAGAGCGTGTAAATTATCTGGAACACCACATCTTGGACGTTGCATAAATGTTAATGTTTCATTGTTCATTGTTCCATTTCCAGGTAAACCAAATTTTTGTTGATGTAAGTTTAAAGCATGTTTGTACTCAAATGATTCCAAATTTGAACTATTTTCATTGGTGAAATTTAAGTAACCATAAATATTCAAATATACTATGATTTCAGTTTCGTCAAATGTGTAAACATATTGTGTAAATAAAATAAATATTAAAGAGAGCACCTTCATATTAGAACAGTTAATAAATAACTAAAGTATTTTTTCAAAAACATATCTTTTAAATAGTTTTAACAATACCTGTCAATGGGGTGTACTCAACTAATTTGTCATGTAATATTAAACAGTATGCTATTGTTGAAGCTGGGAATATTTCCATTGCTTCAAATTGTAATTTAATATCAACCGTAGAAGATTTAAGTTTCTCACTTTGTTTTGAGCAGTCAGTTACAATTAAAGGTGCAGTTTCCTTAAAAGATTTCCAATTTAGTAAGGGGTAACTAGTTTCGTTATAATATGACGCTTGAAACTTAGTATACATTTCATATAGTATTAAGTATTGATTCTTTTCAAAAATTAATATTCATGTTTTCATAGGAGTACGTTTCAGAGTTTATAATTAACTTGATATTTCTAATTTTGCAGTGATTAAATTTGCTAATATCGACATTAAATTTATTTCTATAATCTGTTTGAAAACCAATAATAACATATCGAGGAGTTTCTAATTGACCAGATGATTTTATTTGCCATGTTTGTTGTGATGTAACTTGTAACACTGGAAACTCATGTAAATCCCAACTTTTAATATATAAGGAGTTATTTTTGTTATTAACAATTTTTAATAAATTCAATTTTTCCTCATCATTTTGATAAATATGTTTGATACGCCACTGTATTTTTCTTAATTTTTAATTCTTGTTGACTAATATAGACATTACTGTCATTTCTAGCACGTATTAAAACAAGTTCTTGCTTAGCATTCACAATAACTTTCTTAAAATCTTCTGCGAAACCCAAAAGCAGTTTTAGAGGTATCGAAACTATGAATTCTCCAGTGTCATTAATAATATTGTCGTTGTACCATCCCGCAGTTTCATATATTGATTTTTCATTAGAATTCATTGAAACATATGCTTTCATTGTACTGCAAATACCAACATTTTTTACTTTATCTATTTCCTATTTCATATCGTATTTCGTCAAACAGGTGTGCAAAACCGTTATTAGCTAATTTAGCCTTGATAGAAGTTTTTCCATCCTTTTCTAAAAATTTTCCTTCTATTACAATGTAACTATCGTGGGGTAATGTGTAAATATCTTGATAATGTATAGGTATTCGAATTTCATCATTGTTCTCATACTGTGTGCGTGCATATGGATCATAAGTATGTAATTCTTCACGCCTAATAGCTGTACTGAATCTCACTCCCTCGTTCATGTTTAATAGTTCATTCATTGTTCTTTTTTGTTTTTTTCTTTAGTTTTAAACCGAGTGATTGCAGAAAGTTTATATTTTTACGTGTTAACGAGTATGCAGTTGACAATGAATTGAATTTATTTGAACTTTTCTTCTTATTATATACTTTACAGGTATTAAAATTAATACCCATAATTTATACTTTTTTTAAATGCAATCTGATTGTAACTTCTTCACCCCTAAAATCTACCAATTGTCCGTTTTGATCAACAATACGTAAAGTTATGTTGTTTATAGCTCGAACGTTCACAGGTAAATAAGTAATATTTCCTGGTGTTTCTATTATTTTATAACGGAAAGATTGAACTCATGAATTGTGTGAACTAATTCGTCATTTCTATATGCTCCAGTAACAATATTACACTCAATTGCTATTGTATTTACTTTCATTATGCTAACAGGAAAATCAGAAGTGTGAATTACATTTGTTATCAGTTTTCGTTTGGAAAAACCCAGTAATTCACGAATACTATCATGGGGTTTGAAATTTATTTCACAGGTAGATGCAATTTCACATTTTAAAGTAGTAGTGTAAGCCCTAATTGTTAGTAATTTTTCTTTTTGTCTTTTCTTAATTTCATTCTGATAGTTTAAAATTTTTTCAAAATTGTCATCCGCACTAGGGTCACCAATTTTCAAACGTAAAAAGTAATTTATATCATTAATTTCATAACTACCCGTGGGTAATTCTATTACATCATAATTGTTATTATTATTACTATTACTATTTTTATAATAAAATTTATTATTTGATTCATTTATATTCGGTACTGAATTATATGTACTAAAATTAATTATACCTATTACATAGTGTTCATGTTTAATTCAATAGGTGTGAAAAAATCTGCACTTAGTATATTTGATTTTCCCGATAATGTTATCGTTCTCGACATTTTGAGTAAAATGAATTAAACTAAAGTGTTTATTGTTTATATAGAAATTTTAAACATAAATGATCACATTTAAATGAGTCATAACTTTGATCAGTATTGTAATTGTATTTTATTTTTACATTATTACCAAAGTTTTTTATTAATTCAAGGGGTGGGGTTAATTTACCAAAACTATCATAATACATAACAGAATTTCCATTTTTTTCTATGAGCAACCCAATGAGTTCCAGATCCATTAAAATGATCTAAATTAATGATAGCGTTTTCATATTTTAATGGTTTTTAAGGTAATTTATTGCGCATGTAAATACCACGAAAATTTGGAATTTTGTGTGTGTACTTTAATAAATCGTGATTTGTCAACGCACGATTAGGTAACTTTTTTAATGTTTTTTTTTTCTTCCTTCTCTTTTGGTTTTTTTTTTTTAAATGACCACTACCATATTTATAGGGTTTCAAATATAATCCTGAACCACTCAACATTTTTTTCACACCATGCGATGCAACACTAGTGGCGGCGCCCTCCAATATTGCCTTACCAAATAAGGGTAGTAACGGACACAGTAATGGTAAAAATCCTCCCGTTTTCACCTGCTTTCTGCGTTTTGCACTACTTTTACGTTTATTACAACCCATTCCAAATTTTCTCTTTAATTTCATAGAATTCTTTACAATCCAAGCTGCACGCTTTTCACCTGCAGATGCAATTTTTGATTTAATTCTTGATAACGCAGCTTCTTGTAATATTTGATCTGCTATATGCCGATCTTCTAAATTATTACTTTTAGAATATGCTATATCATGTTGTTTACAGGCTGCATCCAAAGCATTAATATCTGGATCACCTTGGGTTAATCGTTTTTGTAAATTTGTACCAGGTCCGCAATATTGGTATCCAGGTATGTGTAATTCAAAAGGTAATTTATTTATAACAGAATTGATTAAACCCTGTCTGCTGTGATGTGTAATCATGAAGAGTTACAATTCAAATGAATATAAATAAAGAAGTTTTCTTCTATTTATATCAATTATGTAACATACCTCTCAACAGATTGCATTTCAAACACCAAAATAAAAGTTTAAACGTTGATAATTTTGATATAAACACCAATAATATTAATAAAAAACAAATACTATTAGATGTACAATTTGCGGTCCCTCTAATTGTGTTAAAACAAATGTCATTCTAAGTTTATTAACTAATAAGAATGGATTAAAATTTGAAAATATTTACTTATACTCAAAGTCACTAAATCAACCAAAGTATAGATTTTTAGAAAATTGCATATCACGTGTTAAAGGTATGAGATTTTTCCCTATACAGATAACAGTGAAATTGTTAAACTGCAAGATTCAAAACAAAATTCTATTTTCATATTCGACGATATTGCATGTTATAAACAAGACTGCATGAGGGAATATTTTAGTCAAGGACGTCATAATTCAGTTAATTGTTTCTATCTTTGTCAGACATATGCTCGTATACCTAAACATTTAATACGAGATAATGAAAATTTAATAATACTTTTTAAGCAAGATGAAACAAAATTACAACATGTGTATTCGGATCATTGTAATACTGATATGACTTTTCAAAAATTTAAAGATTTTTGTTCTTACTGTTGGAATAAGAAGTACGGATTTGTTGTTATCGATAAAGATAGTGATTTGTTAAACGGTCGTTATAGAAACGGATTTGATAGTTTTCTGAAAATAATTTAATATGTACTATAAAAGTTATATATATGATATATTGTACTTAGTTACATAACAAACATTACCAAGTAAAGAACTAAACAAAGAATGGAGAAAAGTAAGCAAGATACACTTAAAAAAATTATACGTGTAAGTAAAGATATAAGAAGTAATTATCAAAGTTTAAAACGAGGTCAAGTTGAATCTGAGCATGAGCTTTCCAAAACATTCAAGCCAATCACAGAACCTTTAGAAGAATTAGTTAAAAAAGAACAAATAAAATTAGAATTACCAGATAACGTGTCACCTGTAAAACAATCACCTGAAAAAAGTCATGAAGATACATTTTATTCTACATTTACACCTACAAGAAGTTCTAAAAAACGTAAAGTGAGCAGGACACCTTTTCAAACACCAAGGACAACACCATTTGTACTTGACAGCAAAATTATAGCGGAAACAGATGGTGAAGAATCACCCACAAAAATTATACAAGATCATTTGAAAAAATCTATTGAAACACGTGAAGAATTGAAAGATTTGTTGGGTAACATTGCTGCAGAATATTTTAAATTCTACTTAACTTCAAATGATAGAGATAAGGATAATATTTATCGGATTCGTCGAACTTCAAATGGAGACTGGATGATTGGAAATTCAAAAGTTGAAATTAATAATAATGATTTAAAGATAAAAGATAAATGGTATAAAGGTACACCTGGTCTATAAGAGTTGCTTTTCAAAAAAAATAAATAATACAGAGATATTATTAAACCCGCCATTGAAGCGGGCGGTGGAGGCGAGAAAATTTGAAGTTATTCTCTTACAGACACTACTACAGGATATGGCATTTTACCAAAATATATGAGTGTTACACCCAATCACCGTGAATATATTTACTGGGATAATCAAAACGAACTTGTTGAAAGACTGCCATTGTTAATTGCTTCCAAAGAGGCTGGCCACACAGGACATAATAATGAAATTTTATCAATTATAGAAGAGTTGCGTGAAGCTAATATAATTGAATAGTTGCTGTTACACAGTGTGTATATGTGCAGTTATACTTATAGGAATGAATAAAAACAAAGAATTATTATCAAAAATTGATAATTATTTATTAAACCTTAAACATAATATTACTAATAATAAAATGGTAAATAAATCGTTTAAACAAATATGTGAAGAAATTAAACCAATTCTGTTAAAAATAGAAGAATTAAAACAGTATATGGAAGACTTTATAAGAATAATAAATTTAAACAACAACAAATGTAATAAAACAAAAAGTTATAAAAGGAAACGTGAACATAACGAACATACAATAATAAAAAAACGCAAAACAAATTATTAAATAATATCATGTATAAATGCAGCTTGTTAAAAATAATCAGAAATGTGTGGTTCAGTATAAATGTAGCTTGTTAAAAATAATCAGAAATGTGTGGTTCATTAGTTTTCCTTTGATTAACACGTGTTCACAACTAACTTGTAAACAGGAACCTGAGGTTTGATAAAGTATTTACAGAAAAAATATGGTTAGTTATTTTTCTCTACTGATTAACATAAACTAATATAAAATGTGTGCATAAAGCTAACATTTCATTATAACAAGAACTGAACAGCTACCGTTGTCGTTGCTGATTCCTCCAGTTACTACAAACAAAAGAAGGGTAAGTAATATTTGTATATTTATATTAAATTAAATTTTATAATGTATATTTATATTAAATTTGTTCTTTTCTTATTAGAAATAATGGATTCTGCTGCTGCTGTTGAGAAGCTAAATCTCCTTGGACGATATCCAAGCAAAAATATAATAAAAATAAAAGACTTAGAAGAAAATACACCATACTTCACTAAAGAAGCTCGCTACGTGTTTACAAAATTTGGACGCTCGATACTACTAGACATGGGTGAATTCGTAATATTTCTACCAAAACGTTTCAACACGTTGGAGATAGATGAAGTGGAGTCGTTGTTCCCAACACAATATTTGTTTGTACGAAAAAATGAGCTAGATAACATTGAGATTTTCTTCAAAACTAAAAATGAAATGGATTATAATAAAATATAACAGAATGTTTTTATAAAAATATATTTATATATCATTTTTATATACATACATATACTCGTAGCTACATAATGTAATATTTTTACAAAAAAATAATAATAAAATATATATACAATTTATTTTTATTATTCACTCTTGAATATTTCTTTAAAATCATCACTTATACTAATAGCGTCATTAATTGCATCATTAATAGAGTCTTTAATAGTACGTATGTTGTTACTATTTTTAAATTCATTATCATTAATATTACGTATGTTGTTGTTATTATTTTTACATTCAATAAATTGATTTTTAATTTCGTTAATTTTAATTTCAATCCCTTTTTTAAATAAATCGGTTGCAGTGAAATATGCTTGTATACTTTTATTAATATTTTGTTGTAAATTTTTCATATTGTTTATAATATTTGTAATTTCATTGATTTGACTTTAAATTTCTTCTTTTATTTGATTTGTTGCAGTGACATGTTGTTGTATTTGGTGTTCATTTTTGTTAATCATGTTCATGTTAGTTTTTATGGTGTTTTCAATTCCATTGATTTGACTTTGAATTTCTTCTTTCATTTGATTTGTTGCAATGATATGTTTTTGTGTTTGGTTTCTAGAACTTTTCATATTTGTTTCTTGCATTTGAACATTAGCTTCAAAATTATTTATAATTCTATTGATTTTATCATTTGTTATGGTAATTTGTTCTTGTAAAGTTTTATTTACATTTTTAAAATTTGTTGAATATTTGTTTTCTAATCCAATAAATTCTTCTTTAATTTTATTATTTACTGTAGTAAATTGTTCTTCTATTTTGAGTTCTTCTATTTTTCTTTCTTTATTTAAATTTATATTTAAGTTTTTAAAATTTGTTGAACATTTGTTGTCTAACTCAATATTTTTTTTATTTAAATTATTTATAAGTATCAAAAATTTGTTTTGTAAGTTTGTAGATAACACAGTAGGCGTTAGTCCAGATCATTGTCCAAATTTGTTGACGTTCATTTTGATATTGACTAACTTTATATTAAAACAATCCATTTTATATTATTTAATAGTCAAAATTTTCTCCTCTTCTTGATCACCTTTTCAACGTAATACTTTTTCTACGAGGTAATCATTTGGATATTTTGTTTTTTGTAACTCAAATTTATAAAAACCACCTTCAATTGGATTATTTTGTAGATCTTTTAATTTGTAAGTAATCGGGTTTGTACATTGAACTTTCTCGATTACAAAAATTTCTGTTGACCAATTAGGTTCATACCCCTTTTGAAATATGTGTTTATGTTTACTAATTCTTACAAAATCACCTACTTTGTATTTACTTTTGTAACAAATCTTAATATTATTATTAACATTTTTTAATAAATATTTCTCAACTTTCTTAGTCACGTCAACAGGTTTCATATGTATTGTTCTATGTACTTTATTATTATAGTATATAATAATTAAATTTGATAATATTTTTAACCAGTTATGAGATCCCTGATAATTAAAATGACGCCACATATTTGTTTTGAGTGTTCGATTAAACCTTTCACATACAGATGCTTTTAAATTACTATACGTTGAATAATTATTTATATTAAATTTTTTCATTAAACTATTAAACTTAGTATTATAAAATTCTTTCCCATTATCTGTTTGTAAGTTTTTTGGAATACGACCTTGTTTAAAAATTTTACTCATTGTTAGAACAATACCATCAGCCGATTTTGATTTTATCGGTTCAGCCCAAGCATATTTGGAAAAAACATCAATAACTGTTAATAAATATTTATCATTTTTACTTTCCTTAGCATAAGGAATCATTTCTACGAGATCTGCTTGCCATAAATCATCAATTCCCTTCACTATTACAAGTCTACGTGGATAATTTCGACGAGCTGGTTTATGTAATTCATTTACAATTTGAATTTTAGTCATTATTTGAAATCTATATGTATTTTTTAAAATAATATACTAGTTTCCATTTCTAACTACGGATGTATACTAATGAAATATTTATTTTGATAATGTTTATCAATAATGAACCACATACAAGTTGATATAAAATTATCAAAACCACAAATTCCAAGAAAAATTGTTCTGAATAATTTATATATACATTATATATATATATATATATATATATATATATATATATTTATATACCGGGTGTCCCAGCTCAACCGACACATGAGAGATTACATAGGAAATCAGTTAATTATGAATAGTATCTCCCCAGTGCAAGATATTAACTTGAAATTTTGTATGCTTATTGGGGAATATTATTTCTATGGATTACAGTTATTTGAAATATGTAATTCCGTTTGCAAGACGAGATTTATGAAATTATAAAATCTAACATTTTCGTTCAAAATCAGTCAGTCATGGAAATAAAAGAAAATATCTATGTGACAGTTCTGACAGTTAATGACATGCCATTGTAGATATTTATATTTTTGTAATATTGGTATATTATTTAACAAAAAGAAAGTAAATTCAACTTAAATAATTTTAAAATACAGGGAATAAGAATTAAAATCAGTGATACTTCACTAAACTGTCAGATAAATATTTTCTTTTATTTCCATGGCTGTCTGATTTTGAACGAAAACATTAAATTTTAAATTTAATAAATCTCGCCTTGCAGACGAAATTGCATATTTCAAATAAGTGTGATCCATAGAATTATTATTCTCCTATAAGTATACAAAATTTCAAGTTAATATCTTGCACTGGGGAGATACTATTCATAATTAACTGATTTCCCATGTAAAACTCCCATGTGTCGGTCGAGCTGGGACACTCCACCCCGGATGCCCTTTTCAATAAACAAAATTTTATCAATGTCTGTTAAAAGTTCCAATTGAATTTTACTGCATTTTAACATGGCACTAAATGCTAATCCGGGTGCAGTATAGTAGTGTAATGCATCTAACTGATATGTTTCTAAACAACTTTCACGAAAATTTTCAAATATGTTACTTAGTAATAAAACGTCAATTTTTAAATATAAATCAGCATATTGTCCTAAATTTTAAATTTCAAATAAATTCCAAACATTTATAGCATGCTGAAAGTCTTCATTTGATATGTTTTCCCCTTTGAGTGAACTGTAAAATTTGTCTATACTAGGTAGTTGTTCCTCATCTAGTTTATCCCAACTATCTAGATATTCATATGGGAATATACCTTCTTTTGTAACTAATATAAATTTCTCTTCTGAATCAGTGTGATCTCTTGTTATCAACTTTTCACTATCTGTTAGATAAGAAGCTAATTTTTCTATACTGCTTGCCATAAAGCGGAAAGAGTCTATAAATCTGAAATTAATTTTTGTATTTTTTACGTATTTTGTGAAGGATATATATCGTTCTTTGTTTATTGGTAATAGCGATACAGAGCCGTGAATTTTTGTAGTTATTTCTTTTATAATAAAGTGTGCATCGTACGAAGATAAATTTTGAAATACAACAGGTATAGCATGTGAATTTGTATAACTTAAATTGCAATTTTGATGAGCGGCTCCTCTGTATTCTCCAGTTAAATGTGAATGATCACGTACTTTTATGTTAAGCAGAGTGAATACTTCATCGCAAATATGACATTTTTTACCATTTATAAAATGTATTTCTTCATTAGAAGTTAATTTCATCGGTTTAATATCTTTCATTATAATGTCAATTTGGTTTGCTATATTGTCAAGTTCTTCAACAAACCAGTCAGTGCAGTGTCTTCCACGGTAAATATTAAATTTTGAATATGAGTTTTTGTATGAACATTTCAGGTAATACGCAATACTAAACTGTACATGTTTCTGTGTATATACCGTATATTTGCCATGTGCTTTTTCAACTTTTTCCAAATTTGATTCTACATCAGAATATATTACAAACAGTATTTTTTCTTTGTGATAAAAGTTTTTAAATTTCAATATTTTATTTTCTTCCGTGGGCACTGTTATTTTACACTCATTAACATTTATACAGTTTTCTTTGTGTTTTTCTAAACTACACTCGCTTCTAAAATGATTTAAACATCTATCACAAAGAAAGGCTTTATGTGTGTTTGAAATTTGACTTCTCAATAATCGTAAAAGATTTTTTATCCACATAAAATGATAATTTTCAGGAGATCTAAGTCTTCTAACATTCTCAGTGTTGTCAACATCCATGCTGTCATTATCTTGAATCTGATCTTCTTCTGCTTCTTTTTCCTCCTCATCTTCCTCGTCTCCGGCATACATCATCAGTAAATGTATTGTTTTATTATATTCACATTTGGTTAGACGTACTGGTACGACAACATGCTTTTTCTTGCCCACCTTTTCAAGTGTGTAGACATTTATGTTCAGTCCATTCATTTCTTCGAATTTCACAATATTTTTAAATTTTATTGGAAATTCTATTCCATCATATAGCGCTGATGTAACAGCCCAAAGAAAGCAATAATCGTCATCATTGTTAACATTAATAATTGCTTGTTTTGCTTTTATGTCTGCAGGTAACGATACATAACCCTTTCCAGAAGCAGTGATTGGTGAATAATTGTTTATGTTTACTTTCAGGTGTAGAACTTCATATATAGCTCAACCTGAGTCTCGTTCTTGAAACTCTTCTAAATCGTTCATTATTTTATCTAATACATTTTCTTTATACCATTCTTTTATGTATGTTGAATTGTCAATTACTTCGTTTCTTGTATTGAATGTTTTAATGTCACTTGTACCTGAACTTGGTAAAATGAAATGTCCACTAAATATAACATTCACTTTTAATACTGATGACTGTAATGCTTTCTTTATTTTATTTTTAAATATTGTAAATGTACGTTTTTGAAAAACAGATTTTATATCTTGCCATAGTAAGTTATGTTTTGATTTTCCGTTTTTAGATAATCCAGATCCAGTTTTAGTTTTTAAGTTTTTTATTTTTTCTTTATATGTTTTTAAAATTGTTAAATTAGCTTCAAGTTTTAATAAATTTTCTTCTTTATTATTTTTATAGCCTTTCTTTTTACCTCCCGCCTATCAATATATAGATAAGGGAGGTATTGTTTTTGGTCAGATTTCTCGAGTATGAGTTTTCAACATATGAGCACGAATTAGGGTCCCTACAATATGATTTTACTATTTTTAACGTGATGTCTGTATGTCTGTGTGTGTGTGCGTGTGTGTGTGCGTGTGTGTGTGTGTCTGTGTGTCTGTGACGATTTTTCGTCCACGATAACTCCAATACGAAACATGTAAAAAATATAATATTTGGTATTTAAGACTTATATTCAAATATGCTGAACTGATTAGATTTTGACTACAATTGGTTAACCGGAAGTAGTACTTTACTTGAAGCTTTAAACAGTTTTTCCAAAATAGTACCTCCAAATGCCATTTTTTCGGAAATTACGTTATTATTAAATATATAGATTTTTTAATTTTCTACCGATCTGCATAATTACGTTTATATATAACTTTTAGCTAGATAGAAAAAAATATATAAATTACAATAATTTTACATATCGTTTAGGCTGAGAAATTTCGATAAAACAGATGAGTTATTCATATGTTCACAAAATTTGACATGTGATGTCAAATTTGATGTAAGTAAATGTAAAAGATAACATAAGTAAAAATGAAGTAATTATATTGTAAAATTTAAAAAGATGGAAGAAATATATTAGGAATGTATCAGCATGCGTTAATCAAAGTAAGTTCGGCTCCGGTTTTAGTAACATCAAAAATAGCTGTCATATTGGTAATACAAATTTTATGAAGGAAATTTTAGTTATGAAATGCATTAAAAATATTCTGAACTACAAAAACCAACTAATTTTAAAACTACAAATTAAATGTATTGAATAACTTACATAGAATATATATGTATTACTATAGTTGCGGGAGGTATTGTGTTGGACACATCAGATTTTTTATATATTTATTTAGTAATGAAATTATTTTATTTAAATTTTTACGCCATCTATTAATTTCATCATCGGTTTTTATTAACTTTATTGCTTTTCGAATATGAGTTATTGTTTGATCACTAAGTGAACTTAGACTACTATTTATTGTTTAGCGGTACACAAAATAGTTATTTTTCAGAACAAAGCTTTCAAACAATTGATGAAAACTGAGAGGTGTTTGTTTTTTTATATTTATAAAATAATATCAGAAAATTTTTAATAATCTAACGTTGTTTGCTGTCTTATTCTTCTTCTAATCTTGAATTTGATAATTTTTTGTTTATTCTCTGAACAGGTTTCACCTGCTAATAAGCAGTGAAAACATCATTATATTATTTAATTAATATTAATATTATTACTTACATGAATACTTGTTGTATTTTGATTTTGGATAAGTTTTAATTGTATATATATATATATATATATATATATATATATATATATATATATGTATACATTATATATATATATATATATATATATATATATATATATATATAAGAATTATAAAATTCGGGCGCGGAAGCAAATATTTATATGATTTTTTACAAAAATTAAGTCAGTTTTTACCTATTCTTGAAATGGTAATTTTTGTTAAAACATATACTTTCATGCTTCAGGATCTATACTATGGATGTATTTAAGCATTGGACATGCAAAAATGACCAAAGCGTAGTATTAATCAGATAATAAACATTCGATTTTCGGGTGTCATTTTAATGAATACGTTGTATATTGTGAGCTACATGGGCTAGATTCTAGAATACCTACCACACTTAAAATAGCAATTTTCTTGTTGCAATGTTTTCTTTTATCTGAAAAATGATGAAAAATTATAAAGTTCGGGCGCGGAAGCAAATATTTATATGATTTTTTACAAAAATTAAGTCAGATATGTAAAAATATTAGTTAATAATATTGTACAATTGAAAATATATATAAAAATAAATATAAATTTAACGAACACAAATTTTGCCGTTTATTCTAGTCGAAATCTGACAACTCAATAATACATAGCAACTAAAAACATATCGTAAAACATTTTATTGAACAACACCTACTACTTTCTTTATGAAGCAAGCAAAGTGCACTACACAAGCCCTCCCCAAGAAAGGAAGTAGTAGGTTGTAAAAAATCAAAAAAATTAACAATATAACGGAATGACAGTTGTGTCATTGAGGTTGCTGAACTGTGTTAATTAAAATGATTGATATAAGCTGGTTTAAGTCTATCTATTGACACTGTTTCTATCTTGTCATCTATAAGAATTTTAAAAAATTTATCATATCTTTTGACAACTTTGAAAGGTCCATTATATGCTGGTTTAAGAATGGGACCAATAGTGTCATTTCTAATTAAAATATGGGAAGTTTTGAATAAATCTGGATGGATGTTGTGTGATGTTTTTGTTGATAGTCTTGTAGTGATTGGAGTAAATTTATTGATTGTGTTTTTTAATAGTGTTAAATATTGATTTGCTTCTGCTTTATTTAATATGTTATGTTTAGTTGTGGGAATTAATTCTCCAGGAAATTTAAGGTTCGTGCCGTACACGAGTTCTGCAGAACTACAATTTATATCATTTTTTACGGAGGATCGTATTCCAAGAAGGACCAACGGAAGGAAACTGATCCATTGTGAAGGATTTTGAAAGGTTTTTAAGGAAGTTTTTAATTGTCTGTGAAAACGTTCAATAATGCCATTTGATTGAGGGTGATAAGCTGTTGTTTGTATATGATGTGTTCCTAAAAGTTTTAGTAGTTTTTGAAAAAGAGAGGAATTAAATTGTTGGCCTCTATCAGATGTAATTGTTGCTGGTACACCAAACCGTGATATCCAACCATCAAGTAGAGCTGTTGCAACTGATTGTGCAGAACAATCTTTTAAAGGTATTGCTTCAGGCCATCTGGTGAAACGGTCGATGCAAGTAAGAAGGTAAGAAAAACCTTGTGAATTTGGTAACTTGACTAAGTCGATATGAATTGAACTGAAACGTGAAGTTGGAGTTGTGAATTGAAAAATAGGTGATTTGGTGTGTTTAACTATTTTAGCTTTTTGGCATTGTAAACACTGTTTTGTTTTGTCAGTTAAATATCTTTTCATATTTTTCCAAATGAATTTTGAAGTAATTAATTTAATTGTTGATTTAATTCCCGGATGTGAGAATGAATGAAAATGTTTGAATATAAGATTTTGGAATTGTTTTGGTATGTATGGTCTGTAAGTGTTTGTTGAAATATCACACCATAATTTAACATCTGTTTTAGGTAGAGATATTTGTTTAAATATTAAATTTGTATTTTTGTTTTCGAGTAACTCTTGTAATTCCTGATCATATTGTTGCATTTTTGCAATCTGATTATAGTCTATTTGACTATTTGAATATAGGATGTTTATGGAAATGCGAGAAAGGGCATCCGCAACTGGATTATTTTTGCCAGAGATGTGACGTATGTCATTTGTGAACTGAAAAATGTAATCTAATTGCCGCATTTCGCGAGGTGAATAAGTATTATTGCTGGCTATTTTTGTAATGAAAGTTAGAGGTTTATGATCAGTTAAAACAAAAAATTCTTTACCTTCAAGGAAATATCTGAATTTTTTTATCGCTGAAAATATAGCCAAAAGTTCCCTACTAAATGTGCTGTAACGTTTTTCAGTAGAGTTAAAAGTTCGCGAAAAGAAAGAGAGTGGTTCCCATTGATTATTGACGAATTGTTGAAGAACAGCACCGATTCCGATGTCTGATGCGTCAACCATAATATTAATTTTTACACCGTGTATTGGAAAAGAAAGATTTGTTTCATGTGTTAGTTTAGTTTTAATCATATTAAAGGCTCTAGTAGCTTCCTTAGTCCAAATTATTTCTTTAGAACTATTTTTTTTGTTATCTAATAGTTTGTTGATTGGATGTAAAATAGTAGCGCAGTTTTTGATGAAGCGATGATAAAAATTTACTAAACCAAGAAATTCTCGTAGTTGTTTTTGTGTCTTTGGCATTGGAAATTTATAAATACTATCTACTTTTTCATGTACAGGTTTGATTCCGGAAGGAGAAATGTTATGTCCTAGAAATAATATTTGATTTTGACCGAATTGACATTTATCTTTGTTGATGAAAATACCAAATTTTTGTAATCTGTCAAAAATAATTTTTAGGTGTTCATAGTGACGTTCCGGAGAATTGCTAGCAATGAGTATGTCGTCTATATAAGCGAAACAAAAGTCTAAACCTCTCGTGACGATGTCAATGAAACGTTGAAAAGTTTGAGCGCTGTTTCTTAAACCGAACGGCATAACTATGTATTCAAAAAGACCGAATGGAGTTGTAATTGCTGTTTTGGCTATTGATTCTTCATCCATTGGTATTTGATTATACGCCTTTACTAAATCTATTTTAGAGTAAATTTTTGAATTTTGTAAGTTTGCCGTAAAATCTTGTAAATGAGGAAGTGGGTATCTGTCCGGAATCGTTTGTGAATTGAGAGCTCTATAATCTCCGCAGGGTCGTAGTTCTCCCGATTTTTTTCGAACTAAGTGTAAGGGTGAAGCCCAGCAACTAGAAGAAGGTCTTATTATACCCATCTCTAGCATATTATTAAATTCTTTTTTGACTTCCATCAATTTTTCAGGAGCTAGACGGCGTGGTTTTGCAAAAGTTGGGGAACTGGTAGTAGTTATACAGTGTTTTACTTTATGTTTGATTTGACATTTTGAATATAATTTATTTGTTAATAGAGAAGGATAATGTGAGAGTAATTCTGAGTAAGATTGTGGTGAAATAGGAGTTTGGGTTTTTTTTATGAAGTGTATTTTGTTTGCGTATTGATCCGATTCTAAAACTTGTTTCTTTGACATATTGACAGTTAATTTGAAATGTGTCAAAAAATCTGCTCCGATTATTGAGCATTGAACATTTGCAATGACAAATTTCCATGTAAAAGGTTTTGAAAGACCGAAATCTAATGTCAAAGTTTTGAAACCGTATGTGTCAATAGATGACTTATTGGCAGCTTGTAAAGAAATAGGTAACAATTTCAGTTTAGATTCGTTAAATGCAACCTTAATGACACTAACCTGAGCACCGCTGTCCACCAGGAAACGTTGCCCAGACGTTCTGTCCGTCAAATAAAATAGTGTTGCAGATACATTAAGATGATGACAACTGGAAATACAAGGTATTAATTTTGTATTAGTTGAAATTTTTATAGCAGTTTCGTTGAGAAGAACCTTTTTCTTTTTGAAAGAATCTTCCATGTTGCAGGGTGGTGTGCATTTCTTGGCGTTGCTTCCGAATTTCTTGTGGTACCAACAGAGAGAAGGTGATTCCGTGGTCAGAAGTTCTAGTTGTGACTGCAACTTCTTGACATCTTCTGATAGTTTTTTGATAGAAATTGTTTCCTGCGAGATCGATGCTATTGAAGGTTGGGAAATGCTCGCGATTTTGTCTGCGACTTCTGCCTTCTCTTCAAGGGAACAGTGCAACAAAGAAGAAATAATGGATTGAGTTGATAATGGTAATTTTTGCATGAACAGTTCTTCGAGGATAGTTTCGTCAAGTAGCTTCCCTGAGACCAACTGACGCATGTATCGTAGGACTTGTGAAGGCTTTTTGTCGTCAATAATAGAAGATGTTAATAGTTGTTGTAGCTTTTCTTTTTCAGAAATACTTAATCGTTGAATCAGTGCCTTTTTAATTACAGAGTACGGTTGTTCCACTGGAGGTGCAATGATTAAGTCTCTTACCTCAGCGGCAAACTGTGGGCCTAAGGCACTAATTAGTCTTACGAATTTGCTTCTCTCTGAAGTGATCCTCTGGGAAGCGAAAATAGCTTCAACTTGAGAAAACCAAAGCTCTGGATCGGCCGGCCAAAATTCAGGAATCTTAAAAGAAGTGGAGAGGGTCGAAAGTTGAACAGATTCGGCTTCCGAAGGATGAAGTGGTAGAGAGTCATGGTGTACATCTTCCATGACGAAAACGAAGGTGCGAAGATTCAGTTCGGGGTCACCAATGTAAAAATATTAGTTAATAATATTGTACAATTGAAAATATATATAAAAATAAATATAAATTTAACGAACACAAATTTTGCCGTTTATTCTAGTCGAAATCTGACAACTCAATAATACATAGCAACTAAAAACATATCGTAAAACATTTTATTGAACAACACCTACTACTTTCTTTATGAAGCAAGCAAAGTGCACTACAGATATAACCTATTCTTGAAATGGATATTTTTGTTAAAACATTCATATTCATGCTTTAGGATCTATACTGTGGATAGTTTTAAGCATTGGACATGCAAATGTGACCAAAACGTAGTACAAATCAGATAATAAACATTAAATTTTCGGGTGACATTTTAATGAATACGTTGTATATTCTAAGCTACGTGAGCTGGATTCTAGATTACCTACCACACTTGAAATAGCAATTTTCTTGTTACAATGTTTTCTTTTAGCTAAAATATGATGAAGAATTATAAAATTCGGGCGCGGATGAAAATATTTAAATGATTTTTTACAAAAATAAAGTCAGATTTTACCTATTCTTGATGAATACGGTTTATATTTTAATCTACATGGACTGGATTCCTGAATACCTACCACACCTGAAATAGCTATTTTGTTGTTGCAATGTATTCTTTTAACTAAAATATGATGAAAAATTATAACATTCGTTCGCGGAAGCAAATATTTATATGATTTTTTACAAATATAAAGTCAGATTTTACTAATTCTTGAAATGGATATATTTGTTAAAACATTCATTTTCATGCTTTAGGATATATACTATGGATGGTTTTAAGCATTAGACTTGCAAAAGTGACCAAAACGTGGTACCAATCAGACAATAAACATTTAATTTTTAGATGTCATTTTAATGAATACGTTGTATATTGTAAACAACATGGGCTGGATTCTAGAATAACTACAACACTTGAAATAGCAATTTTCTTGTTGCAATGTTTTCTTTTAGCTAAAATATGATGAAGAATAATATAATTCGGGCGCGGAAGAAAATATTTATAAGATTTTTTACAAAAATAAAGTCAGATTTTACCTATTCTTGATGAATACGTTGTATATTGTAAGCTACATGGACTGGTTTCTATATTACCTACCACACTTGAAATAGCAAATTTTTTTGTTGCATTATTTTCTTTTAGCTAAAATATGATGAAAATATATAAAATTCGATCGCGGAAGCAAATATTTATATGATTTTTTACAAAAATAAAGTCAGATTTTACCTAATCTTGAAATGGATATTTTTGTTAAAACCTTCATATTCATGCTTTAAGATCTATACAATGGATGGTTTTAAGCATTGGACGTGCAAAAGTGACCAAAACGTGGTACTAATCAGACAATAAACATTCAATTTTTGGATGTCATTTTAGTGAATACGTTGTATATTGTAAGCTACATGGGCTGGATTCTATAATACCTACCACACTTGTAATAGCAATATTCTTGTTGCAATGTTTTCTTTTAGCTAAAATATGATAAAGAATTATAAAATTCGTGCGCGGAAGCAAATATTTATATGATTTTTTACAAAAATAATGTGAGATTTTACCCATTCTTGAAATGAATATTTGGTTAAAACATTCATATTCATGCTTTAGGATCTATATTATGGATGGTTTTAAGCATTGGACAGGGAAAAGTGACCAAAACGCGGTACCAATCAGATAACAAACATTCAATTTTCTAGTGTCATTTTAATGAATACGTTGAATATTGTAAGCTACATGGGGTAGATGGTAGAATACCTACCACACTTGAAATAGCAATTTTCTTGTTGCAATGTTTTCTTTTAGCTACAATATGATAAGCAATTATGAAATTTGGGCGCGTAAGCAAATATTTATATGATTTTTTACAAAAATAAAGTCAGATTTTATCTATTTTTGAAATGGTTATTTTTGTTAAAACATTCATATTCCTGCTTTAGGATCTATACAATGGATAATTTTAGCATTGGACATGCAAAAGTGAGCAAAACCTAGTACCAATCAGATAATAAACTTTCAGTTTTAGGGTGTCATTTTATTAAATATGTTGTATATTGTAAGCTACATGGGTTGGTTTCTAGAGTACCTACCACACTTGAAATAGCAATTTTCTTGTTGCAATGTTTTCTTTTAGCTAAAATATGATGAAGAATTATAAAATTCGGGCGCGGAAGCAAATATTTATATGATTTTTTACAAATAAATAAAGTCAGATTTTACCTAATCTTGAAATGGATATTTTTGTTAAAACCTTCATATTCATGCTTTAAGATCTATACAATGGATGGTTTTAAGCATTGGACGTGCAAAAGTGACCAAAACGTGGTACTAATCAGATAACAAACATTCAATTTTCGGGTGTCATTTTAATGAATACGTTGTATATTGTAAGCTACATGGGGTGGATGGTATAATACCTACCACACTTGAAATAGCAATTTTCTTGTTGCAATGTTTTCTTTTAGCTACAATATGATAAGCAATTATAAAATTCGGGCGCGGAAGCAAATATTTATATAATTTTTTACAAAAATAAAATCAGATTTTATCTATTTTTGAAATGGTTATTTTTGTTAAAACATTCATTTTCATGCTTTAGGATCTATACTATGGATAATTTTAGCATTGGAAATGCAAAAGTGAGCAAAACGTAGTACCAATCAGATAATAAACATTCAATTTTAGGGTGTCATTTTAATAAATATGTTGTATATTGTAAGCTACATGGGTTGGTTTCTAGAATACCTACCACACTTGAAATAGCAATTTTCTTGTTGCAATGTTTTCTTTTAGCTAAAATATTATGAAGAATAATAAAAGTCGGGCGCGAAAGCAAATATTTATATATTTTTACAAAAATAAAGTCAGGGTTTACCTATTCTTGAAATGGATATTTTTGTTAAAACATTCATATTCATGCTTTAGGATCTATACTATGGATGGTTTTAAGCATGGGACACGCAAAAGTGGCCAAAACATGGTACCAATCAGAATATAAACATTCAGTTTTCGGGTGTCATTTTAATAAATACGTTGTATATTGTAAGCTACATAGGCTGGATTCTAGAATACCTACCACACTTGAAATAGCAATTTTATTGTTGCAATATTTTCTTTTATCTAAAATACGATAAAGAATTTGAAAATTCGGGCGCGAAATCAAATATTTATATAATTTTTTACAAAAATTAAGTCTGATTTTACCTATTCTTAAAATTGATATTTTTGTTAAAACATTCATATACATGCTTTAGGATCTATACTATGGATAATTTTAGCATTGGACATGCAAAAGTTACCAAAATGTGGTACCAATCAGGTAATAGACATTCAATTTTCGGGTGTCATTTTAATGAGTACATTGTATATTGTAATCTACATGGGCTGGATTCTAGAATACCTACCAAACTTGAAATAGCAAAGTTCTTGTTGCAATGTTTTCATTTAGATAAAATATGATGAAGAATTATTAAATTCGGGCGCTTAAGCAAATATTTATATGAATTTTTACAAAAATAAAGTCAGGTTTTACTTATTTTTGAAATGAATATTTTTGTTAAAACATTCATATTCATGCTTTAGGATCTATACTATAGATGGATTTAAGCATTGGATATGCAAAAGTGACCAAAACGTGGTACCAATTAGATAATAAACATTCAATTTTCGGGTGTCATTTTAATGAATACGTTGTATATTGTAAGCTACATGGGCTGGATTCTAGAATACCTACCACACTTGAAATAGCAATTTTCTTGTTCCAATGTTTTCTGTTAGCTAAAATATGATGGAGAATTATAAAATTCGGGCGCGGAAGAAAATATTTATGTGACTTTTTACAAAAATAAAGTCAGATTTTACCTATTCTTAAAATTGAAATTTTTGTTAAAACATTTATATTCATGCTTTAGGATCTATACTATGGATGGTTTTAAGCATTGGATATGCAAAAGTGACCAAAACGTGGTACCAATCAGTTAATAATCATTCAATTTTCGGTTCTCATTTTAATGAATACGTTGTATAATGTAAGCTACATGGGCTGGATTCTAAAATACCTACAACACTTGAAATAGCAATTTTCTTGTTCCAAAGTTTTCTGTTAGCTAAAATATGATGGAGAATTATAAAATTCGGGCGCGGAAGCAAATATTGATATGAATTTTTACAAAAATTATTTCAGATTTTATCTATTCTTGATGAATACGTTGTACATTGTAAGC
This sequence comes from Stenolophus ochropezus, assembly GCA_035578165.1. Taxonomy (NCBI): domain Eukaryota; kingdom Metazoa; phylum Arthropoda; class Insecta; order Coleoptera; family Carabidae; genus Stenolophus; species Stenolophus ochropezus. The sequence goes on from JAQOWZ010000167.1 coordinate 89,525, forward strand.
TACATGGGCTAGATTTTGGAATTCCTACGCTCTTAAAATAGCAATTTTCTTGTTGCAATGTTTTCTTATAGTTAAAATATGATAAAGAATTATGAAATTTGTCCTCGGAATCAAATATTTATATAATTTTTTACAAAAATAAAGTCAGGTTTTAACTATTTTTTAAATGGATATTTTTGTTAAAACATTCATATTCATGCTTTGGGATCTATACTATGGATGGTTTTAAGCATTGGACATGCAAAAGTCACCAAAACGTGGTAGTAATCAGATAATAACCATTGAATTTTCGGGTGTCATTTTATTGAATACGTTGTATATTGTAACCTACATGGGCTGGATTCTAGAATACCTACCAAACTTGAAATATCAATTTTCTTGTTGCAATGTTTTCTTTTAGCTGAAATATGAGAAAGTATTATAAAATTCGGGCGCGGAAGCAAATATTTATATAATTTTTTACAAAAATTATGTCAGATTATACCTATTCTTGGAGTGGATATTTTTGTTAAAACATTCATATTCATGCTTTAGGATCTATACTATGAACAATTTTAGCATTGGACATGCAAAAGTGACAAAAATGTGGTACCAATCAGATAATAAACATTCAATTTTCGGGTGTCATTTTAATGAATACGTTGTATATTGTAAGCTAAATGGGCTGGATTCTAGAATACCTACCATACTTGAAATAGCAAATTTCTTGTTGGAATGTATTCTTTTAGCTAAAGTATGATGAAGAATTATATAATTCGGGCGCAGAAGCAAATATTTATATGACTTTTTACAAAAATAAAGTCAGATTTTACTTATTCTTCAAATGGATATTTTTGTTAAAACATTCATAATCATGCTTTAGGATCTATACTATGGACGGATTTAAGCATAAGCATGCAAAAGTGAACAAAACGTAGTACCAATCAGATAATAAACATTCAATTTTCGGGTGTCATTTTAATGAATACGTTGTATATTGTAAGCTACATGGGCTGGATTCTAGAATACCTACCACAGTTGAAATAGCAATTTTCTTGTTGAAATGTTTTCTTTTAGCTAAAATATGATAAAGAATTATAAAATTCGGGTGCGGAAGCAAATATTTATATGATTTTTTACAAAAATAAGTCAGATTTTACCTATTCTCGATAAATACGTTGTATATTGTAAGCTACATGGGCTGGATTCTAGAATACCTACCACAGTTAAAATAGCAATTTTCTTGAAGAATTATAAAATTTAGGCGCGGAAGCAGATATTTATATGATTTTTTACAAAAATAAAATCAGATTTTACCTATTTTTGTAATGGATGTTTTTGTTAAAACATTTATATTCATGCTTAAGGATCTATACGATGGATGGTTTTAAGCATTGAACATGCAAAAGTGACCAAAACGTAATACTAATCAGATAATAAACATTCAATTTTCGGGTGTCATTTTAATGAATACCTTGTATATTGTAAGCTACATAGGCTGTATTCTAGAATACCTAGCACAGTTGAATTAGCAATTTTCTTGTTGCAATATATTCTTTTAGCTAAAATATGATAAAGAATTATAAAATTCGGGCGCCGAAACAAATATTAATATGATTTTTTACATAAATAAAGTCAGATTTTACCTCTTCTTGAAATGGATATTTTTGTTAAAACATTCATATTCATGCTTTATGATCTATCCTATGGATGGTTCTAAGCATTGGACTTGCAAAAGTAACCAAAACGTGGTACCAATCAGATAATAAACATTCAATTTTCAGGTGTCATTTTAATGAATATGTTGTATATTGTAAGCTACATGGGCTGGATTCTAGAATACCTACTACACTTGAAATAGCAATTTTCTTGTTGCAATGTTTTCTTTTAGCTAAAATATGATGAAGAATTATAAAACCTGGGCTCGGAAGCAAATATTTATATGATTTTTTACAAAATTTAAGTCAGATTTTACCTATTCTTGATGAATACGTTGTATATTGTAAGCTACATGGGCTGGATTATAGAATGACTACTACACTTGAAATAGCAATTTTCTTGTTGCAATGTTTTCTTTTAGCTAAAATATGATGAAGAATTATAAAACTCGGTCGCGGAAGCAAATATTTATATGATTTTTTACAAAAACAAAATCAGAATTTACATTCTTGAAATGGATATTTTTGTTAAAACATTCATATTCATGCTTTAGGATCTATACTATGAATGGTTTTAAGCATTGGACATGCAAAAGTGAATAAACCGTGGTACGAATCAGATAATAAACATTAAATTTTCGGGTGTCATTTTAATGTATATGTTTATATTGTAAGCTATATGGGCTGGATTCTAGAATACCTACCACACTTGAAATAGCAATTTTCTTGTTGCAATGTTTTCTTTTAGCTAAAATATGATAAAGAATTATAAAATTAGAGCGCGGCAGCAAATATTTGTATGATTTTCTACAAAAATAAAGTCAGATTTTAACTATTCTTGATGAATACGTAGTATATTGTAAGCTACATGGGCTGGATTCTAGAATACCTACCACACTTGAAATAGCAATTTTCTTGTTGCAATAATTTCTTTTAGCTATAATATGATAAAGAATTATAACATTCGGGCGCCGAAGCAAATATTTATATGATTTTTTACAAAAATTAAGTGAGATTTTACCTATTCTTGAAATGGATATTTTTGTTAAAACATTCATATTCATGCTTTAGGATCTATACTATGGATGGTTTTAAGCATTGGACATGCAAAAGTGACCAAAACGTGGTACCAATCAGATAATAAACATTTAATTTTCGGCTATCATTTTAATAAATACGTTGTATATTGTAAGCTATATGGGCTGCATTCTAGAATATCTAACACACGTAAAATAGCAATTTTCTTGTTGCAATGTTTTCTTTTAGTTAAAATATGATGAAGAATTATAAACTTCGGGCGCGGAAGCAAATATTTATATGATTTTTTACAAAAATAAAGTCAGATTGTACATATTCTTGATAAATACGTTGTATATTGTAATCTATATGGGCTGGATTCTAGAATACATACCACACTTGAAATAGCTATTTTCTTGTTGCAATGTTTTCTTTTAGCCAAAATTTGAAGAAGAATTATAAAATTAGGACGCGGAAACAAATAATTATATGATTTTTTTACAAAAATTAAGTCAGATTTTACATATTCTTGAAATGGATATTTTTGTTAAAACATTCATATTCATGCTTTAGGATCTATACTATGGATGGTTTTAAGCATTGGACATGCAAAAGTGACCAAAACGTGGTACCAATCACATAATAAACATTCAATTTTCGGGTGTCATTTTAATGAATACGTTGTTTATTGTAAGCTACACGGGCTGGATACTAAAATACCTACCACACTTGAAATAGCAATTTTCTTGTTGCAATGTTTTCTTTTAGCTAAAATATGATAAAGAATTATAAAATTCGGGCGCGGAAGCAAATATTTATATGATTTTTTACAATATTAAAATCAGATTTTACCTATTCTTGAATTGGATATTTTTGTGAAAACATTCATATTCATGCTTTAGGGTCTATACTGTAACAGTACGTACCCTACCTTCTTCGTACATACAAATATATTTTAGCCAAAGATCGTTTAGTGGAAGGTTTAACTTACCCTATGTTGTGTTTACTTCATCGTCGTAATACAGAGTAGCTGTTAAAAGTAGAGGAATTTGGACAGGTATTTGGTACAATAAAAGAATGGTATTCACTCCAAAAGACAGACAAAATATCTATGTTGTGCATTTATTTATAATTAAAAAAATTGTAAAGTGCTGTGGAATATTATGCTCTCCGCTATTCATCTTAATAACCTGAGGGAAACCACAGCCAAAACCTCAGGTAGAGAGACAATTTTGAACATTTAAAAATAATATAAAAATATTACATTCAATTCAAAAAGAGTATCAATCCCAATAATTTATTATAATCATTTATGGTAAAATTGAGTTATTGCGACCAAACTGATATTGGAAGTCATTGACAGATGTAAGTGTGTGCGTATTGGTTTGCTTGGGATTTATTAATTCAGCATGCCGTTGCTCTGATAACTTTTGTTTCTGTGGGCGTTTGGCATTTCCTGAGGGCCGTTGTTTTAGGGTAGACTCCCAGCTGAGCTGGCGATTCTAAAGCGATTACCACGGTTGTGTATTGTTTATTTATACCCAAGTAACATTCGTTTGTGCTGATACGGCACATTCTTGAGTCTGAGAGTTTGTGCAGAGCACAAAGTCTCGCAAATTACAATTGTTAGACAACCAATATTAGATCGGTTATATTTAATAAAAATATGATATCATTGTGACAACTATAAACCATTTAGGGATATTTATATAAAGAAAATAACAGACACATACCTAGCTTGTCCGAGTTGAGTCTGGAGTAATGATATAGGATGATATATAGTGAAGATACATTTGCTCCTGGCATGACCATAGCGCAGAGTGTTAGGAGGAGGATATAGTGATGATACACTCGCTCCTGGCATGGCCATAGCGCAGAGTGTTGGGAGGAGGATATAGTGATGATACACTCGCTCCTGGCATGGCCATAGCACAGAGTGTTAGGAGGATGATATTGTGATGATACACTCGTTCCTGGCATAGCCATAGCGCAGAGTGTTGGGATGATGATATAGTGATGATACACTCGCACCTGGCATAGCCACAGCGCAGAGTGTTGGAATGATGATATAGTGATGATACACTCGCTCCTGGCATAGCCATAGCGCAGAGTGTTGGGATGATGATAGTGTTGGGAAGCGGAACCGAAGAGACCAGAAGGACTTACCTCGGACAAGCCAAGAATAAGTGGAGTCCGGGATCCGGCCCCCCGAATACAGCTTTGGACTCGGGTTATATACAAAAATATTCCTCTTCTGTCCTTCAGAATGAGGGCGTTTCGGAGGTAGCGTTTTCCCTCACCACCACGATCCACACGCGTGATCTTGGAATCTTCTAGAATCTACATATCAACCCTGCAGATACAGGCCCAGGGTCTTGCAGTCTGTCCCTTTCAAGTGGTTTGGCCATCTGGCTCTAGCGCCAGGACGTGGAGTCCATGGTCATGCGGATGATCCCTTTACTTTGGTGCATTTCAAAATGTCTAACACAAAACATTATATTCTCTGTTATATTACATTGCTAATTTAAATAAATATATACCATCTGCAAATATTACATTGTGTTACCTGTCCTAGTGTGACATAGGTAAATTTATATTAGTTGAAAATTAATATCTTATTTATCTGGGGTTGTATTTTATTACAGAATATTTTAAATGATGTGTTGTAATAACACAATATTTTAGAGACTTTAAGAATGATTCAAAATATTAAAATACATAATAATTTATCAACTTTATATTATTAAAGTTATTTGTAATTAAATGATAACTGAAATGACATGGTTTTTACCAATATGACACTGCAATAGATATTTCTGTTATTTAAAATACTTGATTTGCACATCCGAACATATTTAAATAACGATATAATTTTATGTTATAATCTAAGGAAATATGAATACCGTATAGAAATTTGTAAAATCTACGCCTATGCTCCAAATACAAATAGTGGAATGCATACAATATTTCCGTATATGTCAAGTGTTTTCTGACCTGGCCTGCTAAATGTAACCAAATCCATCCCTTGACTAGTTTAAAACTGAAAACAGATGTTCATAAAATAATTCATCACAAAAATATTTATCGTACTAAAAATTATTTCTAATATTAGTAATAACAAAATCATACATGCTAGAAGTACTGCTTCAAACTCCCCCAGATATTTAATTGTATTAGCCAGCAATCAGGTGAGCGAATACATTAAATATATCATGCATTATTATTTTGTTTGTTTATACTCATTTCTAGGCATTCGCTATTCTCATAATTATTTACTTCTAACTACATCGAGTACCGTGCACAACTCACTAATGTCATAAAGAATAGGTGCTTTTTTACATAATGAAACAACGGTCAGATAAGACAATAAATTACCTTTTTTTATTAATATTTTACAATTGATTTTAATTTATAACAAAGGAGAATTTTTCCTTAACGTACCACTGTATGTTATCAAAAAAATCACTGTTCTTCCCGCGATGTTTCTTCAGTTACGATTTTAGTAAAGTTGTCCAGATTTGTTATAATTGTGATGGATTATTTTTTTTATTTTTATTCTTGTCCTTGTATCATTGTCGAGAAAGGCGGCGTCGTTGCTGGTTCTGGGAATGTATATTTTCTTTCCTCTCGTTCTGCAGATGATTAATTTGTAGAAGTTTTATTTAACTTGAATAACAATTTGTAGTGTCATCTTAATTTTTGTTTTGAGTGTCATTGAATTCTAAAGTTGATCCTTATGTATTCTTCATTTGTGGTAGTCGGTGGATGTACTTATGTTTTCTTCATTTGTGGCAGTCGGTGGCTGTACTGATGTTTTCTTAATTTGTGATAGTAGGTGTCTGTACTCCCCCGATAATATACTGTATCTGCAAACATTTCATTCCTTGTTCTTCTTATATGTGGTGACAATGATTGCTATCTTCTTTGCAGATTACATATTATCCTCGAACTATTTATGTAGCTTTCATCACTTCAATAACAATAGAATATTTTATACATTTCATTACACTTCACATTTTACTGCACTAAATTTCACTCATATATATTTCATAACACTAAATTGCACTGCAAATATATGATATTGACTTAGCCTACATACTGTTAAGTCGAATAAATTACGGTTACTAATTCTTTACCCAATATCAGGTGTAATCCTATTTTTCCTTCAAATGTGTACTATATTCTTGGAATCTTGTGATAGCACGTTCTGTTATATTTTGGAATCATTTCCCATATAAGTTGATTGCAAATTGTAATGTAAATCTTGTGAACTCATAGTTTGTCTTCGTTCTTCATTCTTCAAATTTTCCAATATGATTTAATATCAGGTTTCCGTAATTAATTGTTGAAAAATTACTGGTATTATTCCGGTGCTTTCCTGGTATTTGTTTATTAGGTCATGGCCTATTTAATCACATTCTTACTTCGGATACCGTGGTTGGGTTTTTTCTTACAAATTACCTGGTCATGTGTTTGGGGTTGATGTCCTCCTTCGGGGTGATAATTTCCTAGTTGGTGTTGGTAATCCGATATCCTTGTGTGATACATGTCTTGTCTTTTAGAAATTTCTGCTTCTAGTTGTACACTGGACACTATACTTCTTCATTGTTGTTTCTTATTGTTTGCTTTACACTTTAATCACCATATTATTTCAAACACTTCAACCCGTCGTAAAATATTCCAGATGTTTCACAAAACTTGGAATATTTTTAAACTCATTTCTGCACTCAGGTCAAAAGACCTTTTCAAGTGTTATGGATTGTTTTACGATATAAGGTAATGCATCTGCGTTACTAATGTTTATTTTATTTTATTGTTGATTGCAAGCATAATTTTAATTTATTTTTAAAATTTATTTTTATATAGATAATTTTTTTTTCCAAACGCAGAAAAGAAAATAGAATCTCTTTTTATAAACACACATATGATTTTAACATGTAAAACTTTAATTTGACAAAAATAACTATTTTTATAATTATTATTTATTTTATTTTTTGTTTCCAATCTATACGAAAGTTAATGTTGAACTCTCTCCGTTTATTTTCTATGATATTTACCCTTTGGATCTAGAGCATTTTATTTCTGGATCAAAGATCTCATGCCTTTATGTACTTGTATTTTATTAGCATAGAGATCAACATCTCCGAGTGTTTCGAATAACTCGGATGCAGCGATTTCTTCATTAAATAAATATTTATCGATGCTGGGATTTGAACCACAGATCTCACATTGTCGTCAATTTCAATAATACAATTTTAGTTTTGAAACGTGTAACAAGTTGAAAATAATTTATAGACAGTATAAAAAAAAAATACATTCTCATGATCAATTTATCTATTTTATTCCGTTTATTATTATTTAATTACTTTGACTTCCTTCATTATTTACAAATTTACTTCTAAACATCGGGTTATTATATTACTCGAGATGTCTCGGTCAGTCCCTTATACCATGAAACACACCATTTGGAGCGTCTAACCGATTCTGAACTTTAAGATTTCACATAACGCGATGAATTTATTAATTGGTAAATATCACTCTTCTTTCAAATATTCTGTCCTCTCCCCCAATTAACAGCTTTTAAGATTATGTATCCTGGTCACGGCACCATTTTTGTAAACAGTACGTACCCTACCTCCTTCGTACATACAATTATATTTTAGCCAAAGATCGTTTAGTGGAAGGTTTAACTTACCCTACGTTGTTTTCTTTAAGCTAAAATATAATAAAGATTTATAAAATTCGGGCGCGGAAGCAATTATTTATATGATTTTTTACAATAATAAAGTCAGATTTTACCTATTCTTGAAATGGATATTTTTGTTAAAACATTCATATTCATGCTTTAGGGTCTATACTGTAACAGTACGTACCCTACCTTCTTCGTACATACAATTATATTTTAGCCAAAGATCGTTTAGTGGAAGGTTTAACTTACCCTATGTTGTGTTTATTTAAATAATTAACCCTTCATCGTCGTAATACAGAGTAGCTGTTAAAAGTAGAGGAATTTGGAAAGGTATTTGGTACAATAAAAGAATGGTATTCACTCCAAAAGACAGACAAAATATCTATCTTGTGCATTTATTTATAATTAAGAAATTTGTAAAGTGCTGTGGAATATTATGCTATCCGGTATTCACCTTAATAACCTGAGGGAAACCACAGCCAAAACCTCAGGTAGAGAGACAATTTTGAACATTTAAAAATAATATAAAAATATTACATTCAATTCAAAAAGAGTCTCAATCCCAATAATTTTTTATAATCATTTATGGTAAAATTGAGTTATTGCGATCAAACTGATATTGGAAGTCATTAACAGATGTAAGTGTGTGCGTGTTGGTTTGCGTCGGTTTTTATTAATTGGTTCAGAGTCGGCATGCCGTTGCTCTGATATCTTTTGTTTCTGGGGCGCTCGGCATTTGCAGAGGGCCGTTGTTTTGGGGTAGACTCCCAGCTGAGCTGGCGATTCTAAAGCGATTACCACTGAGTGGTCGCACGCTCCTCGTAGTGCCAGTGCCGCACCAAGGTTGTGTATTGTTTATTTATACCCAAGTGAACATTCGTTCGTGCTGATACGGCACATTCTTGAGTCTGAGAGTTTTTGCAGAGCACAAAGTCTCGCAAATTACAATTGTTAGACAACTAATATTAGATCGGTTATATTTAATAAAAATATGATATCATTGTGACAACTATAAACCATTTAGGGATATTTATATAAACAAAATAACAGACACATACCTAGCTTGTCCGAGTTGAGTCTGGAGTAATGATGTAGGATGATATATAGTGATGATACACTCGCTCCTGGCATGGCCATAGCGCAGAGTGTTAGGAGGAGGATATAGTGATGATACACTTGCTCCTGGCATGGCCATAGCGCACAGTGTTAGGAGGATGATATTGTGATGATACACTCGCTCCTGGCATAGCCATAGCGCAGAGTGTTGGGATGATGATAAAGTGATGATACACTCGCTCCTGGCATAGCCATAGCGCAGAGCGTTGGAATGATGATATAGTGATGATACACTCGCTCATGGCATAGCCATAGCGCAGAGTGTTGGAATAATGATATAGTGATGATACACTCGCTCCTGGCATAGCCATAGCGCAGAATGTTGGAATGATGATATAGTGATGATACACTCACTCCTGGCATAGCCATAGCGCAGAGTGTTGGAATGATGATATAGTGATGATACACTCGCTCCTGGCATAACCATAGCGCAGAGTGTTGGGATGATGATAGTGTTGGGAAGCGGAACCGGAGTGACCAGGAGGACTTACCTCGGACAAGCCAAGCATAAGTGGAGTCCTGGATCCGACCCTCCGAGTACAGCTTTGGACTCGGGTTATATACAAAAATATCCCTCTTCTCTCCTTCAGAATAAGGGCGTTTCGGGGGTAGCGTTTTCCCTCACCACCACGATCCACACGCGTGATCGTGGAATCTTCTAGAATCTACATATCAACCCTGCAGGTACAGGCTCAGCGTCTTGCAGTCTGTCCATTTCAAGTGGTTTGGCCATCTAGCTCTAGCGCCAGGACGTGGAGTCCATGGGCGTGCGGATGATCCCTTTACTTTGGTGCATTTCAAAATGTCTAACACAAAACATTATATTCTCTGTTATATTACATTGCTAATTTAAATAAATATATACCGTCTGCAAAAATTACATTGTGTTACCTGTCCTAGTGTGACATAGGTAAATTTATATTAGTTGAAATTTAATATCTTATTTATCTGGGGTTGTATTTTTTTACAGAATATTTTAAATGATGTGTTGTAATAACACAATATTTTAGAGACTTTAAGAATGATTCAAAATATTCAAATACATAATAATTTATCAACTTTATAATATTAAAGTTATTTGTAATTAAATGATAACTGAAAGGACATGGTTTTTACCAATATGACACTGCAATAGATATTTCTGTTATTTAAAATACTTGATTTGCACATCCGAACATATTTAAATAACAATATAATTTTATGTTATAATCTAGGGAAATATGAATACCGTATAGAAATTTGTGAAATCTACGCCTATGCTCCAAATACAGATAGTGGAATGCATACAATATTTCCGTATATGTCAAGTGTTTTCTGACCTGGCCTGCTAAATGTAAACAAATCCATCCCTTGAGTAGTTTAAAAATGAAAACAGATGTTCACAAAATAATTCTTCACTAAAATATTTTATCGTACTAAAAATTATTTCTAATATTAGTAATAACAAAATCATACATGGTAGCAGTACTACTTCAACAAAAACGTGGTACCAATCAGATAATAAACACTTAATTTACGGGTGTCATTTTAATGAATACGTTGTATATTGTAAGCTACATGGGCTGGATTCTAGAATACCCACCACACTTGAAATAGCAATTTTTTTTTGTAATGTTTTCTTTTAGCTAAAATATGATAAAGAATTATAAAATTCGGGCGCGAAAGCAAATAATTATATGATTTTTTACAAAAATAAAGTCAGATTTTATCTATCTTGAAATGGATATTTTTGTTAAAACATTCATATTCATGCTTTAGGATCTATACTATGGATAATTTTAGCATTGGACAAAAGTGACTAAAATGTGGTACCAATCAAATAATAAACATTCAATTTTCAGGTTTTATTTTAATGAATACGTTGTATATTGTAAGCTACATGGGCTGGATTCTAGAATACCTACCACAATTGAAATAGCAATTTTCTTGTTGCAATGTTTTCTTTTAGCTAAAATATGATAAATAATTATAAAATTCGGGCGCGGAAGTAAATATTTATATGATCTTTTACAAAAATAAAGTCAGATTTTACCTATTCTTCAAATAGATATTTTTGTTAAAACATTCATATTTATGCTTTAGGATTTATACTATGGATGGCTTTAAGCATTCGAAATGCAAAAGTGACCAAAACGTTATGCCAATCAGATAATAAATATTTAATTTTCGGGTGTCATTTTAATGAATACGTTGTATATTGTAAGCTACATGGGCTGGATTCTAGAATATCTACCACACTTGAAATAGCAATTTTCTGGTTGCAATATTTTCTATTAGCTAAAATATGATGAAGATTCATACGAGTTTACAAAAATAAAGTCAGATTTTACCTGTTCTTGACAAATACGTTGTATATTGTAAGCTACATGGGCTGGATTCTTATATACCTACCACACTTGAAATAGCAATTATCTTGTTGCAATGTTTTCTTTTAGCTAAAATATGATGAAGAATTATAAAATTCGGGCGCGGAAGCAAATATTTATATGATTTTTACAAAAATTAAGTCAGATTTCACCTATTCTTGAAATAGATATTTTTTTAAAACATTCATATTCATGCTTTAGGATCTATACTATGGATGGTTTTAAGCATTGGACATGCAAAAGTGACCAAAACGTGGTACCAATCAGATAATAAACATGCAAATTTCGGGTGTCATTTTAATAAATACGTTGTATATTGTAAGCTACATGGCCTGGATTCTAGAAAATCTACTACACTTGATATTGCAATTTTCTTGTTGCAATGTTTTCTTTTAGCTAAAATATGATAAAGAATTATAAAATTCGGCCGCGGAAACAAATATTTATGTGATTTTTTACAAAAATTAAATGAGATTTAACCTACTCTTGAAATGGATATTTTTGTTAAAACATTCATAGTCATGCTTTAGGATCTATACTATGGATGGTTTTAAGCATTGGATTTGCAAAAGTGACCAAAACTTGGTACCAGTCAGATAATAAACATTCAATTTTTGGGTGTCATTTTAATGAATACGTTGTATATTGTAAGATACATGGGCTGGATTCTAGAATACCTACCATACTTGAAATAGCAATTTTCTTGTTGCAATGTTTTCTTTTAGCTAAAATATGATGAAAAATTATAAAATTCGGGCGGGGAAGCAAATATTTATATGATTTTTCCTAAAAATAAAGTCAGATTTTACCTATTCTTGATGAATACGTTGTATATTGTAAGCTACATGGGTTGGATTCTAGAATACCTACCACATTTGAAAAAGCAATTTTCTTGTTGCAATGTTTTCTTTTAGATATAATATGATAAATAATTATAAAATTCGGGCGCGGAAGCAAATATTTATTTAATTTTTTACAAAAATAAAGTCAGATTTTACCTATTCTTGAAATGGATATTTCTGTTAAAACATTTATTTTCATGCTTTACGATCTATACTATGGATGTTTTTAAGCATTGGACATGCAAAGGTGACCAATTCGTTGTACCAATCAGATAATTAACATAAAATTTTCGGGTGTCATTTTAATGAATACGTTGTATATTGTAAGCTACATGGGTTGGATTATAGAATACCTACCACACTTGAAATAGCAATTTTCTTGTTGCAATGTTTTCTTTTAGCTTAAACATTATAAAGAATTATAAACTTCGGGCGCGGAAGCAAATATTTATATGATTTTTTACAAAAATAATGTCAGATTTTACCTATTCTTGAAATGGATATTTTTGTTAAAACATTCACATTCATGCTTAAGGATCTATACTATGGATGGTTTTAAGCATTGAACATGCAAAGGTGACCAAATCGTGGTACCAATCAGATATTAAACATTTAATTTTCGGGTGTCATTTTAATGAATACTTTGTATATCGTAAGCTACATAAGCTGTATTCTAGAATACCTACCACACTTGAAATAGCAATTTCCTTGTAGCAATGTTTTCTTTTTGTTAAAATATGATGAATAATTATAAAATTCGGGCGCGGAAGCAAATTTTTATGTGATTTTTTACAAAAATAAAGTCAGATTTTACCTATTCTTGAAATGGATATTTTTGTTAAAACATTCACATTCATGCTTAAGGATCTATACTATGGATGGTTTTAAGCATTGAACATGCAAAAGTGACCAAAACATGGTACCAATCAGATAATAAACATTTAATTTTCAAGTGTCATTTTAATGAATACATTGTATATTGTAAGCTACATAAGCTGGATTCTAGAATACCTACCACACTTGAAATAGCAATATTCTTGTTGCAATGTTTTCTTTTAGCTAAAATATGATGACTAATTATAAAATTCGGGCGCGGAAGCAAATATTTATATGATTTTTACAAAAATTAAGTCAGATTTCACCTATTCTTGAAATAGATATTTTTGTTAAAACATTCATATTCATGCTTTAGGATCTATACTATGGATGGTTTTAAGCATTGGACTTGCAAAAGTGACCAATACGTGGTACCAATCAGAAAATAAACATGCAATTTTCGGGTGTCATTTTAATAAATACGTTGTATATTGTAAGCTACATGGCCTGGATTCTAGAAAATCTACCACACTTGATATTGCAATTTTCTTGTTGCAATGTTTTCTTTTAGCTAAAATATGATAAAGAATTATAAAATTCGGGCACGGAAACAAATATGTATGTGATTTTTACAAAAATTAAGTCAGCTTTTACCTACTCTTGAAATGGATATTTTTGTTAAAACATTCATTTTCATGCTTTAGGATCTATACTATGGATGGTTTTAAGCATTGGACTTGCAAAAGTGACCAAAACTTGGTACCAGTCAGATAATAAACATTCAATTTTTTGGTGTCATATTAATGAATACCTTGTATATTGTAAGCTACAAGGGCTGGATTCTAGAATTCCTACCACACTTTAAATAGCAATTTTCTTGTTGCAATGTTTTCTTTTAGCTAAAATACGATGATGAATTATAAAATTCGGGCGCGGAAGCAAATATTTATATGGTTTTTTACAAAAATTAAATCAGATTTTACCTATTCTTGAAATGAATATTTTTGCTAAAACATTCATATTCATGCTATACGATCTATACTATGGATGGTTTTAAACATTGGACTTGCAAAAGTGACTAAAGGTGGTACCAGTCAGATAATAAACATTCAATTTTTGGGTGTCATTTTAATGAATATGTTGTATAATGTAAGCTAAATGGGCTGGATTCTAGTATACCTACCACACTTGATATAGCAATTTTCTTGTTGCAATGTTTTCTTTTAGCTAAAATATGATGAAGAATTATAAAATTCGGACGCGGAAGCAAATATTTATATGACATTTTACAAAAATAAAGTCTGATTTTACTAATTCTTGAAATGGATATTTTTGTTAAAACATTCATATTCATGCTATAGGATCTATACTATGGATGGTTTTAAGCATTAGACATGCAAAGGTGACAAAATCGTGGTACAAATCAAAAATAAACATTCAATTGTCGGGTCTCATTTTAATGAATACGTTGTATATTGTAAGCTACATGGGCTGGATTCTAGAATACCTACCACACTTAAAAAAGCAATTTTATTGTTGCAATGTTTTCTTTTAGCTAAAATATAATGAAGAATCATAAAATTCGGGCGCGGAAGCAAATATTTATATGATTTTTTACAAAAATAAAGTCAGATTTTACCTGTTCTTGACAAATACGTTGTATATTGTAAGCTACATGGGCTGGATTCTTATATACCTACCACACTTGAAATAGCAATTATCTTGTTGCAATGTTTTCTTTTTGCTAAAATATGATGAAGAATTATAATATTCGGGCGCGGAAGCAAATATTTATATGTTTTTTTACAAAAAATTATGTCAGATTTTACCTATTCTTGAAATGGATATTTATGTTAAAACATTCATATTCATGCTTTAGGATCTATACTATGGATGTTTTTAATCATTGGACATGCAAAGGTGACCAAAACGTGGTACCAATCAGATAATAAACATTCAATTTTCGGGTGTCATTTTCATGAATACGTTGTATATTGTAAGCTACATGGGCTGGATTCTAGAATACCGACGACACTTGAAATAGCAATTTTCTTGTGGCAATGTTTTTTTTTAGCAAAAATATGATAAAGAATTATAAAATTCGGGCGCGGAAGCAAATATTTATATGATTTTTTACAATATTAAAGTCAGATTTTACCTATTCTTGAAATGGATATTTTTGACAATTTTCGGGTGTTATTTTCATGAATACGTTGTATATTGTAAGCTAGATGGGAAGGATTCTAGAATACCTACCACACTTGAAATAGCAATTTTCTTGTTGCAATGTTTTCTTTAAGCTAAAATATGATGAAGAAATATAAAATTCGGGCGCGAAAGCAAATATTTATATGGTTTTTTACAAAAATTAAATCAGATTTTACTTATTCTTGAAATGGATAATTTTTATTAAAACATTTATATTCATGCTTTAGGATCTATACTATGGATGGTTTTAAGCATTGGACTTGCAAAAGTGACCAAAACGTGGTACCAATCAGACAATAAACATTCAATTTTCGGGTGTTATTTTAATGAATACGTTGTATATTGTAAACTAGATGGGCAGGATTCTAGAATACCTACCACACTTGAAATAGCAATTTTCTTGTTGCAATGTTTTCTTTAAGCTAAAATATGATGATGAATTATAAAATTCGGGCGCGGAACCAAATATTTATATGGTTTTTTACAAAAATTAAATCAGATTTTACCTATTCTTGAAATGAATATTTTTGCTAAAACATTCATATTCATGCTATACGATCTATACTATGGATGGTTTTAAGCATTGGACTTGCAAAAGTGACCAAAAGGTGGTACCAGTCAGATAATAAACATTCAATTTTTGGGTGTCATTTTAATGAATACGTTGTATAATGTAAGCTAAATGGGCTGGATTCTAGTATACCTACCACATTTGAAATAGCAATTTTCTTGTTGCAATGTTTTCTTTTAGCTAAAATATGATGAAGAATTATAAAATTCGGACGCGGAAGCAAATATTTATATGACATTTTACAAAAATAAAGTCTGATTTTACTAATTCTTGAAATGGATATTTATGTTAAAACATTCATATTCATGCTATAGGATCTATACTATGGATGGATTTAAACATTGGACTTGCAAAAGTGACCAAAACGTGGTACCAGTCAGATAATAAACATTTAATTTTCGGGTGTCATTTTAATGAATACGTTGTATTTTGTAAGCTACATGGGCTGGATCCTAGAATACCTACCACACTTGAAATAGCAATATTCTTGTTGCAATGTTTTCTTTAAACTAAAATATGTTAAAGAATTATAAAATTCGGGCGCGGAAGAAAATATTTATATGATTTTTTACAAAAATAATGTCAGATTTTACTAATTCTTGAAATGGATAATTAATGTTAAAACATTTATATTCATGCTTTATGATCTATACTATGGATGGTTTTAATCATTGGACTTGCAAAAGTGACCAAAACGTGGTACCAATCAGACGATAAACATTCAATTTTTAGGTGTCATTTTAATGGATTCGTTATATATTGTAAGCTACATGGGCTGGATTCTAGAATACCTACCACACTTGAAATAGCAATTTTCTTGTTACAATGTTTCCTTTTAGCTAAAATATGATGAAGAACTATAAAATACGGGCGCGGAAGCAAATATTTATATGATTCTCTACAAAAATAAAGTCAGATTTTACCTATTCTTTTTGAATACGTTGTATATTGTAAGCTACATGGGTTGGATTCTGAATACCTACTACATTTGAAATAGCAACTTTCTTGTTGCAATGTTTTTTTCAGCTTAAATATGATGAAGAATTATAAAATTCGGGCGCGGAAGCAAATATTTATATAATTTATTACAAAAATAATGTCAGATTTTACCTATTCTTGAAATGGATAATTTTTGTTAAGACATTCATATTCATGCTTTAGGATCTATACTATGGATGGTTTTAAGCATTGGACTTGCAAAAGTGAGCAAAACGTGGTACCAATCAGATAATAAACATTCAATTTTGAGGTGCCTTTTTAATGAATACATTGTATATTGTAAGCTAGATGGGCTGGATTCTAGAATACCTACCACACATGAAATAACATTTTTCTTGTTGCAATGTTTTCTTTAAGCTAAAATATGATGAAGAATTATATAATTCGGGCGCGGAAGCAAATATTTATATGATATTTTACAAAAATAAAGTCAGATTTTACTTATTCTTGAAATGGATATTTTTGCTAAAACATTCATATTCATGCTATAGGATCTATACTATGGATAGTTTTAAGCATTGGACATGCCAAGGTAACCAAATCGTGGTACCAATCAAAAATAAACATTCAAATTCCGGGTCTCATTTTAATGAATACGTTGTATATTGTAAGCTACATGGGCTGGATTCTAGAATACCTACCACACTTAAAAAAGCAATTTTATTGTTGCAATGTTTTCTTTTAGCTAAAATATAATGAAGAATTATAAAATTCGGGCGCGTAAGCAAATATTTATATGATTTTTTACAAAAATAAAGTCAGATTTTACCTGTTTTTGACAAATACGTTGTATATTGTAAGCTACATGGGCTGGATTCTTATATACCTACCACACTTGAAATAGCAATTATCTTGTTGCAGTGTTTTCTTTTTGCTAAAATATGATGAAGAATTATAAAATTCGGGCGCGGAAGCAAATATTGATATGATTTTTTACAAAAATAAAGTCAGATTTTACCTATTCTTGAAATGGATATTTTTATTAAAACATTCACATTCATGCTTAAGGATCTATACTATGGATGGTTTTAAGCATTGAGCATGCAAAAGTGACCAAAACGTGGTACCAATCAGATAATAAACATTCAATTTTCGGGTGTCATTTTAATGAATAAATTGTATATTGTAAGCTACATAAGCTGGATTCTAGAATACCTTCCACACTTGAAATAGCAATATTCTTGTTGCAATGTTTTCTTTTAGCTAAAATATGATGAAGAATTATAAAATTCGGGCGCGGAAGCAAATATTTATATGATTTTTACAAAAATTAAGTCAGATTTCACCTATTCTTGAAATAGATATTTTTTTTAAAACATTCATATTCATGCTTTAGGATCTATACTATGGATGGTTTTAAGCATTGGACATGCAAAAGTGACCAAAACGTGGTACCAATCAGATAATAAACATGCAAATTTCGGGTGTCATTTTAAAAAAATACGTTGTATATTGTAAGCTACATGGCCTGGATTCTAGAAAATCTACTACACTTGATATTGCAATTTTCTTGTTGCAATGTTTTCTTTTAGCTAAAATATGATAAAGAATTATAAAATTCGGCCGCGGAAACAAATATTTTTGTGATTTTTTACAAAAATTAAATGAGATTTTACCTACTCTTGAAATGGATATTTTTGTTAAAACATTCATAGTCATGCTTTAGAATCTATACTATGGATGGTTTTAAGCATTGGAATTGCAAAAGTGACCTAAACTTGGTACCAGTCAGATAATAAACATTCAATTTTTGGGTGTCATTTTAATGAATACGTTGTATATTGTAAGATACATGGGCTGGATTCTAGAATACCTACCATACTTGAAATAGCAATTTTCTTGTTGCAATGTTTTCTTTTAGCTAAAATATGATGAAAAATTATAAAATTTGGGCGGGGAAGCAAATATTTATATGATTTTTCCTAAAAATAAAGTCAGATTTTACCTATTCTTGATGAATACGTTTTATATTGTAAGCTACATGGGTTGGATTCTAGAATACCTACCACATTTGAAAAAGCAATTTTCTTGTTGCAATGTTTTCTTTTAGCTATAATATGATAAATAATTATAAAATTCGGGCGCGGAAGCAAATATTTATTTAATTTTTTACAAAAATAAAGTCAGATTTTACCTATTCTTGAAATGGATATTTCTGTTAAAACATTTATTTTCATGCTTTACGATCTATACTATGGATATTGGACATGCAAAGGTGACCAATTCGTTGTAACAATCAGATAATTAACATAAAATTTTCGGGTTTCATTTTAATGAATACGTTGTATATTGTAAGCTACATGGGTTGGATTATAGAATACCTACCACACTTGAAATAGCAATTTTCTTGTTGCAATGTTTTCTTTTAGCTTAAACATTATAAAGAATTATAAACTTCGGGCGCGGAAGCAAATATTTATATGATTTTTTACAAAAATAATGTCAGATTTTACCTATTCTTGAAATGGATATTTTTGTTAAAACATTCACATTCATGCTTAAGGATCTATACTATGGATGGTTTTAAGCATTGAACATGCAAAGGTGACCAAATCGTGGTAGCAATCAGATATTAAACATTTAATTTTCGGGTGTCATTTTAATGAATACCTTGTATATCGTAAGCTACATAGGCTGGATTCTAGAATACCTACCACACTTGAAATAGCAATTTTCTTGTAGCAATGTTTTCTTTTTGTTAAAATATGATGAATAATTATAAAATTCGGGCGCGGAAGCAAATATTTATGTGATTTTTTACAAAAATAAAGTCAGATTTTACCTATTCTTGAAATGGATATTTTTGTTAAAACATTCATATTCATGCTTTAGGATCTATACTATGGATGGTTTTAAGCATTGGACTTGCAAAAGTGACCTATACGTGGTACCAATCAGAAAATAAACATGCAATTTTCGGGTGTCATTTTAATAAATACGTTGTATATTGTAAGCTACATGGCCTGGATTCTAGAAAATCTACCACACTTGATATTGCAATTTTCTTGTTGCAATGTTTTCTTTTAGCTAAAATATGATAAAGAATTATAAAATTCGGGCACGGAAACAAATATTTATGTGATTTTTTACAAAAATTAAGTCAGATTTTACCTACTCTTGAAATGGATATTTTTGTTAAAACATTCATTTTCATGCTTTAGGATCTATACTATGGATGGTTTTAAGCATTGGACTTGCAAAAGTGACCAAAACTTGGTACCAGTCAGATAATAAACATTCAATTTTTTGGTGTCATATTAATGAATACCTTGTATATTGTAAGCTATATGGGCTGGATTCTAGAATTCCTACCACACTTTAAATAGCAATTTTCTTGTTGCAATGTTTTCTTTTAGCTAAAATACGATGAAGAATTATTAAATTCGGGCGCGGAAGCAAATATTTATATGATTTTTTACAAAAATAAAAACAGATTTTACCTATTCTTGATGAATACGTTGTATATTGGAAGCTACATGGGTTGGATCCTAGAATACCTACCACACTTGAAATAGCAATTTTCTTGTTGTAATGTTTTCTTTTAGCTATAATATGATGAATAATTATAAAATTTGGGCGCGGAAGCAAATATTTATATGATATTTTACAAAAATAAAGTCAGATTTTACTTGTTCTTGAAATGGATATTTCTTGTTAAAACATTTATATTCATGCTTTAGGTTCTATACTATGGATGGTTTTAAGCATTAGACTTGCAAAAGTGACCAAAACGTAGTACCAAACAGATAATAAACATTAAATTTTCGGGTGTCATTTTATTGAATACGTTGTATATTGTAGGCTACATGGGCTGGATTCTAGAATACCTACCACACTTGAAATAACATTTTTCTTGTTACAATGTACTATTTTAGCTAAAATATGATGAAGAATTATAAAATTCAAGCGCAGAAGCAAATATTTATATGATATTTTACATAAATAATGTCAGGTTTTACTTATTCTTGAAATGGATATTTTTGTAAAAACATTCATATTCATGCTATAGGATCTATACTATGGATGGTTTTAAGAATTGGACATGCAAAGGTGACTAAATAGTGGTCCCAATCTGATAATAAACATTAAATTTTCGGGTGTCATTTTAATTAATACATTGTATATTGTAAGATACATGGGCTGGATTCTAGAATACCTACCATACTTGAAATAGCAATTTTCTTGTTGCAATGTTTTCTTTTAGCTAAAATATGATGAAAAATTATAAAATTCGGGCGGGGAAGCAAATATTTATATGATTTTT
Source organism: Stenolophus ochropezus (assembly GCA_035578165.1). Lineage (NCBI taxonomy): Eukaryota > Metazoa > Arthropoda > Insecta > Coleoptera > Carabidae > Stenolophus > Stenolophus ochropezus. Next base: position 111,050 of record JAQOWZ010000167.1, read on the forward strand.
CCCAAAAATAAAGTCAGATTTTACCTATTCTTGATGAATACGCTGTATATTATAAGCTACATGGGTTGGAATGTAGAATACCTACCACATTTGAAATAGCAATTTTCTTGTCGCAATGTTTTCTTTTAGCTATAATATGATAAATAATTATAAAATTCGGGCCCGAAAGCAAATATTTATAGGATTTTTTTACAAAAATAAAGTCAGACTTTACCTATTCTTGAAATGGATATTTTTGTTAAAACATTTATTTTCATGCTTTAGGATCTATACTATGGATGTTTTTAATCATTGGACATGCAAAGGTGACCAAATCGTGGTACCAATCAGAAAATTAACATGCAATTTTCGGGTGTCATTTTAATGATTACGTTGTATATTGTAAGCTACATGGGCTGGATTCTAGAATACCTACCACCCTTGAAAAAGCAATTTTCTTGTTGCAATGTTTTCTTTTAGCTAAAATATGATAAAGAATTATAAAATTCGGGCGCGGAAACAAATATTTATGTGATTTTTTACAAAAATATAGTCATATTTTCCCTATTCTTGAAATAGATATTTTTGTTAAAACATTCATATTCATGCTTTAGGATCTATACTATGGATGGTTTTAAGCATTGGATATGCAAAAGTGACCAAAATGTGGTACCAATCAGATAATAGACATTCAATTTTAGGATGTCATTTCAATGAATACGTTGGATATTGTAAGCTACGTGGGCTGAATTCTAGAATACCTACCACACTTGATATAGCAATTATCTTGTTGAAATGTTTTCTTCTAGCTAAAATATGATAAAGAATTATAAAATTCGGTCGCGGAAGCAAATATTTATATGATTTTTACAAAATTAAAGTCAGATTTTACTTATTCTGGAAATAAATATTTTTATTAAAACATTCATATTCATGCTTTAGGATCTATACTATGGATGGTTTTATGCATTGGACATGCCAAAGTGACCAAAACGTGGTACCAATCAGATAATAAACATTCCATTTTCGGGTGTCATTGTAATGAATACGTTGTATATTGTAAGCTAGATGGGCTGGATTCTAAAATACCTACCACACTTGAAATAGCAATTTTCTTGTAGCAATGTTTTCTTTTTGTTAAAATATGATGAAGAATTATAAAATTTGGGCGCGGAAACAAATATAAGTTTGAAGTACAACTTCTCACGGGAACAGCTGACCATGCTGAGTCCCAGACGCTACTCGAATCCACATTTCCTCTATTTTTGCATACTCAATATTTTTCATATTTTTGTAACATTACTTAATTCTATGCAGTTACATTCTCTATTCTGTACAATAAACATTGTTATATTTCACTGCTGAATCTTTGTACTTTCGTTTAATAAAATCATTTTTTTTTGTTGTTAACTTACACCCGTAACTTAACTGGCGCAGTCGGTAGGATATCCAGGCGTAATTATCCAAAAATAAATTTGCGTTTCGTTTCTACGATTTACTGGATATCGCAACGGAAATGTCCGCGAACCTGCATCAAAGACTTTTACAAGTACAAGAGCACATCGTGCAGAAATAGAAGTCGCCAACCAGCCCTGAAGAATACAGAGCTACCACGACCAGGTTCATCGTTCCAGCACAGAGAAATCGTCGGAACATATCAATGGACAAATTGATTTTGATCAAGTAAGTCCACATGTCATTTAGAAAATTGATTGATATCAATACCGATTCAGTAAGTGAAAGAGAATCAGATTCTGACCAATCCTATAACTCACCAAACCATAATTATAATAATAATCAAAATAACTTATTATTTGACGATCTAGTAAATAGAATAGATAGTCTAAACTTAACAATCATGGCAACCCTTGTATTAAAAAGAGAATACCTCGACATGATTCCCGAATTTCACGGCGATACTAAATTACTCTCCAGATTCTTTGAAATCTGCGAAAAATTAGTTAATAAATTTTATGTCATAGCTGACCCTGCTAATTTTCAAAAAGAATGGCTTATGTCTAGCATATTAACAAAAATCAAAGGCGTAGCTGCGGTTAATATCGCCAGTTACACAATCTCTGATTGGAACAGTCTAAAGACAGCGTTATTGAACACATATCAAGATAAACGCGATTGTTTTACTTTAAATATCGAAATGACAGAATTGAGACAAACAAATGAAAATGCTTTTGAATTTTTCAATAAAGTTCAGGATCTACTTAATTTGCAAGTTTCTTACTTGACAAATAAGATAGAACAAGCCAGTGCTAAAGTATTAATTGCCTATTTTCAAAAATATGCAACAAGAATTCTCTTGCGTGGTTTAAAGGATCCCCTAGGACATTTGTTAAGAACTAAAAACCCTGAAGATCTAAATTCGTCATCAAAATTTCAATTTAAAACAAAAACCAATATCGATCAACCAAAATACCAGCCATCGATCACCCGTTACACGATATATTCCTCAATTAATGTACCGACCATTACCAAATAACAGCTTTAATAAACCTCAATTTCAAAATCAAATGGTCAAACAAAATTCTTCTAAGCCAAATTCAAATAACAATTTTATTCCTAAACAACCGAAACCAACACCAATGAGCATAAGCACTAATCAGACTTTTAGACCTAAACCCGGACCATCTGGCTATAATAATTATAGACAACAACATAATTACTTTCAAAACCACACCCAACGTGCACCAGACTTCACTTTTGAAGAATTGCTTAACACCGAAATACAAGACTTAGACCCAGTAGACCCCGACAATAGTAATGCTATCGTTGAAGAAATCGACTCCGAATACGATAATTACAACCAGCAATATGACGATAATTATTTTTTAGAGAAGAATGCCTCGGAAACAGAATAGAATCACTAAATTTATCTCACAATCAAAGTGAATTGCCTTTTATTATTTATCCCGAACATAATCTAAAAGTATTAATTGACACAGGCAGCACTCGATCGTTTATCAAACCAGAAATTGCTTATAAATATTTTCAAAACAAAATTCAAAACGACTTCTTCAAAATTACAACAGTACATGGCACTTCAACCGAAAATTCCAGTGTCATATTACCATGTACAAAATTGTTTCAAAAACCTGATATATTTCTTAAATATTATTTATTTGATTTTCATAGTCAATTCGACATTTTATTGGGCCTAGATAATTTAAAATTATTAGATACTATTCTTGATCTTGGCCGAGATAAAATGATAACACCAACTCAGACTATTAAATTACATTATTTAAAAATTATGCCACGACCCAACTATATAAACATTCCTGCAAAATCAGAGAAAATTATTAGTTTTCATATCAATAATATAGAAAACGGTGAAGTTTTTATACCGGAAACATTTGTTGATAATTTAATTATTCCAGAGGGCATAGCCAAAATTGAAAACCACATACTCTACTACCCAATTATTAATCCCGAGAACGTAGAATGCGTGACCGATACAACAAATAATATTACCGTTGAACCCCTTGAAAATTTTGAAATAAATAATGTAAATTTTCAAAACACAAATTTAGACAATGATCTTGATATCACAAAAATTAGAACAGATCATATGAACCGGGAAGAGAAAAACGAAATTTTAAAATTAATAACAGAATATTCCGACATCTTTCATACTGATAATAAATCTCTTACTTTTTCTAACGAAGTCAAACATCACATCCGAACAAAAGATGAAATTCCAGTTTACAGTAAAACTTATAGATATCCGGAAGTACTTTGGAAATAAGTAAAAAATCAAATTGACAAAATGTTAGAACAAAACATCATCAGACCGTCCCACTCTCCTTGGTCCTCTCCTGTATGGGTAGTGTCAAAGAAATTAGACGCGTCGGGAAAAAAGAAATGGCGTATAGTTATTGACTATCGTAAGCTCAACGAGAAGACGATAGATGATAAGTATTCCATTCCTAATATAAATTCACTTTTGGATAAACTCGGTAGATGTCAGTATTTCACAACTTTGGATTTAGCATCTGGATTCCATCAGATACAGATGCATCAAAATGATATTCAAAAAACAGCGTTTAGTACCGAATCTGGGCACTATGAATTTCTTCGGATGCCATTTGGATTAAAAATGGCCCCGCGACATTTCAGCGAATAATGGACAACGTACTTCAAAATTTAACTAACGAAATTTGCCTAGTTTACTTGGATGATGTAATAATCTTTAGCACTAGCCTGCAGGAGCACATCCAAAGTTTACGCGCGGTATTTGACCGATTGAGAAAAGCTAATTTAAAAATTCAACTCGATAAATCAGAGTTCTTTCAACGCGAAGTTGCATATTTAGGCCATATAGTTACCCCACAAGGTGTAAAACCAAACCTGGAAAAAATTAAAGCAATCAAAAACTATCCCATACCAAAAACAGTAAAACAAATAAAAGCATTCCTCGGTTTATTAGGGTATTACAGAAACTTTATAAAAGATTTTGCGAACATTACAAAACCGTTCACGAAATGTCTGAAAAAGGGAGCAGTAATAAATATAAAAGATCAAAATTATATTAATTGTTTTAATAAATGCAAAAACCTATTAACGAACGAGCCGATACTGCAATATCCCGATTTCACGAAACCGTTCAATTTAACAACAATTGGTGCTGTTTTATCGCAAGGACCGATAGGCTCCGACCTACCGATCGCTTATGCAAGTCGAACCCTCAACGATTCGGAACAAAATTATTCAACCATCGAAAAGGAACTCCTCACTATAGTTTGGGCCACAAAATATTTTCGCCCCTATCTATTCGGACGTAAATTTAAAATTATAACAGACCAAAAACCCCCCCAGTGGTTATTCGCACTCAAGGAACCAAATTCTAAATTAATACGATGGAGATTGAAATTGGAGAAATTCGACTTTGAAATTTTATATAAAAAGGGTTCATTAAACAAAAATGCTGACGCACTATCACGTATCGAATTAAACGTAAATTCTGTAGAACCGGAAGTTCAAAATTTCTTTGACTACATAAAAATTTTAACGATAACTTTAACCCTGATAACGAATCAATGATTGCGGAACCCGACAATGACCGAAATTCTGACTCTGACAATACGATCCACTCCAACCAAGAAAATCCTATTTTTGGTATCACAATTAGCGATTCCCCTGTGAACGTTGGCAAAAACCAACTGTTTATATCTGAAGTCACTCATTCACCAGCCAAACCCAAATACAGTAAAATTCACTCTGACAAACAAGAATTCACGTACAAATCTCACAAGAAAATTTCGAAACAGATGTTATATATTTTGTAAAAGAATTCATAATTCCAAAAGTCAAATACTCCTTGTTTTTTGAACAACCAATATACGAAAAATTCTCTATTGTAATGCAAACACACTTTAAGAATTCAGAAATAAATTTTGTTAAGTGTAATAATAAATTAATTGATGTTGAATTAGATAACGAAATTAATAATATAATTAAACAATTTCACGAAGGAAAAACAAATCATCGTGGAATCCTCGAAACACACAACCAAATTAAAAATATTTACTATTGGCCAAATCAACATAGAAACATTACAAACTACATTAAACAGTGTGAAATTTGCTTACAAGTTAAATACGAAAGAAATCCTATTAAAACCAAATACAATATAACACCAACACCCGACAAACCCTTTCATACAATACACATAGACACACTCACTTTAGAAAACTCTAAATTTTTGACGATAATAGACGCATTTTCCAAATACGCGCAAGCCTATAAAGTAAATTCGACAAATGCTATCGAGATCCCAAATAAATTAACCAAATTCTTCTCACATCAGGGAATTCCCAAATTAATAATTTGCGATAATGATTTAGAATTAAAAAATAATATTTTAAATGAATTATTAGCTATTCATAAAGTCGACGTACACTTCACGAGTTCTCAACATGCGGACTCAAACGGAGTGTTAGCGAGATTCCACTCGACACTAATCGAACACATTCGTCTTTTTAACATACAAGAAAATTTCAAAAACGAGCCTATTAAAACCAAAGTAAATTACGCTTTATTAGCTTATAATAATACCAATCACACAACAACTGGACTGAAACCCGTAGAAATTATATCCGGACATTTTGACTCAAATTCACCCCTCGTAATAGATTTGGAAAAACAAGTGACTCAAGATTACGTTCAAAACCATAGAGAAAGGATGAAATTGACCTATAAATCAATCAACGAACGAATACAAAATAATAAATCCAAAACAATTCAAAATTTAAACGAAAACCGCGAAAATCTTCCCGAAATTCCCGACACCGTGTTTGTTCATAATAAACAAAACTCGAAACCCAAAATTTAAAAAGGAACAAGTTGTAAAAGTAAACAAAAAACTTAAAATTGCAGAAATTAAAGTAGATGAGAGAAATAAAAAACAACCCAAAATTCACTTATCAAATATAAAACGACCACGAAAGATTATTGATAAGAAATCCGATATTCCAGGTCCCTCCTCATCACAATAACCCTTGGACTAGAAATTAAAGACATTACGAATAATCTCGGACTACTAACGCTGAAATTAGGAACAGCCAGACAACAACAGACGAAACACACCCTCATTCATTACTATGACTTGAAACCTATTCTGATAAATTATAACAACTTAAACAAACAATACGAAAAATCTAAACCAAATTGTAATCGAAGACAAATTAAATGCAAAAGAATTTGACAATAACAATAAAATAATTCGTCACTTACAAAATTCCATAACCAACAAATTTGAACACCTCAATATTCACTATACAATAAAGAGAAATAAAAGAGGAATTTTGAATGGCCTCGGATCGATCGTAAAATCGATAACTGGTAATTTGGATGCAGAAGACGAAAAACGGTACGATAAAATCCTGAAACACCTGCAATCTAATCAAAACAAATTAAACGAACAAATAAAAAATCAATATTCCGTCAATCACCAACTGATCGATCAATTTAATAAAACAATCGAAATAATTAGGCGTAACGAATTAGAATTAAAATCAAAGGTTGAGCAATTTTCTCAAACGATTTCCAAAGTAGTATTTTCTACATCTTCGAAATTTATAATCAATTAACGACATTATTCACATTAATTTTAAATACTTTACAAGAAATCGAGAATTCTCTAACTTTTTGCAAATTGCATGTAATGCACCCCAGTGTAATCAAAATCAATGAACTAAATTTAGAATTGAATAAAATTTATAAACACTATGAAAACAAAATTCTTTTAGAACCAACCCCAGAAAATATGCTAGAAATTGAAAAATTACTTAATCTGAATTGCAAATTAGAATCAGATAAAATTATTTATTTTATTGACATTCCTATAAATTATGAAAAAGATTTTGAGCTACTGCATGACAATGAGCAATTTTCGCATGTTATCTCAAACGATTTCCAAAGTAGTATTTTCTACATCTTCGAAATTTATAATCAATTAACGACATTATTCACATTAATTTTAAATACTTTACAAGAAATCGAGAATTCTCTAACTTTTTGCAAATTGCATGTAATGCACCCCAGTGTAATCAAAATCAATGAACTAAATTTAGAATTGAATAAAATTTATAAAAACTATGAAAACAAAATTCCTTTAGAACCAACCCCAGAAAATATGCTAGAAATTGAAAAATTACTTAATCTGAATTGCAAATTAGAATCAGATAAAATTATTTATTTTATTGACATTCCTATAAATTATAAAAAAGATTTTGAGCTACTCCATGTCATTTCAACCCAATCAAAACTTAAATCTGACTTTATTACAATTATTCCCGATAAAGGTTACTTTCTGATATCGGTTGACGATCAGTTAATTTCTCTGAATGATATTTGTACTAAAAGTATCAATTACCAATGTCCCAACAAAATAAATCACATACCAAACAACACCTGCGAGAAGAACATAATCCTGCATAATAATAACAAAAATTGCAAGTACACCAAATTAAATTTGAAACAAAATCACGTCGAATATATTGAAGAAATAAATCTATACTTGGCTATGTTTCACACAGAAGAAATTGTTCAACAAGCTTGCGAACAAAAAGAAGAAATAAGAAAACTAAAAGGAATTTTTCTATTAAAAGAAAACAACTGCGAAATAAAAATTAAAAATCAATTACTAAATTTCAAAGCAGGAACATTTGGGAAGCCCATCTTATTGGAAAATTTCAAGATCTAAATCAACACCAGTCAAATCCCAAAATTGGCAATCGAACTCAAGAATATTCAAGATCTGAACCTTCCAATCAACAAGTTCGAGGACTTAATCACCGATGACGACTTCGAGCTCAACACCACTAATTATTTAATTATAATCCTGTACGTATTACTGATGTTGACAGGTATTGCAATCACTAGTTCCCTTCTGTGGAAGAAACTCTCAAGCCAGAAGAAACCCTGGAGCCAAGACGAAGAACTCCGATCAAGGCCAACCCATCTCACTCACAGGTGAACCTCCCCGGCGATGCCAGATTCTAAGGGTGGAGGAGTTAGAAGTACAATTTCTCACGGGAACTGCTGACCATGGTGAGTCCCAGACGCTACTCGAATCCACATTTCCTCTATTTTTACATACTCAATATTTTTCATATTTTTGTAACATTACTTAATTCTTTGCAGTTACATTCTGTATTCTGTACAATAAACATTGTTATATTTCACTGCTGAATCTTTGTACTTTCGTTTAATAAAATCATTTTTTTTGTTGTTAACTTACACCCGTAACTTAACTTATATATATGATTTTTTGCAAAAATTAAGTCAGATTTCACCTATTCTTGAAATAGATATTTTTGTTAAAACATTCATATTCATGCTTTAGGATCTATACTATGGATGGTTTTAAGCATTGGACATGCAAAAGTGACCAAAACGTGGTTCCAATCAGATAACAAACATTCAATTTTCGGGTGTCATTTTAATGAATACGTTGTATATTGTAAGCTACATGGGCCGGATTCTAGAATACCTACCACACTTGAAATAGCATTTATCTTGTTGCAATGTTTTCTTTTAGCTAAAATATGATGAAAAATTATAAAATTCGGGCGCGGAAGCAAATATTTATGATTTTTTACAAAAATAAAGTCAGATTTTACCTGTTCTTGAAATGGATTATTTTTGTTAAAACATTCATATTCATGCTTTAGGATCTATACTGTAGATGGTTTTAAGCATTGGACATGCAAAGGTGACAAAAACGTGGTACCAATCTGTTAATAAAAATTCAATTTTCGGGTGACATTTTATTGAATACGTTGTATATTGTAAGCTACATGGCCTGGATTCTAGAATATCTACCACACTTGAAATAGCAATTTTCTTGTTGCTATGTTTTTTTTATTATTTATATGATTTTTTACAAAAATTAAGTCAGATTTTACCTATTCTTGAAATGGATATTTTTGTTAAAACATTCATATTCATGCTTTAGAATCGATAGTATGGATGGTTTTAAGCATTGGACTTGCAAAAGTGACCAAAACGTGGTACCAATCAGATAATAAACATTATATTTTCGGGTGTCATTTTAATGAATACGTTATATATTGTTAGCTACATGGGCTGGATTCTAGAATATTTACCACACTTGAAATAGAGTTTATCTTGTTGCAATGTATTCTTTTAGCTAAAATATAATGAAAAATTATAAAATTCTGGCGCGGAAGCAAATATTTATATGATTTTTTACAAAAATTAAGTCAGATTTTACCTATTCTTGAAATGGATAATTTTTGTTAAAACAATCATTTTCATGCTTAAGGATCTATACTATGGATGGTTTTAAGCATTGGACATGCAAAAGTAACCAATACGTGGTACCAATCAGATAATAAACATTCAATTTTCGGGTGTTATTTTAATGAATACGTTATATATTGTAAGCTACATGGGCTGCATTCTAGAATACCTACTACTCTTGAAAAAGCAAGTTTCTTGTTACAATGTTGTTTTTAGCTAAACTATGATGAAGAATTATAAAATTCGGATGCGGAAGCAAATATTTATATGATTTTTTACAAAAATAAAGTCAAATTTTACCTATTCTTGAAATGAATATTTTTGTTAGTACATTCATATTCATGCTTAAGGATCTATACTATGGATGGTTTTAAGCATTGAACATGCAAAAGTGACCAATACGTGGTACCAATCAGGTAATAAACATTTAATTCTCGGGTGTTATTTTAATGAATACGTTGTATATTGTAAGCTACATGGGCTGGATTCTAGAATACCTACCACTCTTGAAATAGCAAGTTTCTTGTTGCAATGTTTTCTTTTTGCTAAAATATGATGAAGAATTATAAAATTTGGGCGCGGAAGCAAATATTTATATGATTTTTTACAAAAATTAAGTCAGATTTTACCTATTCTTGAAATGGATATTTTTGTTAAAACATTCATATTCATGCTTTAGGATCTATACTATGGATAATTTTAGCATTGGACATGCAAAAGTGACCAAAACGTGGTACCTATCAGATAATAAACATTCAATTTTCGGGTGTCATGTTAATGAATACGTTGTATATTGTAAGCTACATGGGCTGGATTCTAGAACACCCGCCACACTTGAAATAGCATTTTTCTTGTTGCAATGTTTTTTTTTTAGCTAACTTATGATAAAAAATTATAAAATTCGGGCGCGGAAGCAAATATTTATATGATTTCTTACAAAAATTAAATCAGATTTTACCTATTTTTGAAATGGATATTTTTGTTAAAACATTCATATTCTTGCTTACCGATCTATACTATGGATGGTTTTAAACATTGGACATGCTAAAGTGACCAAAACGTGGTACCAATCAGATAATAAACATTATATTTTCGGGTGTAATTTTAATGAATACGTTGTATATTGTAAGCTACATGGGCTGGATTCTAGAATACCTACCACACTTGCAATAGCAATTTTCTTGTTGCAATGTTTTCTTTTAGATAAAATATAAGGAAGAATTATAAAATTCAAGCGCGAAAGCAAATAATTATATGATTTTATACAAAAATAAAGCCAAATTTTACATATTCTTGATGAATAGGTTATATATTTATTGTAAGCTACATGGGCTGGATTCTAGAATACCTACCACACTTGAAATAGCAATTTTCTTGTTGCAATGTTTTCTTTTTGCTAAAATACGATGAAGAATTATAAAATTCGGGCGCGGAAGCAAATATTTATATGATTTTTTACAAAACTAAACTCAGATTTTACCTATTCTTCACGAATACGTTGTTTATTATAAGCTACATGGGCTGGATTCTGGCATACCTACCACACTTGAAATAGCAATTTTCTTGTTGCAATGTTTTCTTTTAGCTGTAATATGATGAAGAATTATAACATTCGGGCGCGGAAGCAAATATTTATATGATTTTTTACAAAAATAAATTCAGATTTTACCTATTCTTGAAATGGATATTTTTGTTAAAACATTCATATTCATGCTTAAGGATCTATACTATGGATGGTTTTAAGCATTGAACTTGCAAAAGTGACCAAAACGTGGTACCAATCAGATAATAAACATTAAATTTTTAGGTGTCATTCTAATGAATACGTTGTATATTTTAAGCTACATAGGCTGGATTCTAGAATACCTACCACACTTGAAATAGCAATTTTCTTGTTGCAATGTTTTCTTTTAGCTAAAATATGATGAAGAATTATAAAATTCGGGCGCGGAAGCAAATAATTATATGATGCTTTACAAAAATAATGTCATATTTTACCTATTCTTGAAATGGATAATTTTGTAAAACCATTCATATTCAAGCTTTAGGATCTATAGTATGGATGGTTTGAAGCATTGGACTTGCAATTGTGACCAAAATATGCTACCAATCAGATAAAAAACATTCAATATTCGGGTGTTATTTTAATCAATACGTTGTATATTGTAAGCTACATGGGCTTGATTCTAGAATACCTACCACACTTGAAATAGCAATTTTCTTGTTGTAATGTTTTCTTTTAGCTAAAATATGATGAAGAATTATAAAATTCGGGCGCGGAAGCAAATAATTATATAATTTTTTACAAAAATAAAGCCAAATTTTACCTATTCTTGATGAATACGTTGTATATTGTAAGCTACATGGACTGGATTCTGGAATACCTAGCACACTTGAAATAGCAATTTTCTTGTTGCAATGTTTTCTTTTAGCTAAATTATGATAAAAAATTATAAAATTCGGGCGCGGAAGCATATATTTATATGTTTTTTTACAAAATTAAAGTCAGATTTTACCTATTCTTGACGAATACGTTGTATATTGTAAGCTACATGGGCTAGAAGATAAGGGAGCCGATTTTGAAAGGTAGGCTTCCTTTGTCCGAGGGGGGCGGTGTGGGTGGTTGATTAATTTGAGTATGCAGGTGTGTGAAATTTATGAGTTTTATGGACGTGAGAAAAATTTTTGTTTGTAAATTTTTAGTTGGAGGATGATGTTCAGGTCCCTTACCGCCAGGTAGAGTTCTCTGTCGCTTAGTCAAATTTATTACTGGGAATTTTTATATTTGTTCGTTCTTTGACGATTCTCTGGGTTATTGTTACTATATGAGTAGATTGTTGTTATTTTTTATTTATTATTATTATATTTTTTAATTTTTACTGTATAAAATGAAAGTTGGTATCTAACAGACGTGTTCGGCCTTTATGGGAAGATTTTTTAACAAAACTTTGGAAGAGGGAGATTTCCTGTGAATGAATAGTGGGGAAAAACCTTCTACCTATATAACGAAGAGTTGTGAGCTATGAAAACTGTATATCTGTTTAGACTTAACAGTTTAAATAAGCTATATTCTGATTAAGAAATCGTTATCGTTCGTCATCATGAGTACATATGAACAATTGTGTTTTGAACTCTTTGGAGAAGCTAGTAAAATCTGTCGTCAGCCAGAACCGAAGAAAAAGAAGAAGAATATTGAAATTACCAGTAATGTTAAAGTCAAGCCGGCTCGGTCTGCGGTTAAACAGAATAAAACAAAGAAAAGTGAAATTTTGAAAAAGACGAAGTCAGCAAACGAAACACAACAATCAACAGCTAAGGAAGATCTGATCTACACGCCCGAGCGTCCTTTGACACCGGACATCATCATCATTCCTCTGGTTTATGAAAAACCCAAGTAGTGATTGTGACATAGTGAAACAACCATGGAGTTCTTCATTCCGTACACCTGAACGGGCGCCAACACCGGATATCATATTCATCGACGATGATAAGGATGACGAGTGCCAGATACCACAGCAATCATCATCAATAAACGCAGCACCGTTAGAAAAAATTACTACATGGTTGGACCAGTATGCACAAGACTGGAATGACGAAACTGAAGATTTTTCTAATATAAATTTAGAATTCGTAACGGGAACGGCCTCAGTCGATATATATTTCTCTTTACTAATAAAACTAAGTAAATATGATCATAACAATAGACTCCTGCAGGGAAGTTTTATATATATTGATGAGGTTGAACGAAAAAAATTGTTAATATTGGTTTAAATCCTCACAATAAATTTAAAATAACCATAAGACTTGTAGATATTCGAACCAGTCAACAAATTGACATTATTAATATCGGGAAAATTTGTGAATATTTAAATTAAAATTTAAAGAATTCTCTTCTGACAAAGACATCAGGATGTAATAAGGGTAATTATGTAAGCGGTGTTAATATTACGAAGTTACCAATGCAAAAAATTAAATTATTATACAAAAGAAATTTTATTGTTTTGAATAAAGATGAAATTGAAAATTGAATTAATGCTCAAAATTTATTACAGAATATAACATTATCTTTGGAAAAGAGATTTTCTAATATTGACATTTATACAAATTATTTGAATTTTCTACAAAAAAACAGCCATCTGTAAACTTATCGATATAAGTTTAGATTTAAGAAAAACAGCATATAAAACGTTATTACAGAATTGTGACATGGATTATTGTTTTATAAGTGTAATATTGTGGGAATTATCTACATACTATAATGTTAAGTTGAACATGGATTTGGAATATGTGTATCATTATATGAATAGGGAAAAAAATATGTGACAATACTGAAATAAAACACAGTTACTTAAAAATGAATGTGTATGTATTTTCTATCAATAATAATAGTTTTTTACAATGTTTTGAAAATTGTCTTATGTATATAAAAGATGTATGTAACAGCAATATGAAATACATAGTTAATTAAAATATATTTTGTAATTTATTTTCTATTACTAATTTAACCTAGTTACATTGTCCTGAAATAATAATGAAACAATCTTTTAATATAAACATCATTCAGCATACGGTCATGTCTGTTAAACAATTTTTGAAAATAGTTTCAAAAATATCCGTTAATTCTAAACAACAGATAAATTAGATAGTAATGACCGCATACTGACGAAAAATAGTCTTGCATATTAAGTGTATTATAATTCCAAATTACAGTATTACGTTTTAAAAACTGGATATGCTGAGGGATTTGTGGTGGCCGTCCATAACTATCGAAATATTCTCCACGCCCGTTACGGTCAATGAAGATGGCGATCCAATGGCTCCCAGGGTCTGACGCGCCATCGAAATTCGCTACAATGGCGCAAGGGTAGTTTACCTGCATAGGTAACTTATCTGCTGCAAAGACGCCATATTGACACGCATTCCTGAAGTAGCGATGGAGAATCGTCTCTAAGAACACCGCATTCATCTTTACAATAACTGTTTTACCATTTACATAGATGAAGTATATTCTCGGACGCACGTATCATACTGCTGTGTGCATATGGAATACAACATTTAGTAGTAATATCCGATGTTTTATATTGAAGACTGCGCAAATTTGTAAGGCTTGGACAGCCCAGACTCGTTAAATCATACAAATTATCGCGCTCTAGTATATTTTCAATTATTATTTTTTTCTCTAATCCCTTAACAAATACAAACTTTTCATCGAAATCAATTATACTTGTTAAGATGGTTTTTAAATTGTCATATTCAATAAAACCATCGTCCCAGTCAAACCCGTGATAATATTTTTTCAACCAATTTATTTGAGAAATTTGTTTTACAGAGAGACGATTTTTCGAATACGGTGGTTTGAATAAAAAATGTTGAAAAACTTTTCCGACGAGGGATGTTACGGCTAGCTCTTTTACAATTAATTCATCTTTTCACCATTGAAATATTGTATGTCAATAATATAACCCATTGCTGCCAAAGGTTTAAATGAAACTAACTAACATTTACAAGAGATTATATATTTATTAATAATAATAATTGTATACAAAATATTTAACCACCAAAATCTATAATTACATTTCTATCCTTATCTATTTCAATAATATTATCAAACTCTGCATAAATAATACAATTCACGGTTTCTGTTAGAGCTTCTTCGAAACCAACTTCGATACGTACCGAGCCATGACGTTTCAGATTCCAGTAATTCATTGTATTAGCTGACAAGTCCGGCGTCAGATCGAAAGTTGCTAAACAGAAACCATCTGGAAAACTATCTCTATCAATACAATTACCGTCATTTGAAAAATGAATTCCTGTTCCGGAATATAATGTATTGTACATTTGAATATAAGATTTAACATTCGAAAAACTTGTATGCAATGGTTTTGACGGTAATTGCTGTCCATTTACATATAATGATAAGAAATTAATTTTAAAATAATGAAAATTAAACGGGTTTGTGTCGTAACTTCCGTGAAAAGCCTTATTCGCTACAAACCCTAGAATACATCTTTTGTTACAGGGTACTTAGCGGTTGTTAACTGTAGAGCTTTGTTGTGGGCCAGTAAGACGCTAGGATTTAATTTCACTCTTCTTACAAGTAATGTAGCTTCCGTTATTTGAGTTTTCACATTCACACCCTCTAATCCTGATAAAATGTTGAAACTATCTCGGGAGCGAATAAGTCGCATTCTTAATTTAGCGCCGTTGATAAGAAATTTTTCTTGATTAAAAATATCAACATGTAGATGTCCCATCATACCAACTTCTTTGCTTAACTCTGTATATTTTTTTCGTTTTTCAAAGCCTTTATTGTCATTAATCACGTTATTCATTTTTCCTGCCTCGTCCGCGTACCATAATGATGCTGTGAGATGCGATTTTTTAGCATCGCTGCCATAATTCAATAACGTTTCAATGTACGAACGATACGCATATGTATTGTTTGGAGGTGAAACAAGTTTTTGATTGAGATATACGTCTATCTGACTGAACATGGAATGAAGCCAATTGTTTACAGGACCAACTGTAGTGTCGGTGGCGCTTAGTGCTGTTCCGTCTGCTTTGGTTATTTTTGCTTTCAAGTGAATCATAGTTTGTGACAAATCTAAATATTCATCACTCTGACCGGGGACTACAAATTCCACCGGCCCATCTTCAGTTATAGATGATAAGGGTTTGTAACTAATCCATTGTCCATGTTCTATGCTTGTTTGCGTAGGTGCTAGCGAAAATAAATGAAGTTCAGTTTTAATACACTCGCATGATTGCGTATGTAGAAAAGCCATAACTGATTATTATTATTATTATTATTATTATTTATCGAAGACGTCCAGAACTTTTATTTTGTTCTTCACACCTCTAGCCTGCTGTCGCGAGTGATTACGTTTTAGAGACGTTCTCTTCTTTTTATAACCTGAACCACTCATAAGTGTGTCAATTTTGGATTCAGCTTTTCGTTTCAAATTATTTCCCGCTTCAGACAGTCTTTGCTGGAACGCTTCTTTTGCAGGTCGATTTTCACTCAAATCTCCTAAGAAACTCATCCCTGTTCTGAGTGCTTCTTTCCCAACGACGCTTGCTCCTCTTTTTATAATTGGTAAGACCGTTCTAAATAATCCACTAAAAAAACTACCAAGCCCGTGACCTGGCTGATAAGCAGAGCCTCGAAAAACAACAGAACCAATCCCGGTTCCTGCTTGATGGTTATAATAAATTTGATAGGGGCAATTTTTCATTGTGAACGTCTAAAGTGTAACTTAACACTTAAAGTTCCAAATTGGAATGGTATTGGTTTCCCTTCAACACATCTTATATCGATTTCAATATTCTGGAAATCTCGTCGGAGCACAGGAATATAATATAGTGGAGAAAATGTAACCATTTTACTAGAACCGTGTATATAATTTGAAATATCAACATGTACTGTTCGTAATAGGGGTGCGAGTACATCTCCAACAAATTGCTGTTCAACAATTTCAGGATGTATTCCGAGATAAAGATTTGACGAATCATAATATGATAATCTCTCAGCAAATAAATCAGTTTCCGGTTCATATCCTAGCTGTTGTGAAAGTTTCGGAGATAATTTCAAAGAACAAAAGTTTGTATCTTTAATAAAATATACTCTTATGCGACGAATATTTTTTTCAATTTCGATATTAATATGGTCGCGAAGTCTGGCATGCTGATTAATCGCGTTATTATATCGTCCACACTTCTATAATATCCAGGCTGAATATGTGCTTCTCTTTTGTGTATTTTAGGTCTTCCATCCACAAATGTTTTAAATTGATATTTAATATAGTTTTCATGAGCGCAAACTGTGTAGAAAGTACAAGGATACTGTATTTCAGCTAGGGCAACTTCCCAGTTACCGTCAACTTTTACACTTTGCGTTAGTTGCGTAGTGAATAGTGTTATTT
This sequence comes from Stenolophus ochropezus, assembly GCA_035578165.1. Lineage (NCBI taxonomy): Eukaryota > Metazoa > Arthropoda > Insecta > Coleoptera > Carabidae > Stenolophus > Stenolophus ochropezus. The sequence continues at coordinate 128,734 of JAQOWZ010000167.1, forward strand.
TATTATTCGGAAAATAATTCATCGAACTATTACTAGGCAATGTCATATAAAATTAATTTTTAGACATTATTCTCAAAATATTTTATATTTTTTGCTGGTGTCCAAGAGTTGAATTTATCAGTATATCCTTTCCATTTGACAAGCACTTTCTTTATGTTACCACTACCCTTCGATTCGATTATTTTATCTATTTGAAATTCATCATCGGCGTTTATATACACTTTCTGTAATTCCGGTTCATAAAATACTCCTTCAATGTTTTCTTCATTTAAATCCTCCAATCTATAAACGGGTGGATGTCTTTTAATTACCGTTTTAATTCTAAATACTTCTTGAGACCAATTACTCGTAAAGCCTTTTTCAAAAACATGTTTTTCTCTTGATATACGTACAGTATCTCCAACTTCTAATTTAGGTATTTTATTTTTTATTTTTTTATCATTCCTATTCTGATTCCGCCAGACTTGTAGAATATTTTTATCGTGTACATCTTTCGGGGCTATTTTGATTGACGAATGTACGGTACTATTGTATGCTTTTAAAAGTTTGGAAAGCATATCGAAATATCGGTACGTATTGTTGCGTGTAAAATAACGATACATTCTTGTTTTTAATGTTCTATTTAATCTTTCCACGAAACAAGCCTTAACATCAGGATTTTGTGTAACGTAATATTTAATATCATATTCACGCAAAAATGTCCGTACACTACTTGCAATGAATTCTGTGCCTTTGTCTGTTTGTAGGTATATAGGTATACGCTTACTGTCGTTAAATATTTTTTTAAAAGCATTAATAATAGTACCCGGTTTCTTATCAGTTAAAGGTATTGCCCAAGCAAATCTGCTAAATACGTCAATTACAGTTAAAATATATTTAAAACCGTCATTGAATTTACTAAGGCTTCTCATATCATTCAGATCAGCTTGAAATAAATCATTAATATTGTAAACCTTGTATTTGTTTCGGAGATATCTTCTTCGTATCGGTTTATGTAGTGTGTAGGCATCTTGACTACTTAACCATTTTTTGACAGCTTCAGTAGAGTATTTACCTTTAACTATTTTCTTAAGATTTGCTAATCCTGTAAACCCAGCGGCATGGGATGGGTTGAAATAAATATCTGTCAGTGTACGGTTCATTTTTAAAATTTAAACGATTCCCACAAGTCGGGTGAAGGAACGCGTGCACTTCTATGCGTACTCTCTTTATTACTGTGAATAAATGGAGACGATATATCTGTAAATTCTCTTTTTCTACGCGGGTTTCCAATCAATTCGTTAGGAATGTTATTTTTTATCAGTACTTTTAAAAATTCTTGCCATCCCACTGGGTTACTTTTTTTTCCTCGGTCTAATGATATCTCCAACCAAATCGGTAATATTTGAATTTGGTATTTCACTATTATTAATACTAACTAAACCGTATTCATCCCACGTAATGTTCTTATCTGATTTAAGTATATTTAAAAAAATATTCGCTTTTTTGCGGTATGTTTTCGGTAGAGTATTTAAAATTATATCGTCAGCTAATTGCTCATTAATTTTAATATATGGCAACTGTTCTTTTGTTTCAATAGAAGCGGCTGCGGTGCTGGTGGTGTCGTCAAGTAAAGGAATTTTGACAGGTTCACGTAGTTGTTTTTGAAAATGGAGATATCGTTGAAGATTTTCTTGATATAAAGCCCATTTTTCATAATCAGAAATTTTTAAATTTAATACTTTTTTCATATCTTTATCAAGTTGCGTGGTTATATTATTATTATCAGTTACGATATTTTCACGAAGTTGGTGTAACGTTTCCGGCGTAATTAAAGCATATTTTTTAGCATGTTCCATTTTAACTCTTATTAAATATACTACTTAAAATTCCGGAGATAAGCGGTGCTGTTAACAATGGGACGAACGCCCCTCCTGACTGAACTAAAATCTTTTTCAATTATCTCCTCGTTTCACAAGTTTACGTAAAATTTGTTTATGACGCCCAAGATTATGACGTTGTTTTTTATTTAGAGGGACTTTACCACGTAGAATATTGTGTGCACATTCACAGATACAACGAACGTTATTACTGTCTGCGTTTTTCAACAAAACAGCACGCTGGTTTGGTTTCAATGAATGTAACGCACGCAGGAAGTTTGCGTTATTGGTTAACGTTTTAGACATAATTACATAATAACCTCTGGTTATTATTCGTATTATCGTATTTATACTTTTTCTTCGGTATATAGAAGTAAACTTGTTCGTTGCGCACGGTTCTAAATCTACTCCAATCCGGTGTAGATTGTTTTAAATAAAAAATAAGGAAAGTATGGGGTTCTGAAATAGCATCGTTGAATGCATCTTGAATAAATTTAGTATTCTCAGGGCAAACCTGTCGTGATAAATGTAAAATTTGTGCTTTATCTCGTGGATTCTTGAAATAAATTATGTAATGAGCATTCAATGATATATCACGCTGACCCTTGCCCTGATTAAATATATTCTGAGTAATGAAAAATACAGATAAATTTTTATGATGACTGCCCTTTGTAAAAATATCAACTACACGTGAATTTCTTTCACGCATAAGATCATCTATTATTATTAAGTGCGGGTTATTACCGTCAAAATTGTCCATATATGGCAAACCTTGTTGAAAATTCACATTAGGTATTGTATTATATAAACTCTGCCATGTGCTGTAAAACCAGGTAACTTTTTGAAAAAACTACATCGCACATGTTGATCAGATTTTTTAAGAAGTTAACGACAAAATAAGATTTACCACTGCCCGAGGGACCGGCCACAATGGCGTTAAAAGGATGTTTAAATTTGATAGGATCTGACATTTCACCATAAAACAAAAGTCGGAAATGACAAAAAGTTTGCTGGAAAATTCATTTATAATCTCCAATCAAAATAAAAACTCCCATAAACATTTTTATTAAACGGTCAAAATAACAGGAAAACAGAAAGGACAACAATAAAGGTTTAATTATAATTTATTCTAGGTTTCTTAAAGCCATAAGGTACAGAAAAATGGTTATCCAAGAAACGACGTTTCATACATTTAACATTAAATATTTTACTCTTTGTACGCGTAATTACATCATGATCGAGAGTATTTCTTATATTATTAGATACAATAACAAGAGGATAACAATTTTCGTCGTTTTCTTTTAGTATCATTCTTTTTAAACAAGTTAATTATTTGTGAGTTTTTATAATTTAAAGTGAAACCTTTAACTTTACATATTTGTTTAGTTTCACGACTAACAGGATTATACACTTTATAGGCATAAGTTTTTGGTCCACCGGAAACAAATTCAGTGATATAACTCCCGGGACCATAACTGCTTAATTCAGCGGTCAAGTCTCCTAGAAAATTACCTGTATGAGGTTCATACATATCTGGTAAATGATAATAGATAATAGAGTCTGTATCATAATATAAAACTCGAGAATCTAGCTGGTGGAGGTACTTATGTAGATGTAATCTAGCTTGGGCTGTCGTGTATGCGGCAATAACAATATTTACTGTTTTGAGCTGCTCGAAAGCTTCTGTTTCATTCTCCCAGTTCACATATATCATACGTTCGCCTGCTGTAATAATCCTGTTAACGGTGACCGAAGGATTAGCTAGTAGATCATATAATTCTTCAGATGATGATAGGACTGTAGTACGTGGTCTATTCTCTGTTTGAGCGAATTTTTCTATTTCAAAATAAAAATTAGTTAGTTAACAATAATAATAATAATAAATTAATAATTACTCCAGAATGAATTTAGCATTAATTTAGCCATTGATCTTTTCCCAGAGTTTTCTTCGATATTTTTATGATCCAGTGTAATTCCTTCTTTTGTAAATAGTTTTCAATATAACGGGTTTTACTGACGTCGTCAATACAATCTGGAGGATATCCTGTAGCTTCCTGTTTCATTTTCATGAAATTATCTATATATTTTGCAAATAATCCACCAGATTTAGTATCTTTGTTGTATACTGTTATATTATACTGCCAAATTTCGTATACATGTAAAATTTTGTAACCATGTTTTACAGCCTGCTGAAGTTCATCTGACACCCATGTACCATTAAATTGTCTTTCTTTAATTGTATGTGAACAATTGTTCTGATTTAGAGTATCACAACATGTACGACACAACGAAAACATTAGTTTACCATGAACTTTACGCGGTAATACCGGATGGAATAAATTATCGGGCGGTAAAACTTTACATTTAATTAGACCCTCTATTCTATCAATATTATTATCAAAACCTAATATCTCGTGACACTCATCGCCTACAAATATTTTCGGATGACCTATGGGATATTTCCCGTATTTGCAAATATATGGATAGAGACTACATACATCGACATATTTAATTTTTTCTCCATTTTCAATTTTTCGATAGAGAGAAACACAACCTGTCCGTCCTCCAAAAAATGAATCACGTGGTTTTAATGGTAAATAATTTATTAAAGGATGTTTTTCTAACAATAGACGCTCCTCTTTATTCATAGCTTTTAATTGAATCCTAAACTGACATTCCCAAATTTCAATCACATTATAACGTAACTCCCTTAATTTTCGTAATTTTTCTTCAGTCCTCTGAAAACGTGCATTTAAGCTTTCTTTAGAATTGTTGTAAATTTTTTCACTATAGCGATTTGTTTTGTAACACAATGTACACCCGTGATAAAAACAACCCATAAATTCAAATACTATACGATCTGGTGCATAATACCCGTCAACTTTCAAATAATTTCCTAAAATAACTTCTTTCCCATGACCCGCATGTTCTAAACGTATTTTTCGTAAAGTCTCCTCTCTAATAAGCCATTGTAATGCAATTTTTGATTGGTTTTCCGTAAGTCTGTAACCATTTGAAGGAATTATGGCTATGGTGTTAGCTTGTAAAAATTGTCTTCGGAATACACGATTGCAAGACGCAGCTATTGTTACGGCTTCCGTGAAAGGACATATCACAGTTGTCAATAAATGTTTTTCTAAATTTTTCACATGCTTCACGTAAGATATCAACATCTGAAATACAATATTCAACTATCTCATGTTTCATACTGAAAACAACATTATCACGAATCTGACTTGCATGCCATTTTAGAAAATCTTTCCTTGTATTCGTACTCATATTATCTGCATCATAATATTCAATAGCTGGAACAGGACCTACGTAAAATTGATTCTCGTCCGTATTAAACAAATGCAGAAAGAATCCTTTTCTCAAAGAAACTGGTAAATCCATTGCTTTAGACAGAACAGACAAAGACATCGGTAAATAATTAATTGAATCGATAAATCGTATTTTGGAATTAATATCTATTAATAAAATTTTTGTACCAGTTAAAATTAATTTAGGTTGGAAATTATATATTTCAATTAAATATTTAAGAATAAATTGAGCATCAAAACTTTTTGCATTATGTGCAATACATGTTATTTTCTTAAACGATTTTTGTACTTTGCAAACGTATCGTACAAAAGATGCGAGAGGATCTGTTTTGAATATATGTTGACGAATACCGCATATACTACATGGTAATTTTAAATCCAGAATATCAGAACATTTGCTACATAACTGTTGTGCCACACATAAGTTCACTTCGTGAATCTTATAATTATTCTTGGTTTTCTCTTGCTTAGTTTCAAAATCATAATAAATAAATAACGAACCTTTATCTCTTTTCGTTTTTTTGTCTATTTTCATGTAACACTGGTGTCCTGGCGGCTTAAACTCCATACATAATTTGCAATATATTTCGCCACATATATGTACTCTCTGACCTTTATGCTTGTATAGTTTTAAACATTTCGTACATCTGTTGATATTATTACATATAGTTCCCACATGATTATTGAGACATTGTTTTCCGCGGAATCGTCTGTTACACTTAGTACATAAGAGAGATTCATTAGTAGGTAAACATGCAGGAGTACGGCAACAGTAAGCACATGTATTAGCACAACGATGTTTAACGTGATATTTATACGGTTTATGACATGGTTCACAGAAGTATGAGACGGAAAAACCTGCAGTTAAGCTTTTAATCACATTGTAGTGATTATTATGATAGAGTAAATTAAGTCTCGGTAGGTTTGTGTCCTTCAATCCTTCATAATTGACGTTGCCTACCCCTCCATATTCGTACACGACTATATTATAATCCGATAAACATCTTTGGAATTCTATAAGTTCCGGTAGACTGCATCCCTCAACAGGTATATTTACACCTGCTTTTACAATAAGTGCTTGAGCTCTTGCCGTCTGTATACATGATTGGTTTTTTGATATAGTTTTAAAATCTGCTTCCTTTTTCACCCATGATTCGGCAACAACTAATGCCCTTGGTAAACATAAATTATCAAAGTTTGTTATTTCAATTATACCATGTTTACGTTTGGATAATTCAGCAAAGGTTAATCCACTGCCATTCAGATTCCTACCTCTTCCCACTGGTACAGATACTCTTGTCAATTCTACCTCGAACTCTCCGTGAACAAATATATTTGCATTGCTCTGCATAACGTTACTTATTGCACTCCAGATAACATCGACATGTAACTGACTCACAAGTCTAAAGCTTACCCATATCGGTCCATTTTCAAGAGCAGCAGTATGCATAATTAAACAAACAAAATCAGAGTCTGGAATTGATTTAGTAATATATTTCACTAGATTTTTCAAACTATTTTTAAACCACTTTACAGGATTTATATCTACCGGACGATCAATAAAACGAAACATTGTTCGTTTTCCTGTTAAATTAACCTTTGCACATGGTTTTCAGTATTTGAAATTATGGAAAAATATTTTTTATAATCATCTTGGATGATGTTATTTTCGGGGTTTGAAGCTCCACTTCCACTTTGTAATGATATCGAATGTTGTTATTGAATCTGAGGTTTGCACGAATCGTCGATTATACTTTCACAAATATTGAAAAAATATTTGAAATTCGCGTCTTCATTTGGTTTTTGCTTATTTCGTAAATCTTCTTCTCCTTGAAATATTTCATCACAAATATTTTGTATGGATATTAGATTATTAATTTCATTATTAATATTATTATTATTATGAAACATTTTTATTTCACAAGGCTTTTAAATCACACGTGTTTGTCTTATAGTAAACAAATAAACAAAATGTACTACTGTATCCAGCGTACATGTCTTATAAAGAACGGTTCCCCCATTTTCATTGTTTGATACTGAATTAAGGATTCCGAAGCTGAGCGATACTTTTTTGTCAGGTAGCCAGCCCCTGTGTCGGACAATGCCCTTCAGTGGCGTACACTGCAGGCATGCTTCGTACCTATCCCTTGTATTTTACTAATATGAATTGTTTTTTTCTCACCGCACGCCGCTGCTGGCTAGGTGTATTGAATATTAATTAAACCTAAAGATGTATTAAATAGTTTCCATTAAACGAAATAATACACAGTTAATAAGGTTTAAGTACATACGCTTTATTATTATTATAATTCATTACAATTGAACAAATTCTACAAGGTTTGCTTACTTATTTTTTCCGAATTCTTTAACGCACATATACTTTAAACTTATATTAGTAATAGATTTCCTTAAATTCGATATTTCTTCATCCGAGATGTCGTCAAATTGTGCCGGAAGATAGGTGAGAAAATCTTGACATACTGCAAGTATTTTCCTCCCAAAGCTAGTATTGACACTTCGTAAATCAACAAGTTTATACGGTTTATTGATTTCTAATTCAGTGATTCGTTTGACTGTTTTGTCATTTTTCAACATTCCTCGTTCATTCAACAAGGAGAAATCCATTTCTGTAAAATAAAATAATAATATTAGATACAGATAGGATAAGCTAATACACAGATATAAGTACTCAATTTGATGTTTCCAGGGCAAACACTTCAGTTACAATGCTTATACCTCTAGATACCATCTTTCTTTGATACAGTAAAAAAAAAATATATAATAATAAATAAAAAAATTACAATAATCTACTCATATAGTAACAATAACCCAGAGAATCGTCAAAGTACGAACAAATATAAAAATTCCCAGTAATAAATTTGACTAAGCGACAGAGATCTCTACCTAGCGGTAAGGGACCTGAACATCATCCTCTAACTAAAAATTGACAAAGAAAATTTTTTCTCACGTCCATAAAACTCATAAATTTCACACACCTGCAAACTCAAATTAATCAACCCCTAACCACTTCCAAAATACTTGAAGCCAAATCAAAAGATTCATACATAACAAAAGAAACACCTGGCAACAAAACTAATAAATATCATACAAGTAGCAACCTTAATAAATCTACCCACACCGCCCCCCTCAGCAAATGGAAGCCTACCTTTCAAAATCGCCTCCCTTATCTTCTTGGGCTGGATTCTGGAATTCCTACCACACTTGAAATAGCAATTTTCTTGTTGCAATGTTTTCTTTTAGGTAAAATATGATGAAGAATTATAAAATTCGGACGCGGAAGCAAATATTTATATGATTTTTTACAAAAATAAAGTCGATTTTACCTATTTTTGAAATGGATATTTTTGTTAAAACATTCATATTCTTGCTTACCGATCTATACTATGGATAGTTTTAAGCATTGGACATGCAAAACTGACCAAAACGTGGTACCAATCAAATAATAAACATTGAATTTTCGGGTGTCATTTTAATGAATACGTTGTATATTGTAAGCTACATGGGCTGGATTCTAGAATACCTACCACACTTGAAATAGCAAGTTTCTTGTTGCAATGTTTTCTCTTTGCTAAAATATGATGAAGAATTATAAAATTCGGGCGCGAAAGCAATTATTTATATGATTTTTTACAAAATTTAAGTCAGATTTTACCTATTCTTGAAATGGATATTTTTGTTAAAACATTCATATTCATGCTTTAGGATCTACACTATGGATGGTTTTAAGCATTGGACATGCAAAAGTGACCAAAACGTGGTACCAACCAGATAATAAACATTCAATATTCGGGTGTCATTTTAATGAATACGTTGTATATTGTAAGCTACATGGGCTCGATTCTAGAATACCTACCACATTTGAAATAGCAATATTCTTGTTGCATTGTTTTCTTTTAGCTAAAATATGATAAAGAATTATGAATTTCGGACGCGGAAGCAAATATTTATATGATTTTTTACAAAAATTAAGTCAGATTTTACCTATTCTTGAAATGGATATTTTTGTTAAAACATTCATATTCATGCTTAAGGATCTATACTATGGATGGTTTTAAGCATTGGATTTGGAAAAGTGACCAAAACGTGGTACCAATCAGATAATAAACATTCAATATTCGGGTGTCATTTCACTGATTACGTTGTATATTATAAGCTACATGGCCTGGATTCTAGAATACCTACCACACTTGAAATAGCAATTTTCTTGTTGCAATATTTACTTTTAGCTAAAATATGATGAAGAATTATAAAATTCGGGCGCGAAAGCAAATAATTATATGATTTTTTACAAAAATAAAGCCAGATTTTACCTATTCTTGATGAATACGTTGTATATTGTAAGCTACATGGGCTGTATTCCAGAATACCTACCATACTTAAAATAGCAAGTTTCTTATTGCGATGTTTTCTCTTTGCTAAAATATGGTGAAGAATTATAAAATTCGGGCGCGGAAGCAAATATTTATATGATTTTTTACAAAAATAAAGTCAGATTTTACCTATACTAGAAATGGATATTTTTGATAAAACATTCATATTTATGCTTAAGGATCTATACTATGGATGGTTTTAAGCATTGGATTTGTAAAAGTGACCAAAACGTGGTACCAACCAGTTAATAAACATTCAATAATCGGGTGTCATTTTAATGAATACGTTGTATATTGTAAGCTACATGGGCTCGATTCTAGAATACCTACCACACTTGAAATAGCAATATTCTTGTTGCAATGTTTTCTTTTAGCTAAAATATGATGAAGAATTATAAAATTCGGGCGCGGAAGCAAATATTTATATGATTTTTTACAAAAATAAAGTCTGATTTTACATATTCTTGAAATGGATATTTTTGTTAAAATATTCATATTCTTGCTTTGGGATCTATACTATGGATTGTTTTAAGCATTGAACATGCAAAAGTGTCCAAAACGAGGTACCAATCAGATAATAAACATTCAATATTCGGGTGACATTTTAATGAATACGTTGTATATTGTAAGCTACATGGGCTGGATTCAAGAATACCTACCAAACGTGAAATAGCAATTTTCTTGTTGCAATGTTTTCTTTTAGCTAAAATATGATAAAGAATTATAAAATTCGGACGCGGAAGCAAATATTTATATGATTTTTTACAAAAATAATTAAGATTTTACCCATACTTGAAATGGACATTTTTGATAAAACATTCACATTTATGCTTAAGGATCTATACTATGGATGGTTTTAAGCATTGGACATGCAAAAGTGACCAAAACGTGGTACCAACCAGATAATAAACATTCAATTTTCGGGTGTCATTTTAATGAATACGTTGTATATTGTAAGCTACATGTGCTGGATTCTAGAATACCTACCAGAGTTGAAATAGCAATTTTCTTGTTGCTATGTTTTCTTTTAGCTAAAATATGATAAAGAATTATAAAACTCGGGCGCGGAAGCAAATAATTATATGATGTTTTACAGAAATAATGTCTGATTTTACCTATTCTTGAAATGGATATTTTTGTTAAACCATTCATATTCATGCTTTAGGATCTATAGTATGGATGGTTTTAAGCATTGAACTTGCAAAAGTGACCAAAACGTGGTACCAACCAGATAATAAACATTCAATATTAGGGTGTCATTTTAATGAATACGTTGTATATTGTAAGCTACATGGGCTGGATTCAAGAATACCTACCACACGTGAAATAGCAATTTTCTTGTTGCAATGTTTTCTGTTATCTAAAATTTGATAAAGAATTATAAAATTCGGACGCGGAAGCAAATATTTATATGATTTTTGACAAAAATAAATTCAGATTTTACCTATACTTGAAATGGATATTTTTGATAAAACATTCATATTTATGCTTAAGGATCTATACTATGGATGGTTTTAAGCATTGGACATGCTAAGGTGACCAAAACGTGGTACCAATCAGATAATAAACATTGAATTTTCGGGTGTCATTTTAATGAATACGTTGTATATTGTAAGCTACATGTGCTGGATTCTAGAATACCTACCACAGTTGAAATAGCAATTTTCTTGTTGCAATGTTTTCTTTTAGCTAAAATATGATAAAGAATTATAAAACTCGGGCGCGGAAGCAAATATTTATATGATGTTTTACAGAAATAATGTCTGATTTTACCTATTCTTGAAATGGATATTTTTGTTAAACCATTCATATTCATGCTTACCGATCTATACTATGGATGGTTTTAAGCATTAGACATGCAAAAGTAACCAAAACGTGGTACCAATCAGATAATAAACATTTAATTTTTGGATGTCATTTTAATGAATACTTTGTATATTTTAAGCTACATAGACTGGGTTTTAGAATACCTACCACACTTGAAATGCAATTTTCTTGTTGCAATGTTTTCTTTTAGCTAAAATATGATGAAGAATTATAAATTTCGGGCGCGGAAGCAAATATTTATATGATTTTTTACAAAAATAAAGTCTGATTTTACATATTCTTGAAATGGATAGTTTTGTTAAAATATTCATATTCTTGCTTTGGGATCTATACTATGGATTGTTTTAAGCATTGGACATGCAAAAGTGACCAAACCGTGGTACCAATCTGATAATGAACATTCAATTTTCGGGTGTCATTTTAATGAATACGTTGTATATTGTAAGCTAAATAGGCTGGATTCTAGAATACCTACCACACTTGAAATAGCAATTATCTTGTTGCAATGTTTTCTTTTAGCTAAAATATGATGATGAATTATAAAATTCGGGCGCGGAAGCAAATATTTATATGATATTTTACAAAAATTATGTCAGATTTTACATATTCTTGAAATGGATATTTTTGTTAAAACATTCATATTCATGCTTTAGGATCTATAGTATGGATGGTTTTAAGCATTAAACATGCAAAAGTGTCCAAAACGAGGTACCAATCAGATAATAAACATTCAATATTCGGGTGACATTTTAATGAATACGTTGTTTATTGTAAGCTACATGGGCTGGATTCAAGAATACCTACCACACGTGAAATAGCAATTTTCTTGTTGCAATGTTTTCTTTCAGCTAAAATATGATAAAGAATTATAAAATTCGGACGCGGAAGCAAATATTTATATGATTTTTTACAAAAATAATTAAGATTTTACCTATACTTGAAATGGACATTTTTGATAAAACATTCACATTTATGCTTAAGGATCTATACTATGGATGGTTTTAAGCTTGGACATGCTAAGGTGACCAAAACGTGGTACCAATCAGATAATGAACATTGAATTTTCGGGTGTCATTTTAATGAATACGTTGTATATTGTAAGCTACATGTGCTGGATTCTAGAATACCTACCACAGTTGAAATAGCAATTTTCTTGTCGCTACGTTTTCTTTTAGCTAAAATATGATAAAGAATTATAAAACTCGGGCGCGGAAGCAAATATTTATATGATGTTTTACAGAAATAATGTCTGATTTTACCTATTCTTGAAATGGATATTTTTGTTAAACCATTTATATTCATGCTTTAGGATCTATAGTATGGATGGTTTTAAGCATTGAACTTGCAAAAGTGACCAAAACGAGGTACCAACCAGATAATAAACATTCAATATTAGGGTGTCATTTTAATGAATACGTTGTATATTGTAAGCTACATGGGCTGGATTCAAGAATACCTACCACACGTGAAATAGCAATTTTCTTGTTGCAATGTTTTCTGTTAGCTAAAATTTGATAAAGGATTATAAAATTCGGACGCGGAAGCAAATATTTATATGATTTTTTACAAAAATAAATTCAGATTTTACCTATACTTGAAATGGATATTTTTGACAAACATTCATATTTATGCTTAAGGATCTATACTATGGATGGTTTTAAGCATTGGACATGCTAAGGTGACCAAAACGTGATACCAATCAGATAATAAACATTGAATTTTCGGGTGTCATTTTAATGAATACGTTGTATATTGTAAGCTACATTAGCTGGATTCTACAATACCTACTACACTTGAAATAGCAATATTCTTGTTGCAATGTTTTCTTTAAGCTAATATATGATGAAGAATTATAACATTCGGGCGCGGAAGCAACTATTTTTATGATTTTTATAAAAATAAAGTCAGATTTTACCTATTCTTGAAATAGATATTTTTGTTAAAACATTCATATTCATGCATTAGGATCTATACTATAGATAATTTTAGCATTGGACATGCAAAAGTGACCAAAGCGAGGTACCAATCAGATAATAAACATTCCATATCCGGGTGTCATTTTAATGAATACGTTGTATATTGTAAGCTACATGGGCTGGATTATAGAATAACTACCACACAAGAAAACATTGCAACAAGAAAATTGCTATTTCAAGTGTAGAAGTTATTCCAGAATCCAGCCAATGTAGCTTACAATATACAACTTATTCACCAAGAATAGGTAAAATCTGACTTTATTATTGTAACAAGTCATATAAATATTTGCTTCCGCGCCCGAATTTTATAACTCTTCATCATATTTTAGCTAAAAGAAAACATTGCATCAAGAAAATTGCTATTTCAAATGTGGTAGGTATTCTAGAATCCAACCCATGTAGATTACTATATACAACATATTTATTAAAATAACAACCGAAAATTGAATGTTTATTATCAGATTGGTACAACGTTTTGGTCACTTTTGCATGTTCAATGTTTAAAACCATCCATAGTATAGATCCTATGGCATGAATATGAATGTTTTAACAAAAATATCCATTTCAAGAATAGGTAAAATCTGACTTGATACTTGTAAAAAATCATATAAATATTTGCTTGCGCGCCTTTAATTTATTATTCTTTATCATAATTTAGCTAAAAGAGAACATTGCAACAAGAAAATAGCTATGTCAAGTGTGGCAGGTATTCTAGAATCCAGCCCATGTAGCTTACAATATAGAACGTAATCATCAAGAAAAGGTAAAATATGACTTTATTTTTGTAAAAAATTATATAAATACTTGCTTCCGCGCCTGAATTTTATAATTGTTAATCATATTTTAGCTAAAAGAAAACATTGCAACAAGAAAATTGCTATTTCAAGTGCGGTAGGTTTTCTAGAATCCAGCCCATGTAGCTTACAGTATACAACGTAATCATTAAAATGAAATCCAAAAATTGAATGTTCATTATCTGATTGGTACCACGTTTTGGTCACTTTTGCATGTCCAATGCTTAAAACCATCCATAGTATAGATCCTAAAGCGTGATTATGAATGTTTTAACAAAAATATCTATTTGAAGAATAGGTAAAATCTGACTTTATTTTTGTAAAAAAAATCATATAAATATTTACTTCCGCGCCCGAATTTTATAATTCTTTATCATATTTTAGCTAAAAGAAAACATAGCAACAAGAAAATTGCTATTTCAAGTGTGGTAGGTATTCTAGAATCCAGCCCATGTAGCTTACAATATATAATGTATTCTTTAAAATGACACCCGAAAATTAAATGTTTATTATCTGATTGGTACCACGTTATGGTCACTTTTGTATGATCAATGCTTAAAACCATCCATAGTATAGATCCTAAAGCATGAATATGAATGTTTTAACAAAAATATCCATTTCAAGAATAAGTAAAATCTTACTTTATTTTTTTGAAAAATCATATAAATATTTGCTTCCGCGCCCGAATTTTATAATTCTTCATCATATTTTAGCCAAAACAAAACATCGCAACAAGAAAATTGCTATTTCAAGTGTGGTAGGTATACTAGAATCCAGCCCATGTAGCTTACAATATACAACGTATTCATCAAGAATAGGTAAAATATGACTTTCTTTTTGTAAAAAATCAAATAAATATTTGCTTCCGCGCCCGAGTTTTATAATTCATCATCATATTTTAGCTAAAAAAAAACATTGCAACAAGAATATTGCTATTTCAAGTGTGGAAGGTATTCTAGAAACCAGCCCATATAGCTTACAATATACAACATATTTATTAAAATGACAACCGAAAATTGAATGTTTATTATCTGACCGGTACAACGTTTTGGTCACTTTTGCATGTCCAATGTTTAAAACCATCCATAGTATAGATCCTATGGCATGAATATGAATGTTTTAACAAAAATATCCATTTCAAGAATAGGTAAAATCTGACTTGATACTTGTAAAAAATCATATAAATATTTGCTTTTGCGCCTGAAATTTATTATTCTTTATCATATTTTAGCTAAAAGAAAACATTGCAACAAGAAAATTGCTATGTCAAGTGTGGCAGGTATACTAGAATCCAGCCCATGTAGCTTACAATATACAACGTATTCATTAAAATGACACTCGAAAATTGAATGTTTATTATCTGATTGGTACCACGTTTTGGTCACTTTTGCATGTCTAATGCTTAAAACCATCCACAGTATAGATCCTAAAGCATGAATATGAATGTTTTAACAAAAATATCCATTTCAAGAATAGGTAAAATCTGACCTTGTTTTTGTAAAAATCATATAAATATTTGCTTCCGCGCCTGAATTTTATAATTTTTCATCATATTTGAGCTAAAAGAAAACATTGCAATGTAATAGCCACGTGGTTCACCCTGCACGTTTTTAAATTTTATTAACATCCGATAAGCAAGGTGAACCATCGTATCCGCTGTTAACTTCTGACTTGAGCCGGGCGATCATCGACTCCGAAAAGTGCAAATACGTAGAAAACGGATGGAAGACTACCGGCTAAAACCGCTAACGTCGTGAATAGAGACAGCTAACGACCAGTTCGTTTCCAAAATCTGAGGACATTCTCAGTCCGATCGTGGAAGCGAACAGTCGGGAACTGTAGTTAGAGATCGGGAAATATTTTATTGTTTGTATTATTTTAACTTTGTGTACAGAATTTTTTTAAGCTAATAATAATAGTTCTTAATAATTAATACGGTCTTTTAATTAAACAAATTGTGTTCCCATCGAACCGATTCCCGTCAGTGTCAACCAGTCAACACAGGGCAGTTAAGTGTCAACCAGTCAACACAGGGCAGTACAGTGACGCAGGTAAGTATAACTTTTATTATTTTACTTGTAGCTGTCCGCGTATAATTCAATACGTCAACAAGGGGTAGCTTCACTGTGCACTAGACACCCCACTGTTACATTTGGCGCAGTCGGTAGGATCTAGTAAAGGGCTTCAGAGCTACTAGATTGAACGAATTCGGTTGATATACTGACGGTTGAAAATGGTTAACGATACTGACGTACCGACGACGACATTAACGTCGACCGCTGTTACCACGACGGTTGTATATACAACCACGACAACTAGCACTATGTCTGAGAATCCGACCGCTCCTCCAGTCAGTCATATACCAACCTACCCGTATGGTTATGCACCGCAGTCTGGTCCCTCTCGTTTTCCTCCATTGGATGTTCATCTCGCTCCATTTTCCTATCATTTACCAAATTACATGACGCAATTCAAGCCAGGCAGTTCAGTACCCGGTACAGGGCAACCTGTACACACCAGTTCACCACCTATTGTACAAGCTTTTACAGATCCCACGTCCATCTCTGCCCTTAAAACCATTGATACCTATTCCGGTGGTCCCGAACTAGAAGCGTTTCTAGATAATGTTGCAACCGTAGCAGACTGTTACAGATGGACAGATAGTCAGGTGGTTACTGCGATAAAATTAAAACTTAGAGAAGAACCACAAAATTGCTTCTATTCACTTCCAGCAGACAAACGACCCAATAAAATACCTTGTATGCGCAAATGGCTTGTAAAATTATTTGGTAAAAAGACCGACTTCGCAATAGCTAAAAAAGAATTTTAAAAAATTTTTCGAAAAAAAGATTAACCAATCCAGAAATTTGCTTTACGGTTAGAAATTGCAGCAGCTAAACTTTTTCCGGTGTCAGATCACAATGACATTACTAGTTTACGTAATCGTATAAAACGGGAGACCATGATGATTAAGCAATTCTTTGAGGGACTAGATACTAAACTGGCGAACGAAATTAGTAGAATCAGACAATTTGAGACTGTAGAGGAGGCGTTACCGTACGCAGAGAATTGTGAGAAGGTATTGGCGCGATTATACAAAGAGACAAAATCAGATGCGCATAAAGCTCATGTTCGTGCAGTATCAGTAGCACAAAATAATAATAGTAGATCTATATCCGCACCCGCCAATATGTCTCACAAATCGCCGCCGAAGAAAAACGCAGTTTTACGTACAGATCAGAGGTATCATAATATGCGTGGACGTTGCTTTAATTGTGGTAGCACAGATCATATATCTAAGAAATGCCCGCAACAAAAACAAATATTTTATTACAACTGTGTAAAGGTAGGTCATCGCGCGGATGATAAGTCGTGTCCTTTAAACTCCCAAGCTGTCTCGACGACGACCCAACGTCAGACAGTTTAATCAAACGTTCCTTTATCATTCCAAGGGTCGCGGATTTCGTCGTAGATAAAACCAAATATCTATCATTTAAAATTAATAACGTTGAACGTAAGTTTTTAATAGATTCCGGCGCGGTCGTGTGTTTATTAAAACGTAAAGTAACAGAAGAACTAAATTTGTCTATCTCACCGTCGGATGATGTATTAATAGACGTTTCCGGAAATCAGTTAAGTAGTAATGGAGTTACTAACATGGAATTTTCCATGGGTTCCGAGAATTTAATACATCAGTTTGTAGTATGCCCCGATGAGCTGCATTTGCCAGCTGACGGACTGATCGGAGTAGACTTTTTGGTTAAACATAAAATAACAATTGATTTTGGAAGAAATGAATTTAAAATGAATAAAACGGTTTTATCTATGTCCGAAATTTCCAGGAATAATGATAAAGCGAGCGAGATAGTAAACGTTATCTCTGCTGACTTAGCAGTAGATAAGCTCGAAGAGCACGTCGATTCGATAGATTTATTTGGAACTCAGGATCAAGTAGTAAATATCGCGGATTGTAATTCTGCTATCGAACAGAATATCGATCAAACTTGTCCGGATCCTGTAACGCCAAATTTAAATTCTAAAATAATGACCGAAGATCGCAATAAAAGTTTACTGTTTAAACAACCTTTAAACGTAGACAACAGATTTAGTTTACGATTAAAAGGTACCGTGAAAATTCCAGCGCGACACACTGCGATTGTTAAACTAACGTTAGATAAGCGAATGCCTGATAAGACGTATGTAGCTGAGCCGCGCAATCTTGAGAAGCCCGGTGTTCTAGTTGCGCGCACGATTTTTCGAAAATAAAGTGATTAACTCAGTGCAAATGTCACTCAAATATAAATTCAATTTAGATCACCTGGCAGTAGAAGAGCGCGATAAATTCAAAACATTTTTAAATGAATATGCGGACATATTCAAAATGAAAGACATACCGCTTAGTAAGACAACGTTAGTGCGGCATCGCATACACACAAGTTCTGATGTACCAGTAGCGCGCCCGTCATATCGTATACCTTTTAGTCGCCGTCAAGTTATGAAAAATTTAATTGGCGAAATGCTTGACAATAAAATCATTCAACCTTTAGTCAGCCCTTATTCAGCACCGGTAGTATTAGTCGAAAAGAAATTAAATAATGGTAAAAGTTCATTTCGATTTTGCATCGATTACCGCGAACTAAACAAAATTACAAAAGGAGATTTCTTCCCTATTTCAAATTTGCAAGATACTTTAGACCAATTAGGCAAAGCGAATCGTTTTACAACCCTGGATCTGACTAAAGGCTACTGGCAGGTAGAGATGGACCCGCGTGATAACGAAAAGACAGCTTTTTCGGTACCATGGGGCCATTTTGAATGTAATAGGATGCCGTTCGGACTAATTAATAGCCCGAGCACATGGCAACGACTAATAGAAGCAGTATTATCCGGTTTAACGATTGAGCACTGTTTTGTGTATCCCGATGACATAATTTGCTTCAGTTCTGACGATCTTGATGAACATATCAGAAAACTAAGACTTATTTTTGACAGACTTAGAGATGCAAATTTGACTTTAAACCCCGATAAATGTAAATTTATGATGACTGAAACAAAATATCTCGGACATGTAGTGAGTAAAGATGGTGTGAAACCGGACCCAGACAAGATAAATGTAGTGAAAGAACTCCCAACTCCACGTGACGTCACTGAAATCAGATCCTTTTTAGGTTTAATTGGATTTTACAGACGTTTCATTCCAAATTTTGCCGAATTGGCCTTACCATTGACTAAACTAACAAAAAAAAATTGTAGATTATCCTGGTCTCCCGACGTCGAAATTTCACTTAACACGTTAAGAGAAGCATTAACAAAATCCCTGATTTTAAAATACCCAAATTTTGAAAAACCGTTCATTTTGTGTACAGACGGATCTGCATATGCAATAGGCGCAGTTTTATGTCAAAAGTACGATGGACATGAAATGCCGGTTGCATATGCGAGCCGCCAACTCAAGCCATCCGAGTGTAACTATACCACAACCGAACGTGAAGGTCTCGCGTTGGTTTGGGGTATTAAACATTATCTGTTCGGTACGGTATTTCAGGTCTTTACCGATCATCAACCCCTAAAATGGCTGATGGAAACTGCAGAACCCTCAAATCGATTAATTAGATGGTCGTTGCTCTTATCAGAGTATAGTTTTAAAACTGATTATCGTCCCGGTAAGAAACATGCAAATGCTGACGCGCTCTCGCGCATCAAGCCTGTTCGTCTCATGTTTCAATACAAACACTATGAGTCAGTCATATGGGATCGTGACGTCATGAAAACAGAGCAGAGAAACGACACACATGTTATGACGTATATAGATAAGGTGCAACACGAACCAAACTGTGACTTTTATTTGGATGACGACGGGTTACTTTATAAGAAATTCGATGACGAGCGTTATGGAGATAGATTAGTAGTTCCATTTTAATTTCGAAATGCTATACTAAGGGCCTGTCATGACTCACCGTTATCGGGTCACGGCGGGGCGGAAAAAACATTTGAAAAAATTAATCGGACGTAAAGGAGTACGTCAAGAAATGCATATCGTGTTCAGAACGGAAAACATCCCCTCATTTACGCCCGGCTCCTTTGAAAAAATTTAGACATGCCACACGACCTTTTGAACGCATTGCGATGGACGTAGTAGGTCCACTTGTAACCTCTGACTCGGGGAATAAGTACATCCTAACAGTACAAGATGCGGCTACTCGTTATCTAGAGACTTTTCCCATGACTGACCAAACCGCTCCAACAGTTGCAAAAACCTTTATAAAAGGTATCATATTACGACATAGCACACCCCGACAGTTACTAACAGACCTTGGTACGAATTTCTTATCAAAATTAATGAAAGAAATTTTCAATGTTTTAAAAATTGAACGCCTGCAAACGACCGCTTTCAGACCTTAAACGAATGGAAGCCTAGAACGAAGTCATCGAACGTTAAAAGACATGCTATCACATATTAACGGGCGCCATACTGATTGGGATGAATGGCTACCATTTGCAGTATCAGCATTTTGTAGTACCGTACATTCTATGGTAGGAGAGTCGCCGTTCTTTCTGATGTATGGCCGTGATATGGAATTACCGTTCGATGAAATATTTAGACCCTTTAGGACGCGATACGAAACGGACACTAACTATGCGAGCGAAATGATGCAACGTTTGAAAATAGCTCACACTAAGGCCCGAGAACAGCTAGATAGAAATATCGAAAGAGTACACCGCACTTTTAATAAGAAAAGCGCTGAGGTTTCATTTAAAGTAGGTGACCGTGTGTACTTGTTTACGCCCACGGTGAAGGCCGGGATTAGTGCGAAGCTAGCAAAAAAGTGGTCAGGACCGTATCGCATAATTGAGTTACGTGAAGTAAACGCAGTCATTAAAGAAATCTTTGGCAGGAGACAAATTAAAGTGCACGTGAACAGACTAAAACCATGTTACTTGACCGCAGACGATTTAAACGAGTTACCGTTGCTAGATCCGATCGAACCGCCAAAGACTATAGAATTGTGCGATCAGGACGGTATTACCCCCATTATACCTTGGTCCGAAAGAACTCAAAGTGTTAGCGTTCGACAAGGAGACGATACAATAGTCAACCGTGCTAATTCGACTTTAGTTTCAGAGAGTCAGCGTCAGAGTGTAGAAGAGTCCCAGCTTCCGGAACAAAGTGAAGCCGACGGCACACTTCTAAGTTCCACCACATCCACGGAGACATACTCCACGGTAGAGGAAGATACGCCCCGCCTCCTCCCCGATATTGTACTCGAAGCCGTGGCTCTGTATCTGACCACCCGTGGGTGTTAACTAAGAAACTCTAAGTGTAGTGATTTATTTTAATTTATTATTTATTACGATTTATTTTGTTATTTGTAAGTGTTTTGTATCAGTTACGGGCTGAGCTGATTGGATATGACTGCGCGGATATATCAAAAGTATCCTAGCTGGATGTTCAACCCTGCAGCGACCCCAAGAAAGATTTGACAGAGACCACCGCGAAGATACAATTAGTGCAAGAGAGGCGATAAACTGAATTCCACGTATATCCCTGCCTAGTTACGGTGCAGCAAATAATCGAACACTGCGGAATGCACTCGCATACAAGTGCTGTTGCCGGTGGACTGGCGCGATACGTTCACCCCATCAAGGCCGACAGATGTATCGAAGCACATAAATTTCAACGACTGGATCTTTCCGGGCTTCGGGCTGGTATTGTGTCCGGGTTGTTGGCCAATGGCACAGTAGAAATATCCACCACTCTGGCCGGGCATTTGACAACCAGTGGCAAGTGTTCCGGGGTGCGTTATACACAGCAGGGCAACACTTATGAAGACGTGATCGTCAGCGCGGCGATCACTATTAAACTGTCCGACTACACCGCCATCGCCAACGTGGAAGAAAATACAGTAAGGTTGAAGTCCAGCACTGTCGCACATACACTGACCTATACTGCTTCGTTGATATGGCCGGTGAAGTCGCCTGGACGGCCGACACGAACGAGCGCTGCTCTGCTGAAGGTCTGTGTAGCCCAAAGATCGTAGATTTTAGAAGGACACAGTTTTGCTATCAGGAGCTGCCGGTAACGTATAAAAACGGAAGTAAATTTATAACCCCTATTACACACGTAATCCAAGATCATGGAACGCAAGTAGATTGCGGAGTACAACTACCCGTAATGTTCCATTTAGAAGGAAAGTGGCTAGAAGTGGATCCAGAACTTCGAAGAACGCAACCGGACCCTCTTGTTCTTGATGCCAACGACCCAAGCCAGTTCGTACCAATGATGAACATTGCCCCGATTAGCGCTCATGGGGTATACACCCAGCAAGACATGGAAGTATTTCATCAAACGCTACTCTTTCCTAATGGGAGGCGTGCCGTAACAAATATCATGACCCGCCGAGTGATAGGAGTAGCGGCCGATGGACAGAATTTCCACTTACCCGACGTCTTCAGCAAGAACGAACTAGCCAAGATGGCCTGGAGTGCCGCCGCTGAAGTGTGGGATTTCCTATCTTACTCGGGAAACCTCTTTTCTATATGCATGCTCCTATACACTGTCTACGTAGTGTTACGGTACGTCGCCTCAGTAATATTAAATATGTTAAGTTTAAGGAGAGCAGCGAACAATCAACCCCAACGGAAGTGGTTCCTCCTAGCCAGCCTGTGGGACGCCCTGACGACGAGATACCTGCTGAACCTAATGCAACAACCAGAGCCAGGAGTAGAAGGCATCAGTGCTGCCAACATCGGTTCATCCGTGTCCCTGTACCCTAATCTGCAACAGGTCGTCGTGCAGCCACCCCCGTATCCCCAAGAAGCACCAGCAGATACCAGCGTCTTACGCCAGCCCGTAGCTATATAACTATGTATAGGTTAAGTTAGAATAAGTAGATTAATCGTAGCTATCTCAATTGACTTCTTTGGACTGAACTATAATTCGTTTATTATAGTCCAGTTCAAAGGGGGAGGCAGTGTAATAGCCACGTGGTTCACCCTGCACAAGTAGTATCAAATTTTATTAACATCCGATAAGCAAGGTGAACCATCGTATCCGCTGTGAACTGCTGACTTGAGCCAGGCGATCTTCGACTCCGAAAAGTGCAAATACGTAGAAAACGGATGGAAGATCACCAGCTAAAACCGCTAACGTCGTCAATTAAGACAACTAACGACCAGTTCGTTTCCAAAACCTGAGGACATTCTCAGTCCGAGCGTGGAAACGTACAGTCGGGAACTGTAGTTAGAGATCGGGAAATATTTCATTTGTATTATTTTAACTTTGTGTACAAAATTTTTTTAAGCCAATAATAATAGTTGTTAATAATTAATACGGTCTTTTAATTAAACAAATTGTGTTCCCATCGAACCGATTCCCGTCAGTGTCAACCAGTCAACACAGAGCAGTTAAGTGTCAACCAGTCAACACAGAGCAGTACAGTGACGCAGGTAAGTATAACTTTTATTATTTTATTTGTGGCTGTCCGCGTATAATTCAATACGTCAACAAGGGGTGGCTTCACTGTGCACCAGACACCCCAATATTACAGCAACAAGAAAACTGCTATTTCAAGTGTGGTAGGTAATCTAGAATCCAGCCCATAAAGCTTACAATATGCAACGTATTCATCAAGAAAAGATAAAATCTGACTTTATTTTTGTAAAAAATCATATAAATATTTGCTTCGGCGCCCAAATCTTTTAATTTTTTATCATATTTTAGCTAAAAGAAAACATTGCAACAAGAAAATTGCTATTTCAATTGTGGTAGGTATTCTAGAATCCAGCTCATGTAGCTTACAATATACAACGTATTCATTAAAATGATACCCGAAAATTGAATGTTTATTATCTGATTGATACCACGTTTTGGTCACTTTTGCATGTCCAATGCTTAAACCATCCATAGTATAGATCCCAAAGCATGAATATGAATGTTTTAACAAAAATATCCATTTCAAGAATAGGTAAAGTCTGACTTTATTTTTATAAAAAATCATATAAATATTAACTTCCACGCCTGAATTTTATAATTCTACATAATAGTTTAGCTAAAAGAAAATATTAAAACAATAAAATTGCTATTTCAATTGTGGTAGGTATTCTAGAATCCAGCTCATGTAGCTTACAATATACAACATATTCATCAAGAATAGGTAAAATCAGACTTTATTTTTGTAAAAAATCATATAATTATTTGCTTCCGCGCCCGAATTTTATAAATTTTCATCATATTTTACCTAAAAGAAAACATTGCAACAAGAAAATTGCTATTTTAATTGTGGTAGGTATTCTAGAATCCAGCTCATGTAGCTTACAATATACAACGTATTCATCAAGAATAGGTAAAATCTGATTTTATTTTTGTAATAAATCATATAAATATTTGCTTCTGCGCTCGAATTTTATAATTCTTCATCTTATTTTAACTAAAAGAAAACATTGCAACAAGAAGATTGTTATTTCAAGTGTGGTAGGTATTCTAGAATCCAGCACATGTAGCTTACAATATACAACGTATTCATTAAATGGCACCCGAAAATTAAATGTTTATTATTTGATTGGTTTTACGTTATGGTCACTTTTGCATGTCCAATGCTTAAAACCATCCATTTTGTATTGTATGTATATGAGGATTTTAAGCGTTTTGTCGCTTTTTGTCAACGCGACCTAGAAGATCTATTGTGACACAGCTCTTACTTAGTTTTCCGGAAGTAGATCCAGATTTTGATGAAGCCGATTAGGCCTCAAGTACCTGAAGTACTTGTTTCGTGACATGTTTTACTTGCATTTTAAAGATGCAGGTTGTCAGCCTACAGTCTCTGCAAGGCCAGCACACACCGAGCCGTTGTCCGGCAACCCATCCAATTGGACAGGGCGGGCTATGTTGCTTATCTACACGATCAGACAAGACACGCCACAACCACACAACCGTACTGGCTGACTAAAACCATCCATAGTATAGATTCTAAAGCATGAATATGAATGTTTTAACAAAAATATCTATTTCAAGAATAGGTAAAAGCTGACTTTATTTTTGTAAAAAATCATATAAATATTTGCTTCCGCGCCCGAATTTTATTAATGCAATAAATCTCTGTGCTCACATAAACCTAGATAAAGGTCTAAAAGGAGCAATAATAAATATAATGTCAGACAGCCAGGCAGCTTTAAAGGCATTGAATGCCTTCACATGTAAATCAAAGCTAGTCTGGAACTGCAAGGAGACCCTCCAATTGCTATCCGAAGCAAACCACGTCACCCTATGGTGGGTACCAGGGCACGAGGGAATCCTAGAAAACGAGAAAGCTGATGAACTTGCAAAAAAAGCTAAACTTTCATACCACGGGCCGGAACCTTCATGTGGTCAAAGCCACTATAAGAAGGTGGTCAAAAACTGGGAGAAATCTGACATAGCCTCATATTGGAATAATTTTTCGGGCTTCAATCAAGCTCAGAAATTCATTTCCCCAGCTTCGACAAACGCCAAAGAGTTACTAGCTCTCAGCAAAAACGATCTTATTATAATGACAGAAATTAATAAAAAAAAAAAAATAAAAAATAAAATAATAAAAAAAAAACCAATTAAATAATAAAATAAAATAATATCCTACAGAAAAGACTGAAAGCAAATGAATAATAAAAATAATAAGGAAATAGAGGAATTAAATAAAAGAAAAAGAGATGAAAGAGGGAGTGCCGACGCCCCAAAAACAGAGGACGTCTTTAAAAGAAGTAAATTAGTAGAGCGATCACCTGTTAAAATTAGCAAAGATTTAAATATAAAAACCGTAGACAACGCAAACAATATGGACACAGAACAAATACTAAAGGCAATTGAGAATGTAACGAAGATCATGAACGAAAACAAACAAGAATTGATTAATGAAATTAAAGAAACTAATTCCATTATAAAAAAATTAGAAAATGACATAAAAATGAAAGAAGAAGAATGGAAAAAAGAAAAAGAAGATCTACTGACTAGAATAAAGAAATTAGAAAATAGAGAGGAAATGAGAGAAAAACGAGAGAAGAAAAACAATATCATAATTAAAGGTATAAAACTAGAAAATGAAAATATAAAAAATGCGGTAGAAACTTGGCTACAAGAAAATATGAAAATCGAATCTAAAGTAGTAGATGCCTACAAAATAAAAACAAAAATGAACGATGCGCTAGTAGTAAAACTATCCAATTGGGAGGAAAAACAAAAAAATATAAAAAACAAGACATTAATCAGAGGAACCAATATTTACATCGAACATGACCTCATACTACACGAAAGAGAGATTCAAGCTATGCTTTGACGTATAGCAAAAGAAGAAAGAGGAAAAGGAAACTCGAAAACAGTAGCTTACAAGAAAATAAGAATAAACGAAAACTGGTTTACATGGAACGAAGTAGACAATAAAATAGAAGAAACGGCTAAGATCAATACAAAAGGTAATTTTTTAATAAAATATTAATAAGAGATAATACTAGTATAAGACAGAATATAAGAATAGGATTTTGGAATATTAAGGGTATTAAGGGAAAAAATAAAGAAATCTGGGATCATTTAAAACAATATCATGTAATAGATTTGACGGAAAGTTGGGTTGAAGAACATAACTGGAAAACAATAAAACAGAAGCTTCCACAGGACTACAATTGGAAATGTATTTATGCAACGAGAATTCATAAAAAAGGAAGAGCAAGAGGTGGAGTGATTACAGGAGTCAGAAAGAATATTGAAGAAATAGAATCAAATACGAACTTTTTAGAAAATATACAAGAAAGAAAAATTAAACTAAACAACGAGATTTGGAGAATTTTAATAATAACAGGCTGCATGCTATACTCACAGAAATAAATGAAAATATCTCAGAAACAGATGAAGAAAATTTAATAATAGGGGGAGATCTGAATGCCAGAATTGGAGAAAATGGAGGACTTTGTAATATAAGTACAGGTGCAATTGACAAACGCAAATCTAAAGACAAAACAACAAACACGGAAGGAACATCCTTAATAAAATGGTGTGAAGAAAGAGGATGGAATATATTAAATGGTAACTACTACGGTGATGAAGGAGGGGAATTCACTTTCATAAATACTAGAAATGAGAGATCCGTTATTGATTATGGTATAACAAATAATATCGCAACGGAGAAAATAATAAAATTTGAAGTAGTCGACCAAACCG
This sequence comes from Stenolophus ochropezus, assembly GCA_035578165.1. Taxonomy (NCBI): domain Eukaryota; kingdom Metazoa; phylum Arthropoda; class Insecta; order Coleoptera; family Carabidae; genus Stenolophus; species Stenolophus ochropezus. Next base: position 156,084 of record JAQOWZ010000167.1, read on the forward strand.
ATTCTGATCACCAATTAATATGTGTGACTTTAAAGAACCAATCAACATTTTTAAATAAGAAACAGGAGAAAACAAGTCCAGTATGTAATGAAGAAACAATTATACACTATAGAGAGCTGGAGCCCATGTAGATTACAATATACAACGTATTCAATAACATGACAGCCGAAAATTTAATGTATATTATCTGATTGGTACCACGTTTTGGTCACTTTTGCATGTCCAATGCTTAAAACCGTCCATAGTATAGATCTTAAAGCATGAATATGAATGTTTTAACAAAAATATCCATTTCAAGAATAGGTAAAATCTGACTTTATTTTTGTGTAAAAAATCATATAAATATTTGCTTCCACGCCCGAATCTTATAATTCTTTATCATATTTTAGCTAAAAGAAAACATTGCAACAAGAAAATTGCTATTTCAAGTGTGGTAGGTATTCTAGAATCCAGCCCATGTAGCTTACAATATATAACTTATTCATCAAGAATAGGTAAAATCTGACTTAATTTTTGTAAAAAATCATATAAATATTTGCTTCCGCGCCCGAATTTTATAGTTCTTTGTCATACTTTAGCTAAAAGAAAACATTGCAACAAGAAAATTGCTATTTCAAGTATGGTAGGTATTCTAGAATCCAGCCCATGTAGCTTACAATATACAACGTATTCATCAAGAATAGGGAAAATCTGACTTTATTTAAAAAAAAAAAACATATAAAAATTTGCTTCCGCGCCCGAATTTTATAATTGTTCATCATATTTTAGCTAAAATAAAACAATTCAACAAGAAAATTGCTATTGCTTATAATATACAACGTATTCATTAAAATGACACCCGAAATGTGAATGAACTAAAACAAAAAATATATATACGAGGACAATACACAAAAACGACTGGTGGGATAAAGAATGCAAAGAGAAGCAAAATGACTTAAGGAGATGTCTACGACACGTTAGAAAAGGACATGCAACATATGAGATATACAAGCAGAAAAGAAACGAATATAAAGCAATATGTAAAGAAAAGAAAAAAACACATGAACGTAGATCAATCCAAGAACTTTACAATATAAACTCCGCACCTAAATTTTATAATTTTCATCATATTTGAGCTAAAAGAAAACATTGCAACAAGAAAATTGTTATTTCAAATGTGGTAGGTTTTCTAGAATCCAGCCCATGTAGATTACAATATACATCGTATTCAATAACATGACAGCCGAAAATTTAATGCTTATTATCTGATTGGTACTACGTTGTGGTTACTTTTGCATGTCCAGTGCTTAAAACCATCCATCGTATAAATCCTAAAGCTTGAACATGAATGTTATAACAAAAATATCCATTCCAAGAATAAGTAAAATCTGACTTTATTTTTCTAAAAAATCATATAAATATTTGCTTCCGCGCCTGAATTTTATAATTCTTCATTATATTTTAGCTAAAAGAAAACATGGCAACAAGAAAATAGCTATTTCAAGTGTGGTAGGTATTCTAGAATCCAGCCCATGTAGCTTACAATATACAACGTATTCATTAAAATGACACCCGAAAATTGAATGTTTGTTATCTGATTGGTACCATGTTTTAGTCAGTTTTGCATGTCCAATGCTTAAAACCATGCATAGTATAGATCCTAAAGCATGAATATGAATGTTTTAACAAAAATATCCATTTCAAGAATAGGTAAATCTGACTATATATTTGTAAAAAATCATAAAAATATTTGCTTCCGCGCCCGAATTTTATAATTCTTCGTTATATTTTAGCTAAAAGAAAACATTGCAACAAGAAAATAGCTGTTTCAAGTGTGGTAGGTATTCTAGAATCCAGCCCATATAGCTTACAATATACAAACGTATTCATCAAGAATAGGGAAAATCTAACTTTATTTTTGTATAAAATCATATAAATATTTGCTTCCGCGCCCGAATTTTATAATTCTTAATCATATTTTAGCTAAAAGAAAACATTGCAACAAGAAAAATGCTATTTCAAGTGTGGTAGGTATTCTAGAATCCAGCCTATGTATTCATCAATAATAGGTAAAATCTGACTTTATTTTTGTAAAAAATTTATATAAATATTTGCTTCCGCGCCCGAATTTCATAATTCTTCATCATATTTTAGCTAAAAACAAAACATTGCAACAAGAAAACTGCTATTTCAAGTGTGGTAGGTATTCTAGAATCCAGCCCATGTAGCTTACAATATACAACGTGTCCAATGCTAAAATTATCCATAGTATAGATCCTAAAGCATGAATATGAATGTTTTAAGAAAAATATCCATTTCAAGAATAGGTAAAATCTGAATTTATTTTTGTGAAAAATCATATAAATATTTTCTTCCGCGCCCGAACTTTATAATTCTTTATCATATTTTAGCTAAAATAAAACATTGAAACAAGAAAAATGCTATTTCAAATGTGGTAGGTATTCTAGAATCCAGCCTATGTATTCATAAATAATAGGTAAAATCTGACTTTATTTTTGTAAAAAATCATATAAATATTTGCCACCGCGCCCAAATTTAATAATTCTTTATCATATTTTAGCTAAAAAGAAAACATTGTAACAAGGAAAATGATATTTCAAATGTGGTAGGTATTCTAGAATCCAGCCCATGTAGCTTACAATATACAACGTATTCATTTCAATGACACCCGAAAATTGAATGTTTATTATCTGATTGGTACCACATTTTGGTTACTTTTGCATGTCCAATGCTAAAATTATCCATAATATAGATCATAAAGCATAAATATGAATGTTTTAACAAAAATAACCATTTCAAGAATAGGTAAAATCTGACTATATTTTTGTAATAAATCATATAAATATTAGCTTCTGCGCCCGAATTTTATAATTCTTTATCATATTTTAGCTAAAAGACAACATTGCAACAAGAAAATTGTTATTTCAAGTGTGGTAATGATTCTAGAATCCAGACCATGTAGTTTACAATATACAACGTATTCATCAAGAATAAGTAAAATCTAACTTTATTTTTGTAAAAAATTATATAATTATTTGCTTTCGCGCCCGGATTTTATCATTCTTCATCATAATTTAGCTAAAAGAAAACATTGCAACAAGAAAATTGCTATTTTAAGTGTGGTAGGTATTCTAAAATCCAGTCCATGTAGCTTACAATATACAACGTATACATCAAGAAAAGGTAAAATCTGACTTTATTTTTGTAAAATTCATATAAATATTTGCTTCCGCGCTCAAATTTCATCATTTTGCAAAATATTTCAGATAAAAGAAAACATTGCAACAAGAAAATTGCTATTTCAAGTGTGGTAGGTATTCTAGAATCCCGCCCATGTAGCTTACAATATACAACGTATTCATTAAAATGGCACCCAAAAATTGAATGTTTATTATCTGATTGGTACCACGTTTTAGTCACTTTTGCATGTCTAATGCTTAAAACCTTACATAGTATAGATCCTATAGCAAGAATATGAATGTTTTAACAAAAATATCTATTTCAAGAATAGGTAAAATATGACTTTATATTTGTAATAAATCATATAAATATTTGCTTCTGCGCCCGTATTTTATAAATCTTCATTACATTTTGATGAGATTCACCCAATAAAATGCGTGTAATGTCAAGTTCAGCTTTATTGAATAAGAGACTAATACAAAAAAGAATAATAGAATTAAACGTCAAAAATGAGTGACACAAACATACGAAAGTAAAACAAAAACTAGAACATGTTAGTTGATGTTAAATTTATATTAGTAATATTTGTAAATTCAACACTTCCTCTCAAATATTACTTAATAGTTTCTTAGTACAACAAACCCCCATCAAATCACGAAGTTTTTCAAAGCGTGAACGTGTGAGTGCCTTGGTCATAATATCAGCAACCTGATGCTCCCCATCTATATGCTTAATGTTCAAAGCACCACCCAAATATTTTTCCCGGACAAAGTAATATCGAACTTCGATGTGTTTCGAGCGTTTGTGAAACTCAGGATTTTTGACAAGTTTAACAGCACTAGCGTTGTCAATGTGTAGTGTGGGAAGTTGAGTAAGGTTTGTGATGTCGTTCAGCATTCGGGTCAGCCAAATAGCCTCCTTTACTCCTTCACTTGCAGCAACGAACTCCGCCTCAGTGGTAGATAGAACGACCGCTCGCTGCCTTCGACTCATCCATGTTACAGCTCCTCCGCCATAGGTGCAGACCATCTCAGAAGTAGACCTCTTGGTTGATGCATCACCGGCAAAGTCAGCATCTGTGTAAATTTTTAAGATACCTGCATAGTAATTCCCTGTATACAGCAGACCATAGTCAAGGGAACCTCGCAGATATCTGAATATTCTTTTAACGGAAACCCAGTCAGCTTGGCCCGGATTTTCCAATTTCTGTGCTGCTTTCCCAACAGCAAATGCCAGATCAGGTCTCGTAGCTACCATTAGATACATCAGGCAACCCACAGCTTCTCTGTACGGAAAAGATGTAGCTTCGTTTTGAAGGGATGCATTTTCTTCACCAGTTACTTCCTCTCGAACTGCAGGCACAGCAACTTTATTTGACTTAGCCATGTTGAAGCGCCGCAGAATCTTCTCGATGTAGATTTTCTGATTAACAAAGATTTCTCCATCTTCACAACGTTCAATTTGTATTCCGAGAAAGTTGTCCAAATTTTCAGATGTTGTGATTTCGAACTTCCTTTGTAGATCTTGAAGAAAAATCTCCAGCTGCTCTCGATTCGTCCCAGCAACTAGTCCGTCATCCACGAAAATCACCAGCAGCAACTTTTGACCGTCCTTCTTCTTCAAAAACAAACATGGATCCGCTGACGATGGCTCGAGTCCAAACTTCTTTAAGCAGCTGGTGAAACACGCGTTCCAGCACTTTGGCGCCTGTTTCAGTCCGTATAGACTACGCTTCAGCTTGCAAATTCGATTAGTTCCGTCTTCAAAACCTTTTGGTTGCGCCATGTACACATCTTCTTCCAACTTGCCGTTGAGGAACGCTGTTTTTACGTCGAACTGCCGCAGTAACAGTCCTTCACCGGCTGCTACGCTCAGGACAGTCCTCACTGTGTCGAATCGTGCGACAGGGCTAAATGTTTCGTTGTAGTCGACGCCATGCTTTTGAACAAAGCCCTTTGCAACGAGTCTAGCCTTGTATTGACCAATACTGCCGTTAGATTTCATTTTGGTTCGAAAAACCCATCGAATGTCGATAACCTTGACGTCTTTTGGTCGATCGACAAGGTCCCAGACTTCATTTTTGAGTAAAGAATCCATTTCAGCTTCCATTGCCAGCTTCCACTGCTCGCTGCTTGACGATTTTATGGCTTCTTCAAACGTGACCGGTGTCTCATCCACCGCGACTGATGCCATTGCGTACTTCGATGGGCGGGAAATCATAGTCCGATCGCGCAAACGACGAGTAACAGTTTGAGGTTCTTGTACAAGTTCGTCTATTTGCGTTTCAGATCTCCCGTCGTCATCTTCTTCTCTGCCTTCTTCTTCTCTCGTGGCTACTTCCGATTCGTCAGGCATCTTCAAAACAACTTGCATGCTTTCTTTAGATACCGCTGTTTTTTCTGGCGCGAAGATTACATCTCGGCTCAGGATAACCTTATTCGAACTCGAATCGTAAACACGAAAGCCATCCTTTTCTCCGCAATAACCAACCAGGATACCTTTTTCGCTCTTCGGATCCCATTTCCGGCGTTTTTGTTTCGGTATGTGGACGAAGCAATCCGTACCAAAAATCTTCAGGTGACTGATGTCCGGCACACCCTTGCTGAACCACAGCTCCAGAGGACTTTTTCCTTCCACGGTAGTCGGTCCGGTGCGATTCAGCAAGTAAGCGGCTGTATTAACAGCCTCAGCCCATAACTTAATCGGCAAGCTCTTCGCGTGTAGCATCGCCCTGGCACTTTCGACTAAAGTGCGATTTTCCCGCTCGGCAGATCCATTTTACTCTGGCGTATACGGCATTGAGCACCGTATGTCGATACCTCGTTTCTGCAGAGACGCTCGCACTTCCAAGTTGTTGAACTCCTTTCCGCCATCTGACAGAAACTGCTTGATGTCGTGACCAGCCGTCTTCGCCTCGGACAAGAATATTTCCAGCTTCTCGGCCACCTCATCCTTGGACTTCAAGAAGAAGACTCGACGAAACTTGGGAAAATCGTCTTTGAAGCAGAGGAAGTATCTTGATCCGCCAACTGCATTCTCTGACATTGGGCCACAGACATCTGCGCTGACAATTTCTCCAGGCGAAGTACCTCTAACCTGTCGTGGTCCGTAGCTTGCACGATGTTGTTTCCCAAGGACGCAGCCCTCGCAGAACTCGTCTTCAGCAGAGAACGTTATACCTCGTTGCTTCAATAGCTTCGAAACGTGTCTTTTATTCTGGTGACCAAGGCACTCATGATAAACTTGCAGCGTTTTTGATGTATTGGCCACGTAGACTTTCGCAGGAGACTCTAGTACGTTAGTCCGCATATTCAGAATTGTCAGACCGTTCTCCAGGTTTCCCGTCAGTACGACTTGACCGTTCTTCTCACAACGAGCCCCATTGACGTCGGTGAACCATCTGTAGCCTTTGAACAGAGAAACGGATTGGGAGAACAAGTTGACTCCCAAATCAGGCACGTACCAAACGTCTTCTAGATGATTCGCTGTCCACTGTCCATTGACCTCCATCTCAACATTGACAATCCCATGTCCAACTGCCTTGATTTTCGTGCCGTCAGCAATCTCGACATCCTCCGGTGCAGGGAAAGCTTCAAACGTCAAAAAGTACTCACGGTTTGCTGTCATATGTGCCGTTGCTCCACTGTCATTTATCCATCGATGCCTGTCAACGTGTTCCAGGTTACACTTTAGTGCTGAACTGACAAACGCAGCCCCGGTTTTCTTTTGTATGCTGTCGTCTGCCCTCTCCGCCATCGCAGAATGTGCACTCTTCTTTGCTCGACATTCAGCCTTAAAATGGCCCAGTTTACCGCAATTGTAGCATTTGACAAACTTCTTCTGTAACGGCGACCTACCATCTTGTTCTGTAACAGTCTTCTTAGGCTTCAACTTTGCCGCAAATGCTTTGCTAGATTCGTTACTTCCCGAATCATGCAACTCAGCCATCCGCAGACGTTCAATGAGCTTATCCATGGTCCTTTCTTCCAGCGACGTAGCTTCCCAGACCTGACGAAAATTGTTGTATTCCACTGGCAGGGTTAAAGTGATCCGTAGCATCAGAAGTTGATCCGGCAGACGAACTTTCAATTGACGATGCATCTCATCGCTCAACTCATGGAAATTCCGTTGCAAAGCGGAAATGTGCTCCAACATACCTATTTCCGAATCCTTTTTTGAAGTAAAAAACTGCTCTGCCAACCTGTCCAAGCAATGACCGGAACTCTGCTCGTAGATTGAAATTAGCCGCTGCCACGCATCATTCGCTGATTGCACCACTCCTAGCATGTTATAGATGTTGTCCGACAACGCATTTGTAATCAGCAGCTGAGCATGTGCGTCAGACTTCTCGAAATCTGCAACTTCCTTCTTCTGGGCTGGTGTAGCTTGCTGCTCATTAATAACCGGCAACACGGTTTTCCCCAAAACGATACTCTCCAGTCCATGACATTTCAGCAGCAACGTCATTTGGTGTTTCCATTTCGTTCAGTTCTCACTTCCAGTCAACTTTTCTACTTGAACTTTTATATCAGCCATTTTACACGCTTTCAATAACGTCCTGGGCCCATAACCTGATGAGATTCACCCAATAAAATGTCAAGTTCAGCTTTATTGAATAAGAGACTAATACAAAAAAGAATAATAGAATTAAACGTCAAAAATGAGTGACACAAACATACGAAAGTAAAACAAAAACTAGAACATGTTAGTGGATGTTAAATTTATATTAGTAATATTTGTAAATTCAACATATTTTAACTAAAAGAAAACATTGCAACAAGAAAATTGCTATTTCAAGGGTGGTAGGTATTCTAGAATCCAGCCCATGTAGCTTACAATATACAACGTATTCATCAAGAATAGGTAAAATCTGACTATATTTATGTAAAAAATTATATAATTATTTGCTTTCGCGCCCGAATTTTATAATTCTTTATCATAATTTAGCTAAAAGAAAACATTGCAACAAGAAAGTTGCTATTTCAAGTGTGGTAGGTATTCTAGAATCCAGCCCATGTAGCTTACAATATACAACGTATTCGTCAAGAATAGGTGAAATCTGACTATATTTTTGTAAAGAAATATATAATTATTTGCTTTCGCGCCCGAATTTTATAATTCTTCATCATATTTTAACTAAAAGAAAACATTGCAACAAGAAAATTGCTATTTCAAGGGTGGTAGGTATTCTAGAATCCAGCCCATGTAGCTTACAATATACAACGTATTCATCAAGAATAGGTAAAATCTGACTATATTTATGTAAAAAATTATATAATTATTTGCTTTCGCGCCCGAATTTTATAATTCTTTATCATAATTTAGCTAAAAGAAAACATTGCAACAAGAAAGTTGCTATTTCAAGTGTGGTAGGTATTCTAGAATCCAGCCCATGTAGCTTACAATATACAACGTATTCGTCAAGAATAGGTGAAATCTGACTATATTTTTGTAAAGAAATATATAATTATTTGCTTTCGCGCCCGAATTTTATAATTCTTCATCATAATTTAGCTAAAAAAAAACATTGCAACAAGAAAATTGCTATTTCAAGTGTGGTAGGTATTCTAGAATCCAGCCCATGTAGCTTACAATATACAACGTATTCATAAAGAAAAGGTAAAATCTAACTTCATTTTTGTAAAATTCATATAAATATTTGCTTCCGCGCTCGAATTTCATAATTTTTCAATATATTTTAGAAAAAAGAAAACATTGCAACAAGAAAATTGCTATTTCAAGTGTGGTAGGTATTCTAGAATCCAGCCCATGTAGCTTACAATATACAACGTATTCATTAAAATGGCACCCAAAAATTTAATGTTTATTATCTGATTGGTACCACGTTTTAGTCACTTTTGCATGTCCAATGCTTAAAACCTTCCATAGTATAGATCCTATAGCATGAATATGAATGTTTTAACAAAAATATCTATTTCAAGAATAGGTAAAATCTGACTTTATTTTTGTGAAAATCATATAAATATTTGCTTCCGCGCCCGAATTTAATTATTAAGGAATCCATAGGCACCTGCTCCACAATTTTTCAGGCAGAGATTTATGCAATAAATCTTTGTGCTCACATAAACCTAGATAAAGGTTTAAAAGGTGCATTAATAAATATAATGTCAGACAGCCAGGCAGCTTTAAAGGCATTGAATGCCTTTATATGTAAATCGAAGCTAGTCTGGAACTGCAGGGAGACCCTCCAATTGCTATCCGAAGCAAACCACGTCACCCTATGGTGGGTACCAGGGCACGAGGGTATCCTAGAAAACGAGAAAGCTGATGAACTTGCAAAAAAGGGGCTAATCTTTCATACCACGGGCCGGAACCTTCATGTGGTCTTTCACAAAGCCACTATAAGAAGGTGGTCAAATACTGGGAGAAATCTGATATATCCTCATATTGGAAAAATTTTCCGGTTCTCAATCAAGCTCGGAAATTCATTTCCCCAGCTTTGACAAACGCCAAAGAGTTACTAGCTCTCAGCAAAAACGATCTTAATATAATGACAGGAATTCTCACTGGCCAATGTCCTTTAAAGTACCATTTGCACAATATTGGTATAGCTGAAAATGAAACCTGTCGACTCAGTGAAGAGGACTAAAAATAATCTGAACACATACTGTGTGAATGTCCAGCCGTAACTGCGCAGAGAGTCAATCAACTAGGTAAGAGGTATCTTACGGCAGATAAAATCAAGAATTTGACTCCTGGAGCCATAATCGGCTTTATCAAAAACCTGGATCTACTTCCGGAAAACTAAGTAAGGGCTGTGTCACAATAGATCTTTTAGGTCGCGTTGACAAAAAGCGACAAAACGCCTAAACCCTCATATACATACAATATACAATACAATGAACATGTATGCTTTACCAAAAATATCCATTTCAAGTATAGGTAAAATCTGACTTTATTTTTGTAAAAAATCATATAAATATTTGCTTCCGCGCCCGAATTTTATAATTTTTCATCATATTTTAGCTAAAAGATAACATTGCAACAAGAAAATAGCTATTTCAAGTGTGGTAGGTATTCTAGAATCCAGCCCATGTAGCTTTCAATATACAATGTATTCATCAAGAATAGGTAAATCCTGACTTTAATTTGTAAAAAATCATATAAATATTTGCTTCCGCGCCTGAATTTTATAATTCTTCATCATATTTTAGCTAAAAGAAAACATTGCAACAAGAAAATTGCTATTTCAAGTGTGGTTGGTATTTCAGAATCCAGCCCATGTAGCTTACAATATACAACGTATTCATTAAAATGATACCCGAAAATTGAATGCTTATTATCTGATTGGTACCACGTTATGGTCACTTTTGCATGTCCAGTGCTTAAAACCATCCATAGTATAGATCCTAAACCTTGAATATGAATGTTTTAACAAAAATATCCATTTCAAGAATAGGTAAAATCTGACTTTATTTTTGTAAAAAATCATATAAATATTTTCTTCCGCGTCTGAGTTTTATAATTCTTCATTATATTTTATCTAAAAGAAAACATTGCAACAAGAAAATTGGTATTTCAAGTGTGATAGGTATTCTAGGATCCAGCCCATGTAGCTTACAATAAACAACGTATTCATTAAGAATAGGTAAAATCATAGTTTATTTTTGTAAAAAATTATATAAACACTTGCTTTCGCGCGCGAATTTTACAATTCTTCATCATATTTTAGCTAAAAGAAAACATTGCAACAAGAAAATTGCTATTTCAAGTGTGATAGGTATTCTAGAATCCAGCCCATGTAGCTTACAATATACAACGTATTCATTAAAATGACACCCGAAAATTGAATGTTTATTATCTAATTGGTTCCACGTTTTGGGCACTTTTGCATATCCAATGCTTAAAACCATCCATAGTATAGATCCTAAAGCATGAATATGAATGTTTTAACAAAAATATCCATTTCAAGAATAGGTAAAATCGGACTTTATTTTTGTAAAAAATCATATAAATATTTGCTTTCGCGCCCGAATCTTATAATTCTTCATCATATTTTAGCTGAAAGAAAACATTGCAACAAGAAAATTGCTATTTTAAGTGTGGTAGGTATTCTAGAATCCAGCCCATATAGCTTACAATATACAACGTATTTATCAAGAAAAGATAAAATCTGACTTTATTTTTGTAAAAATGTAGCTTACAATATACAAAGTATTCATTAAAATGACACCCGAAAATTAAATGTTTATTATCTGATTGGTACCACGTTATGGTTACTTTTGCATGTCCAATGCTTAAAAACCATCCATAGTATAGATCCTAAAGCATGAATATGAATGTTTTAACAAAAATATCCATTTCAAGAATAGGTAAAATCTGACTTTATTTTTGTAAAAAATCATATAAATATTGGTTTCCGCGCCCGAATTTTACAATTCTTCATCATAGTTTAGCTAAAAGAAAACATTGCAACAACAAAATTGCTATTTCAAATGTGGTAGGTATTCTAGAATCCAGCCCATGTAGCTTACAATATACAACGTATTCATCAAGAAAAGGTAAAATCTGACTTTATTTTTGTAAAAATACATATAAATATTTGCTTCTGCGCCCGAATTTCATAATTTCTTATCATATTTTAGCTAAAAGAAAGCATTGCAAAAAGAAAATTGCTATTTCAAGTGTGGTATTTATTCTAGAATCCAGCCCATGTAGTTTACAAAATACAACGTATTTATTAATATGACACCCGAAAATTGAATGTTTATTATCTGATTGGTTCCACGTTATGGTCACTTTTGCATATCCAATGCTTAAAACCATCCATAGTATAGATCCTAAAGCATGAATATGAATGTTTTAACAAAAATATCCATTTCAAGAATGGGTAAAATCTGACTATATTTTTGTAAAAATACATATAAATATTTGCTTCTGCGACCAAATTTTATAATTTTTTATCATATTTTAGCTAAAAGAAAACATTGCAACAAGAAAATTGGTATTTCAAGTGTGATAGGTATTCTAGAATCCAGCCAATGTAGCTTACAATATACAACGTATTCTTTAAAATGACACCCGAAAATTGAATGTTTATTATCTAAATTGTACCACGTTTTAGTCACTTTTGCATGTCCATTGCTAAAATTATTCATAGTATAAATTCTAAAGCATGAATATGAATGTTTTAACAAAAATATCCATTTCAAGAATAGGTAAAATCTGACTTTATTTTTGCAAAAATTATATAAATATTTGCTTCCGCGCCCGAAATTTATAATTCTTCATCATATTTTAGCTAAAAGAAACCATTGCAACAAGAAAATTGCTATTTCAAGTGTGGTAGGTATACTTGAATCCAGCCCATGTAGCTTACAATATACAACGTATTCATCAAGAAAAGGTAAAAATCCGACTTAATTTTTGTAAAAACTCATATAAATATTTGCTTCCGCGCCCGAATTTTATAATTCTTCATCATAATTTAGTTAAAAGAAAACATTGCAACAGGAAAATTGCTATGTCAAGTGTAGTAGCTATTCTAGAATCCAGCCCATGTAGCTTTCAATATACAACGTATTTATCAATAATTGGTAAAAACTGACTTTATTTTGTAAAAAATCATATAAATATTTGCTTCCGCGCCCGAATTTTATAAATCTTCATCATATTTTAGCTAAAAGTAAACATTTCAACATGAAAAATGCTATTTCAAGTGTGGTAGGTATTCTAGAATCCAGCCCATGTAGCTTAAAATATACAACGTATTCATCAAGAATAGGTAAAATCCGACTTTATTTTGTAAAAAATCATATAAATATTTGCTTCCGCGCCCGAATTTTATAATTCTTCATCATATTTTAGCTAAAAGTAAACATTTCAACATGAAAATTGCTATTTCAAGTGTGGTAGGTATTCTAGAATCCAGCTCATGTAGCTTACAATACACAACGTATTCATTAAAATGACACCCGAAACTTGAATGTTTATTATCTGATTGGTAACACGATTTGGTCACTTTCGCATGTCCAATGCTTAAAACCATCTATAGTATAAATCCTAAAGCATGAATATGAATGTTTTAACAAAAATATTCAACAACATTGATAATGCAGAATAAAGACGTATTTTTTTTGCTGTCATATATTTTAAACTATTATATCGTACAATATATCAAACATTTCATATATAAAGTGATTAATTATATCAAATTAATAAGTACAACTAATACAAGTGAAAATTAATAAAAATAAATTTAAAATTGTAAACATAACCTCACATTTAACATGTGCGCGAGTGAAGATTTACAAAAAGTTCTTCAGAAACTGTCTAAATTAGACGCAACTGAGACTAAGATCGATGAAATCAATAAAGAAATAAGTACATTCCATAAAGGTATCGAGGAAGTAAAAAAATCCTGTTCATTCTTTGAAAACAAGCTACACAAACAAAACGAAAAAATCGAAAAATTGGAAATACAAGTAAAAAAGAAGAACCTCATATTCATAGGTATAAAAGAAGACGAATCGAATAAAGTTGATCTCGAATCTAAGGTTATAACGATCATTGAACAATTATTACAAAATCCAATCACGGCAAACCACATGGAAGAAGTATTTAGGATTGGAAAAGTGAAACAAGACTATAGTAGACCAGTAATAGTAAAACTTGCAACACTGAAACTCACAAAGAAAATTATCGATAACAGAAATAATCTGAAAGTTACGGGGATATTTATAAACGAAGATCACAAAAGCTTGGGAAGAAAAGAAACATCTCCTGGAGGAAGTAAAACAGCTAAGGAGGGATGGTAAACAAGCTAAACTCGTAGGAAAGAAAATCATAGTAAATAACATACCGAAGGGTAAAAGAAACAGAACTTCACCTGGAGACGATTCACACTTAAGACAACGACAGCTTGTTGAAAAAGAATACGTAGAGAAGCAGAGTAACATCACAGAATTTTTTCGCCCCCATCTATCCAACAACGAAGAAGAGATCAGCGTCGTCCCCCAACAAAAATGAGAAGTTAAGTACATTAACGCCCTACAAAACTAATAATCGTTTATGTAATAATTTAAAAATAATATTTTGGAATTTAAGCGGGTACAATTCATTATTTAATTTAGATTTGGAAATTAAAGAAAAATTAGCAATGTGTGAAATACTTTGTTTTTGTGAAACATGGCAACATAATGAAATAACTATAATACCTAAATTTTTACACGAATTTAATGAAAATATATTTCAAGTAAAAGCTGTAAAAAAGAAAAGTATTGGTAGAGCCAGTAGTGGCTTGATGGTTGTATGCAAAAATAAATATTTTTCAGAAACTAAAGTTGTAGAAGCTACTGAACATTGCAACAATATACTTGAGACCTAGTTTAGATGATTAATTTATAATTTCAAAGTTAGAAAACTAATTAGAATCTTTTGTAGGTAATACAGATCCACATACCAAAGTCATTATACAAGGGGACTTCAATTCTAAGATAGGACAGCTTAACCAGATAGATGAAGAAGTACTTCAAAATTTAAACATAACCGAATCTCACGTATCCCTACATGAAGGCACCGACCTAAGAGGTAAAGAGCTAGTCAAAACTATGGAGTATCTTGGGTTAAATTTACTCAACGGGCGTGCCGCTGGAGATATACCTGGCAAGTATAATTTTTTCAATCACAACGGCAAAAGTACTATAGATTTGGTTTGGACAGATTTACATACAATGAATTCAATTTTTGAGTTCGAAATTCTTACTACTCTCGAAGCAACAAATCACTGCCTTCGTGTACTGTCATTAGTAACAAATTATTGTGGAATAGTAAATAAAAAAGTAAACAAACGTGCCAACAAATTTGTAGTAAAATTCGAATTTTTAGAAAACAAAGCCGAAGCATTTGTTAAATCATTAAATGATTCACCAAATATTTATTTTAATAGTCAAAATGTATTGGAATTAAATAACAATATTATAAATGCAATTAAAGATGCTGCAGTACATTCTGACTTGTTACAAATAAAGACAATAACGGAAAATAAGAATTTTAATACTAATAAACCGGGGTTTAATATTCATTGCAAACAGCTAAAGAAAGAAAATAAAATAATGTTAAAATTATAAAAAAAACAGCCCACAGACTATAACTTAAAAAAATTTATTGAAAGTAAACGCAAATACCGTACAATGATACATCAATCTAAAAAGATTTATCGAGAAACAGTCTCAAATAGTTTAATAAATACTAAAAATAATATTGATTTTTTGCAAACAATTCGAAAACTCAAACCCAGAAATAATTTCGTAAATGATATAAGCGCCGAAGAATGGTCAAATTTTTACAAAAACCTATACAGTTATGAAAATAACATGCAGGAAAGGGTAAATTTTTTTGAAGTGCTTACACCCAGTACTTGACGTAAATATTAGTTTAAGAGAACTAGAAACAGGAATTCAAAAATTAAAAAATGGTAAAGCGCCGGGGTTAGATGGTATTAATAATGACTTTCTGAAGCATCTACCAACAAACTGGTTACACTATACTCTGAATTTGTATAACAAAATTATGGAAAACGAAGCTGTGCCATCGACATGGTCTCAAGTAAACCTATTTATGTTGCACAAAAAAGGTGATACTCGAGACTGTCTTAATTACCATGCTATTGCCCTAATTAACTGCATCTCTAAATTATTTACACTAATACTTAACTCTCGTATTCAAAATTTTTTGGAAAGCAATAATATCCTTGCAGAAAATCAAGCTGGCTTTAGAAAAAACCGTAGTACTGTTGACACCATCTTTAATTTAACTTCTATAATACATTTACACCTTTGGCTAAAAAAGGCATGTATATTTGCAATTTTCATAGACTTTAAACGTGCTTTCGACTCAATCAAACATGATATATTATGGGAAAAAATGTACAAGGCAGGTATCAGCTCAAAACTTATTAGAATTATTTTTAACTTTTATAGAAATGCAAAATTTTATTTTCAAGACCCTAGTACCTAATTTGAAAGTTCGGTAGAGATGACGGAAGGTGTAATGCAAGAGGACAGCCTATCCCCTACACTTTTTTAATATCTTTATTAACGATCTGAAAGAATATCTGAAAAAAGCTGGTGTGAAGGGATTAAATATCGATGGATTAAGTGATTTGCTAATGCTAGCTTACGCAGATGATGCGGTAATTCTATGTAGCTCCTCAGTAGATGTACAAAAGAAATTAAATTTGTTGCACGAGTATTGTAAAATTAATTCGTAAACAGTAAATAATTCCAAAACACAAATCCTCCCCTTTCATAAAGGTCGGCTAAGAAATCTTTCTTATTCCTTCACATACAATAATAATAGCATAGAAGTAGTAAATCAGTTTTGTTATCTTGGAGTAATCTTTACTAGTTCCGGTAAATTTATTGAACACTCTTCACATGCATTAAAAAAGGCCAAACTAGCACAAAGTAACGTAAACACCATACTATGTAAAGGTAAATCGAATGGATGGAATGAGAAGCTTAAACTGTTACAATCAACTGTTCAGGCTACGGCATTATACGCGTCAGAAGTATGGGCACTAAGATATATAGAAAAGATTGAAGCACTTCAGACCAGATATATAAAATGTATATTACAATTACCAAGATCTACACCAAACTATATGATCAGAATAGAAGCGAATTTAGATCATATTGAAATAGAAATTCTCAAGCGCGCTCTCAACTGGTGGGTCAAAATATTGAAATTAGAAAAACATCGGTATCAAAAAATAATTTATAATCGTCTGTATGAACTAGATAGGTCAATGAACAACAAAATAGAATATAATTGGTAGACATAGTTAAGAATAAAATTAGAAGAACTGGGCTTTGGTTCGATTTGTGAAAATCAAAAAATTAATCAATATGAAATTAAGACAATGCTGGAAACAGCTAAGATAAATTTGAAAGAAAAAGATTTAGAAAAACTAATAAATTCGAAATATAATGATCATTTCAGATTAATAAAACCAATAGAGAATAATAACTGCTGTAACGATAATTCCTTATATCTTCAAGCATCATTTCAAAGAACAAGACTTATAGCTCAATTAAGGCTATTGCGTAAAGACAATTTAAAATTAATATTAAATCAAATCAAATACGACATTGACATAAACAATATAAGTAGAATATGCAATACACAAAGCAGTGAAAATATTTACCAGCTGTTTATTAAATGTCCAATCTATAAACCCATAAGGGATCAGTACTTGACAGGATATCTCCAGGGACTAACAGAGAATAAAATTCTTTTTACTTTTTCCGAACCTTAATAAAACCAAATTGGATAATATATTTTATTTCTTGGTCGGTGCACTCTAATTGAGGAGCTTTTGTTAAGATGAATAAATAAATATGATTACAAATTTATTAATTTCAACCACTTGTATAGTGACTTCGAATGGATGGAATGAGAAGCTTAAACTGTTACAATCAACTGTTCAGGCTACGGCATTATACGCGTCAGAAGTATGGGCACTAAGATATATAGAAAAGATTGAAGCACTTCAGACCAGATATATAAAATGTATATTACAATTACCAAGATCTACACCAAACTATATGATCAGAATAGAAGCGAATTTAGATCATATTGAAATAGAAATTCTCAAGCGCGCTCTCAACTGGTGGGTCAAAATATTGAAATTAGAAAAACATCGGTATCAAAAAATAATTTATAATCGTCTGTATGAACTAGATAGGTCAATGAACAACAAAATAGAATATAATTGGTAGACATAGTTAAGAATAAAATTAGAAGAACTGGGCTTTGGTTCGATTTGTGAAAATCAAAAAATTAATCAATATGAAATTAAGACAATGCTGGAAACAGCTAAGATAAATTTGAAAGAAAAAGATTTAGAAAAACTAATAAATTCGAAATATAATGATCATTTCAGATTAATAAAACCAATAGAGAATAATAACTGCTGTAACGATAATTCCTTATGTCTTCAAGCATCATTTCAAAGAACAAGACTTATAGCTCAATTAAGGCTATTGCGTAAAGACAATTTAAAATTAATATTAAATCAAATCAAATACGACATTGACATAAACAATATAAGTAGAATATGCAATACACAAAACAGTGAAAATATTTACCAGCTGTTTATTAAATGTCCAATCTATAAACCCATAAGGGATCAGTACTTGACAGGATATCTCCAGGGACTAACAGAGAATAAAATTCTTTTTACTTTTCCCAAACCTTAATAAAACCAAATTGGATAATATATTTTATTTCTTGGTCGGTGCACTCTAATTGAGGAGCTTTTGTTAAGATGAATAAATAAATATGATTAAAAATTTATTAATTTCAACCACTTGTATAGTGACTTGTATAATAATTATATTGAAAATGTATATATTTAAATATTGGAAATGTATTGTAATTTGTAAGCCAATCTATTTGTATAAGACCATGAGTCTAAAAACAAATAAACTATTATTATATATTATTATTATTAAATATCCATTTTAAAAATAGGTAAAATCTGACTTTATTTTTGTAAAAATTCATATAAATATTTGCTTCCGCGCCCGAATTTTACAATTTTTCATCATATTTGGCATGCCTTGCCTAGAGTAGACGTGCTTTTTTGTCGCTCCGCTGTGTTTTTATAAGTGCTGCACTATTTTATTTTTTATATCGTTGTATATATTTATTTACATAATTTTCTCCGTATACCTTTTTGTTATCTACAATGTCCGCAACGAGAGATTTTTCTGCTATTGTTGAGCGCACATTCAGCTCTCTATTATCAAACGATAATTTTGTCAGTAAGCTCTTAGACAAGCTTATTGATCGTTTTGATAAGAAGTTGGAGGAGCAAAAATCCCACTACGAAGGAGTCATCACCGAATTAACATCTTAAGTTAAATTATTGGAGGATCGGTTGGACCAGCAGGAGCAGTACTCCCGAAGAAACTGTATCCGTTTATTTGGTGTCTCTGAAGTGGTTGGTGAAAATACTGAAGATGTTGTGTGTTCTGTGTTGAATGAAAAGTTCTAATGTGGTGCCAGATATGATAGATCGATGTCATCGTACCGGTAAGAGGGATTCAACTATAAACAATACATCCAAACCTCGCCCCATAATCATTAAATTCACCTCCTATAAACACCGTTCAGCTGTACTACAAAATCGTAGGAAACTTAAAGGTACTAGAATCACTATAAAAGAAGATCTCACTAAAAATAGACTTGAGTTATTAAAATTAGCGTCCATAAAATTTGGTTTTAAAAATGTATGGTCTAATGATGGTGTTATTTTTGCTAAAATTGACAGAACAATAAAGAGAGTTACACTTGTGGATTTATAAATGTATTATAAATTTGTGTTAATTAAATTTGGAGCGTCAAATGCTATGTTTTAAAATGCATTTGATTCTATATTTTATTTCAAATTGTGTTTTTAAAGTTGATTCTTAATTTATTCAAACTTCATCTAGTGTCAATAACCTTTTAAAAAAATATTAGCAAGATATTTCCAATTCAATTTAATTATTTTTTATTTAAATACACACATTTCATACACTGCAAAGTTTACTTGTCTATTTTTATACTTATTTATTTTTTGTTACACATTTGAATGTCAAATTCACTAACTATTTATTATCAAAACGTTAGAGGATTGAACACCAAGTTAAATTCACTCCATAATAACTTATTTACATCAGATTTAGATATCGTCTGTCTAAGTGAAACTTGGCTGAATAACAGTGTACTCTTATCAGAATTGTTTTCATCTCAATACGATGTTTATAGAAAAGACAGAGACATACTCAGGAGTGGCAAAATTCGAGGAGGTGGCGTTTTATGTGCTATTAACAATAAATTTAAATCTCAGTCTGTCAACTTCTCTTTACACCCTTCTTCTCTTTCTGATCTAGTTTGTGTAAAAGTTCATCTTTCTCCCAGTATCTTCATCTATATTATTGATGTCTATTTACCTCCACCTGTACTTATTGAGCAGCTAAATTACAATTTTGATTGTCTTGAATTGCTTCTTAATATATCGAATTCTAATTTTATTATTGTAGGTGATTTAAATATACCTAATTTAGTTAATAGAGGCAATTGTGATGATAATCTTACTTCTAATTTTATAAACTTTACAGTATTTTTAAATGCAAATTATATATTGGAAATGTAATAATTTCACAATATTTCATCTTACTTTAAAATGCAACATCCACACTTTAGTTGGTAATTTTCCATTAGATAAGGGTTAGTATATAAGCTTTGTAAAACGCACTTCTCGTGCTCTTTGTTCGTATTCTTTCTGTATGTTACTTTGTAACATTTAAATATTGTAAAAATATAATTCATTTACGAATAAATAAATAAATATTAATTGTTGATGATTGAGTTCTTTATTTTTAAAAAACTCAATATTAGAACCACGAAACATAATTGGCGCAGTCGGTAGGATAGTTGTGTGTCGACGCAGAAATATTAAATTCTGTGGTGAATTCTAAAACTCTTTACTGCACACTAGCATCAACAATTCATCCAAACAGAAGGTTGCTGTCCCCTGGTCCACGTTCTTCAAGAATTCTCATCTGGTCCACGTCCTTCCATTACGAAGAGACTTGCTGGTCCAGAACAACACTACCTCATCAACAGAAGAAACCAGAGCCCGTGATGTACTACAAGATAGACATCATCGTTATCACAATAAAACTGTAAGTTTTACAAAAAAAAATTGTAAATCATTCCCATAATATTAAGAGATAACTCTAGACAAAAATCTAGTAATAAAGTTATCTAGGTCCTAAATAGGCCAAATACACAAATAATTTATGACAAATATAATTTTAAGACCCAGTAGATTACTAAGTAACACTATGGCAACCACAACAACCCTAGAGCAATGTGAAATCATGCTCAAAAACGAATTCAGTTTTGTGAACAATCCTCACCAATCACCACTCCTAAAACAAGAAAATCAAATCGCAAAAAATATTCCGCCAAAAAAATTCCCTGGACAAATGTTCCCACAAAAACCATTTAATCCACACCAAGGAACATATTACAAAAGTTTTGCACCTAGACAAAATGTGAAAAACGCAATTGATACACACAGACAATTCAAACCCACTCCAATGACTCAGCAAACTAGAATCACTAACCCCATGTCAACACAAACCATTAGACAAAATTATCATTGTGATGAACAGAGTGATGAGAATATACAAAATATATATGAAACTGAAGAAATTAATGAAAATATTCCCCTTGAAGACGATAAATATTCTTTTTTAGAAATAGAACAGATGACGGAGGAGGAAACTACGTAATGTCCTCCATTACTAAAAATTTACCAATATTAAAATTAGGTTCCTATACTGTACTTTTCGACACAGGATCATCAATAAATTTTATTAGCCCAAATTTAGTTAAACAACACAATTTAAAAACGTATGAGGAATATTTAACTTTTAAAACTGTCAATGGAAAATTAAAGTGTACTAGCTATGCATTTATAAAAATTAATAAAAAATTACTAAAATGTTACATTTAGAATTTCCACAAAATATACAATATATTATTAGGTATAGAAGCATTTAGAATGCTAAATATACAATTGAATTTTACAAATAACACAGTACAATTAGGAAATAAAAAATTCAAATTGCAAGAATTACAAAAATCAAAAATCGACGTTAATAACATTCAAATTAGAGACAACCACTTGAACGAAACAGAAAAACAAAAATTAAAAGATTTAATTAATGAATATCAAGACTTATTTCCCAAAGATGACGAAATTCTGACAAGTACTAACACAATTGAACACGGCATAATTCTAACTAACGACACTCCTGTCTACACTAAAAATTACAGACTTCCACAAGTTTATGAAAAAGAAGTCGAAGAACACGTCAAAACATTATTAAATAAAGGAATTATACAAAAATCATTTTCACCTTGGTCTTCTCCCATCTGGATCGTACCAAAAAAAATGGACGCTTCCGGAATTCAAAAAACTAGAATGGTAATAAATTACAGAAAACTAAATGCCGTAACAAAAGATGACAAATTCCCCATCCCAAACATTGACACTTTACTTGACCGCATAGGACCTTCAATATATTTTACGACATTAGATTTAGCCAGTGGTTTCCACCAAATTTTAATGAAAAAAGAAGATAGAGAAAAAACAGAATTTTCTACAAATTCAGGACATTTCGAATTCAAAAAAATGCCATTCGGCTTAAAAAATGCCCCAGCTACCTTTCAACGAATGATTAATAATGTATTAGGCGAATTAATAAATAAAATATGTCTAGTCTATATGGACGACATAATTATTTTTGGTAAAAATTTAGAAGAGCACATTCAAAATATAAAATTAGTATTTGAAATATTAAGACAAGCAAAATTGAAATTACAATTAGATAAATCTGAATTTTTGCAAACTGAAACCAAATATTTAGGCTACGCAATAACTCAACAAGGACTAATGACCGACCCAAAAAAATTAGAAACTATTAAAAATCTAAATTTACCAAAAACAAAAAAAAAGAAATTAAGCAATTTTTAGGAACACTAGATTGGTATAGACGATTCATACCAAATTACGCAGAACCTACAAAACCATTTACCCAATGTCTTAGGAAAAATTCAAAAATAGACATAGACGATGAAAAATATAAAGTAGCTTTTCAAAAATGTAGAAACGTTTTAATAGAATCACCTATATTACAAAACCCCGACTTTGACAAACAATTCATACTTACTACAGACGCAAGTGATTTTGCCGTAGGAGCAGTTTTAACACAAATACACGATAATAAAGAATTACCAATCTGTTATGCCTCAAAAACATTAAACAAAGCGGAACAAAACTACAGTACCATTGAAAAAGAATTAAAAGCAATTGTTTGGGCTGTTAGAAACTTCAAACCATACCTGTACGGTAAAAAATTTACGATCAAAACCGATCACAAACCACTCATTTGGCTATTTAACATGAAAAACCCCAACCAAAAATTAATAAGATGGAAAATTGAATTAAGCGAATATAACTTCGACATAAACTCTTTGAAAGGTAAAGATAACATAATAGCAGATTTCTTATCAAGACAAAAACCAAAATATAAAATGAATCACTTTATAGGAGACGTAACAAATCAAAGTCCCATAGCACATTGTATATCAAAAGATTGTAAAATGTCAGTAGACCTAGCAAAAGAAATAGATATAAAATATAACAGTAGAGAATTTTGTAAAACACAAAATAATAAGAATATCATTATTCAAAACCTAGAAGAGAAACTTATTTTTCACTTAATTACAAAAACAAATCATTTTGAAAAACCTGCTTTAAAAGATGTAGACAAACCCTTAAAAGAATTAAGAGACTACATGATTATGAACGAAATTGATATAATTAATATACCAAAATTAGGTTGTGGCCATGACAATTTAGATTGGGACAGAGTCAAACAGAAGATAGATAAAATTTTCGCTGACACCAACATAACGATAAACGTGTATTCATTACCAAGTGTGAACAACAACGACATAGGATATAGTGAACAAAACAACGTAGAAAATAATGAAGATAATCAAACAATTCATAGTTCAGACGAGAATTTAGTATCGGAAATAAAATATTTAGACGATCGAATAAACATAGCGGACAAACAGATAACATTCTACAAAACGCATGAAAACACAAATATTACGATAGAGAAATATTTTAATAATAAAAAACAAAGATTCATTTGCAAATGTAATGAAGAAACCTTTAAACAAGACGTCATAGATTTTATAAAAATCTATTTAGTACCAAAAATTAGATATCTAGCTCTATTTGAAAATTCTCTAGTTAAAGAAATATCAAAAATATTACAAGAAAATTTCCAACCAAATTCTATAAATATTATCGCTTGCACAAAATTAGTAGATAACATTGAAAATGAAGAACAACAATTAGAAATACTCCACGAATTCCATACAGGTATAACAAATCATAGAGGAATATTAGCAACAATAAGAGAATTAAAAGAAAAATATTACTGGCCGAAAATGAACAAAGATATTCAAGAT
This sequence comes from Stenolophus ochropezus, assembly GCA_035578165.1. Classification (NCBI taxonomy): domain Eukaryota; kingdom Metazoa; phylum Arthropoda; class Insecta; order Coleoptera; family Carabidae; genus Stenolophus; species Stenolophus ochropezus. The sequence continues at coordinate 180,333 of JAQOWZ010000167.1, forward strand.
TATATTAATAACTGTGAAATTTGTAGATGTAACAAATATGAAAGAAAACCATTAAAAATAACTGATAATCTTACACCAACACCAAATTCCCCTTTTGAAGTAATAAATATAGATTTATTGTCTTTAGATAAAGAACATTATTTAACAATTTAAAACAAAATCAAGAAATATTACAAAAACAAAATAATCAAATAATAAAACATAATAAAGAAATGACAAATGAAATTAATTCAAAATTACAGAATATTAACCATAATGAAAAAGAATTAAAAAATCAAATTGAGAGTATAATCAAAATTCTAAAAGGAAATCTTCATTGGAAAGTACAGATAGATATTGAAAATAAATTTCAAAAACTTATATTGATCATAATAAACTTAAACGAACTATTAAAACAAATAGAAACAAGCCTCACATTCTGTTCACTGCACAAGTTAGATCCCAGCATTATATCATATGAAAATTTAAAACATATAACATAAATTGAAAACATTTGGAGTTTAACTGAACTGATAGAGACACATTGTCAACTTAACAATGAACAATTATATTTCATAATAAGAGTCCCCATATTCTCCCAAGAAACTTATAAACTACATCAATTCACACCTTTACCCGTATTTCAAAACGATAAACTTATAATGATAAGCGAATTACAACAGTTATACTTTACACAAAACGACGAGTATATTATTAACCATTGTAATCTTATAAACCATATTTATTTATGTACTACAGAATATTTAGAATTAAGTAATTGTATTAAAAATATCATAAGAAAACAAAAGGATGTTGACTGCAAATATCATAATATTGAAAAAAGAAACACTTTTGAATTAATTCAAAACAAGAATGAATTAATTATAATAAGCCCAAATAAACAGCAAATAAAAATATCATGTTCAGACAATACAGTAGATCAATCAATAATAGGAATTTTCAAAATAAAAATAAACAAAGATTGTCAAATAAATAATTACATATTTAAACAAATAACACAAAAATATAAAGAAATTCAGTTTAAAAATTTTGAGAACTTATTAAATACTTTAAACATAAACAACACTTAATTGCATAATATATCTGACATAATACCGAACGAACCAAAAATTACAAAAATTAAAGAAATTCAAATACAAAGTGTCAGTCACCATTCTTACATATTATATTTAATTATAGTCCTAATTATAAGATATTATATTATAAAGAAATATGTAATCCCTAAGATAAGACAACGTAAGCAAGAAAAAAATAGATTAAAAAGAGAAAATACTTTGACATAAAGAAGAAATATAGTGAACTCTAGAAGGGGAGGAATTATATATTGGAAATGTAATAATTTCACAATATTTCATCTTACTTTAAAATGCAACATCCACACTTTAGTAGATAATTTTCCATTAGATAAGGGTTAGTATATAAGCTTTGTAAAACGCACCTCTCGTGCTCTTTGTTCGTATTCTTTCTGTATGTTACTGTGTAACATTTAAATATTGTAAAAATATAATTTATTTACGAATAAATAAATAAATATTAATTGTTGATGATTGAGTTCTTTATTTTTAAAAAACTCAATATTAGAACCACGAAACATAATTTGCATGTCAATACAATAACTTTGTTAATACTAAAGTTAGAATATTGGATGTAGTTGTTAGTAATTTACCCTGCACTGTTACCCATGATCTTGATCCACTTGTTGATGAAGACTCACATCATCCTGCTTTATCGGTTTCATTAAATTTTAACTGTATTATTAAATTCCCTAATGTTACTTTCAATCGTAATTCCCCAACCTACAATTTTTCAGCTGCCAATTATTACTTCTTGTATAATTTACTGTCGCAAATTGATTGGAACGTTCTTAGACAATATGATGATCTCGATACTGCTTTTATTAAATTTTACTCATTAATATATGACGTTTTTGAGAAATGTGTACCGAAATATAACATGCGTCCTTCTAATTATCCACCATGGTTCAACACTGACATTATTAATAAAATAAAACTAAAACATCATTATCGCAAGCTATATAAAATCTATAAAAATGAACAATATTTAACTGAATTTAAACAATTACGTACAACCATTAAAAAACACATTAACATCGAATACAACAAATATATTAATAATGCTAAATCTACATTATCCTCTGATCCAAAGAAATTCTGGAAATTTATTAATTATAAAAAACGATCTTCTAGTTTCCCCGGATGTATGAAACTTCATGATCATAAGTACGTTAACACACCTAGCTTAGTACAGGGTTTCGCCGACTTCTTTGCCAGTGTTTATATTTCATCTGAACAGCAAAACTACTCAACTTCAAACACTAAGGTAGATAACTGTACACACAACATTATTAATATTTCTTATGTCACGGATGATCATATTTTGGAAGCAATTAAATGTTTAAAAACTAGTCGTAATCCTGGACCTGATAATTTACCAGCATATATTATTAAGGCCTGTAGTCACATATTTCTGTCCCTCTATTCTTAAATCTTCTTTTATAAGTCCAATTTTCAAATCAGGTGACGTATCTGATATCACTAATTATCGTCCAATTAGTATTTTATCAAATATTTCAAAAAAATTTGAATCTATTCTCTACAACCAGATATACAGCAGTGTTGAAAATCTTATTTCAGTTTATCAGCATGGTTTCGTGAAGGGCAGATCTAAACAACTAATTTAATTAATTTTACTGAATATGCATTAAATTCTTTACATGATAATTCTCAACTTGATGCTATTTATACCGATTTCAGAAAAGCTTCTGATACAGTTAATCACTCTGTCCTTCTTAAAAATTACAAACTAATTTTAATTTTTCTTCTGATCTTATTACTCTTCTTCAATCTTACCTTCAGTCTAGAACTCTTAAAGTACGTATTAATAACTATAACTTTTCACCTTATATTGCCACTTCTAGTGTGCCTCAAGGGTCTAATCTTGGTCCATTATTGTTTGTTTTATTCATTAACGATATCGTTGATATTGTCAAGAATTCCGAAATTCTGCTGTATGCTGATGATTTAAATTTTTTTAGAAAAATTAACAGTTTACAAGATTGTATTCTTTAACAAAATGATTTAAACAGATTATTAATTTGATCTCGATCATCCAAATTATTTTTTAACTTTAGTAAATGTAAGTTGATGAGCTATCTTGTCAAAAAATTCGTTTATACTTATCCATACATCATGGAGAACACTTATCTTGAAAGAATATCACAATTTAAGGATCTTGGAGTGATTTTTGATAGCAAGTTAGCTTACAATTTAAATATTGAGTAACTTAAAAAAATCTTGTTTAAAAACATTAGGGTTCATTATAAGGTCTTGTAAACAGTTTCATAATTTGTATACTCTCTAACGTTTATATTATTCATTAGTTAGATCAAAATAGGACTATTGTTCACAAATATGGAATCCAATTTATAATAAATATTCTATTCAACTGGAATCTATTCAAAAACGATTTCTTAATTATTGATATTATAAGAAACATAACTAATATCCCAGCTATGATAAAGACTATGATTCTTTATTAACTGAATTCAAAATTATTTCCCTCTTCAATAGACGTAAAATACAACCCTGTTTATTTCTCTATAAAGTTTTGAATAATATTATTAATGACAGCTCTATTAAAGGTCATCTTTTCTTAAATATTCCCCGCAAAACCTCTAGAAAAAAGCTTGCGTTTCACTGTAACAGAGCTAGAACTAACTATGAAATAAAATCATCTTTTTTTCAAATGTGTAATATTTTCAATAGTATTAATTGCAGTATTGATATATTTGCTGACACCTTTCGTGCATTCAGACGAAGTTTGATTAATTATTTTACATCTGTAAAAATTTAATTTAAAATTGTATGTATTAATAGAATGAACTTTTCCTATGTTATTTGTATTTTTTCTTGTACGTATTGCAATTTTGTGCAAGGCTTTTGTTATTATAATTCTCTTATAATTGTCATAGGTAAAATTTGACTTTATTTTTGTAAAAAATTATATAAATATTTGCTTCCGCGACCATTTTATAATTCTTCATCATATTTTAGCTAAATGAAAACATTGCAACAAGAAAATTGCTATTTCAAGTGTGGTAGGTATTCTAGAATCCAGCCCATGTAGCTTACAATATACAACGTATTCATCAAGAAAAGGTAAAATCTGACTTTATTTTTGTAAAATATCATATAATTATTTGCTTCCGCGCCCGAATTTTATAATTCTTCATCATATTTTAGCTAAAAGAAAACATTGCAACTAGAAAATTGCTATTTCAAGTGTGGTAGGTATTCTAGAATACAGCCCATGTAGCTTACAATATATAACGTATTCATTAAAATGACACTCGAAAATTGAATGTATTTTATCTGATTGGTACCACTTTTGGTCACTTTTGCATGTCCAATGCTAAAATTATCCATAGTATAGATTCTAAAGCATGAATATAAATGATTTAACAAATATATCCATTTCAAGAATAGGTCAAATCTGACTTTGTTTTTGTAAGTAATCATATAAATAATTTCATCCGCGCCCGAATTTTATAATTCTTTAACATATTTTAGCTAAAAGAAAACATTGCAACAACAATATTGCTATTTCAAGTGTGGTAGGTATTCTACAATCCAGCCCATGTAGTGTACAATATACATTGTATTCATCAAGAAAAGGTAAAATCTGAGTTTATTTTTGTAAAAAATCATACAAATATTTGCTTTCGCGCCTGACTTTTATAATTCTTCACTATATTTTAGCTAAAAGAAAACACAGCAACAAGAAAATTGTTACTTTAAGTGTGGTAGGTATTCTAGAATCCAGCTCATGTAGATTACAATATACAACGTATTCATCAAGAATAGGTAAAATCTGACATTTTTTTTGTATCAAATCATATAAATATTTGCTTCCGCGCACGAATTTCATAATTCTTTATCATATATTAGCTAAAACAAATATTGCAATAAGAAAATTGTTATTTTAAGTGTGGTAGGTATTCTATAATCCAGCCCATGTATCTTACAATATACAACGTATTCATTAAAGCGACACCCAAAAATTGAATGTTTATTATCTGATTGGTACCACGTTTTGGTCACTTTTGCATGTCCAATGCTTAAAACCATCCATAGTACAGATCCTAAAGCATGAATATAAATGTTTTAACAAAAATATCCATTTCCAGAATAGGTCAAATCTGACTTTATTTTTGTAAAAAATCATATAAATATTTTCTTCCGCGCCCGAATTTTAAATTTTTTATCATATTTTATCTAGAAGAAAACATTGCAACAAGAAAATTACTATTTTAAGTGTGGTAGGTATTCTAGAATCCTGCCCATGTAGCTTACATTATACAACGTATTCATTAAAATGACACCGGAAAATTGAATGTTTATTATCTGATTGGTACCACGTTTTGGTCACTTTTGCATGTCCAATGGTAAAATTATCCACAGTATAGATCCTAAAGCATGAATATGAATGTTTTATCAAAAATATCCATTTCAAGAATAGGTAAAATCTGACATTATTTTTGTAAGAAATCATATAAATATTTTCATCCGCGTCCGAATTTTATAATTCTTTAACATATTTTAGCTAAAAGAAAACATTGCAACAACAATATTGCTATTTCAAGTGTGGTAGGTATTCTACAATCCGGCCCATGTAGTGTACAATAAACATTGTATTCATTAAGAAAATGAAAAATCTGAGTTTATTTTTGTAAAAAAATCATACAAGTATTTGCTTTCGCGCCTGAATTTTATAGATCTTCATTATAATTTAGCTAAAAGAAAACACTGCAACAAGAAAATTGTTATTTTAAGTGTGGTAGGTATTCTAGAATCTAGCTTATGTAGATTACAATATACAACGTATTCATCAAGAATAGGTAAAATCTGACATTTTTTTTGTATCAAATCATATAAATATTTGCTTCCGCGCCCGAATTTTATAATTCTTTATCCATATATTAGCTAAAACAAATATTGCAATAAGAAAATTGTTATTTTAAGTGTGGTAGGTATTCTATAATCCAGCCCATGTATCTTACAATATACAACGTATTCATTAAATTGACACCCAAAAATTGAATGTTTATTATCTGATTGGTACCACGTTTTGGTCACTTTTGCATGTCCAATGCTTAAAACCATCCATAGTACAGATCCTAAAGCATGAATATGAATGTTTTAACAAAAATATCCATTTCCAGAATAGGTAAAATCTGACTTTATTTTTGTAAAAAGTCATATAAATATTTTCTTCCGCGCCCGAATTTTATAATTTTTCATTATATTTTATCTAGAAGAAAACATTGCAACATGAAAATTACTATTTTAAGTGTGGTAGGTATTCAAGAATCCTGCCCATGTAGCTTACAATATACAACGTGTTCATTAAAATGACCATGTATGGTATAGATCCTAAAGCATGAATATAAATGTTTTAACAAAAATGTCCATTTCAAGAATACGTATAATCTGACTTCATTTTTATAAAAAATCATATAAATTCTTGCTTTCGCGCCCGAATTTTATAATTCTTCATCATATTTTAGGTAAAAGATAGCATTGCAACAAGTAAATTGCTATTTCAAGTGTGGTAGGTATTCTAGAATCCAGCCCATGTAGCTTACAATATACAACATATTTATTAGGAATAGGTAAAATCTGAGTATATTTTTAAAAAAAATCTTATAAATATTTGCTTTCGCGCCCGAATTTTATAATTCTTCACCATATTTTAGCTAAAAGGTAACATTGCAACAAGAAAATTGCTATTTCAACTGTTGTAGGTATTCTAGAAACCAGTCATGTAGCTTACAATATACAAAGAATTCATTAAAATGACACTTGAAAATTGAATGTTTATTATCTGATTGGTACCACGTTTTGGTCACTTTTGCATGTCCAATGCTTAAAACCATCTATAGTATAGATCCTAAAGCATGAATATGAATGTTTTAACAAAAATATCCATTTCAAGAATACGTATAATCTGACTTTATTTTTGTAAAAAATCATATAAATACTTACTTCCGCGCCCGAATTTCATAATTCTTCATCATATTTTAGCTAAACGAAAACATTGCAATAAGAAAATTGCTATTTTAAGTGTGGTAGCTATTCTAGAATCCAGCGCAAGTAGCTTACAATATACAAGGTATTCATCAAGAATAGGTAAAATCTGACTTTGCTTCCGCGTCCGAATTTTATAATTCGTCATCATATTTTAGCTAGAAGAAAACATTGCAAATAGAAAATTGCTATTTCAAATGCGGTAGGTATTCTAGAATTCAGCCCATTTAGCTTACAATATACAACGTATTCATTAAGAATAGGTAAAATCTGACTTTATTTTTGTAAAAAGTCATATAAATAATTGCTTTCGAGCCCGAATTTTATGATTCTTTATCATATTTCAGCTAAAAGAAAATATTGCAACAAGAAAATTGCTATTTCAAGTGTGGTAGGTATTCTAGAATCCAGCCCATGTAGCTTACAATATACAACGTATTCATGAAGATGACAAACGAAAATTGAATGTTTATTATCTGATTGGTACCACGTTTGGTTACTTTTGCATGTCCAAAGCTCAAATTATCCCTAGCATAGGTCCTAAAGCATGAATATGAATGTTTTAACAAAAATATCTATTTTAAAAATAGGTAAAATCTGACATTATTTTTGTCAAAAATCATATAAATATTAGCTTCCGCGCCCGAATTTTATAATTCTTTATCATACTTTAGCTAAAAGAAAACATTGTAAAAAGAAAATTGCTATTTCAAGTGTGGTAGGTATTCTAGAACCCAGCCCATTTAGCTTACAATATACAACGTATTCATCAAGAAAAGGTAAAATCTAAATTTATTTTTTTAAAAAATCATATAAATATTTGCTTCCGCGCCAGAATTTTTAAATTCTTCATCATATTTTAGCTAAAAGAAAACATTGCAACAAGAAAATTGCTATTTCAAGTGTGGTAGGTAGGTATTCTAGAATCCAGCCCATGTAGCTTACAATATACAACGTATTTATTAAAATGACAGCCGAAAATTAAATGTTTATTATCTTATTGGTACCACGTTTTAGTCAATTTGCATGTCCAATGCTTAAAACCATCAATAGTATAGATCCTAAAGCATGATTATGAATGTTTTAACAAAAATATCCATTTTAAGAATAGGTAAAATCTGACTTTATTTTTGTAAAAAATCATATAAATATGTGTTTCCGCGCCCGAATATTATAATTCCTCAATATATTTTAGCTAAAAGAAAACATTGCAACAAGAAAATTGCTATTTCAAGTGTGGTAGATATTCTTCAATCCAGAACATGTAGCTTTCAACATACAACGTATTTATCAAGAATAGGGAAAATCTGACCTTATTATTGTAAAAAATCATATAAATATTTACTTCCGCGCCCGAATTTTATAATTCTTTGTCAAATTTTAGCTAAAAGAAAACATTGCAACATGAAAATTGCATTTCAAGTGTGATATTTATTCTAGATCCCAGCCCTTGTAGCTTACATTATTCAACGTATTCATTAAAACGACACCCGAAAATTGAATGTTTATTATCTGATTGGTACCACGTTTTGGTCACTTTTGCATGTTCTATGCTTAAAACCATCGATAGTATAGATCCTAAAGCATGAATATGAATGTTTTAACAAAAATATCCATTTCAAGAATAGATGAAATTTAACTGTATTTTTGTAAAAAATCATATAAATATTCGCTTTCGCGCCCGAATTTTAAAATTCTTCATCCTATTTTAGCTAAACGAAAACATTGCAACAAGAAAATTGCTATTTCAAGTGTGGTAGGTATTCAAGAATCCAGCCCATGTAGCTTACAATATACAACGTATTCATTAAAATGACTCCCGAAAATTGAATGTTTATTATCTGATTGGTACCACGTTTTGGTCAATTTTGCATGTTCAATGCTTAAAACCATCCATAGTATAGATCCTAAAGCATAAATATAATGTTTTAACAAAAAAATCCATTTCAAGAATAGGTAAAATCTGACTTTATTTTTGTAAAAAATCATATAAATATTTGCTTCCGCGCCCGAATTTTATAATTCTTCATCATATTTAAGCTAAAAAAAACATTGCAACAAAAAAATTGCTATTTCAAGTGTGGTAGGTATTCTAGAATCCAGCCCATGTAGCTTACAATATACAACGTATTCATCAAGAAAAGGTAAAATCTGAGTTTAATTTTGTAAAAAATCATATAAATGTTTGCTTCCGTGCCCGAATTTTATAATTCTTCATCATATTTTGCTAAAAAAAAAACATTGCAACAAGAAAATTGCATTTCAAGTGTGGTAGTTATTCTGGATCCCAGCCCATGTAGCTTACAATATACAACGTATTTATTAAAATGACACCCGAAAATTGAATGTTTATTATCTGATTGGTACCACGTTTTAGTCACTTTTGCATGTTCAATGCTTAAAATCATCCATAGTATAGATTCTGAAGCATGAATATAAATGTTTTAACAAAAATATCCATTTCAAGAATAGGTAAAATCTGACTTTATTTTTGTAAAAAATCATACAAATATTTGCTTCCACGCCCGAATGTTATAATTCTTCATAATGTTTTAGCTAAAAAAAAAACATTCAACAAGAAAATTGCTATTTCAAGTGTGGTAGGTATTCTAGAATCCAGCCCATGATGCTTACAATATACAACCTATTCATTAAAATGACACCCGAAAATTGAATGTTTATTATATGATTGGTACCACGTTTTGGTCTCTTTTGCATGTCCAATGCTAAAATTATCCATAGTATAGATCTTAAAGCATGAATATGAATGTTTTAGCAAAAATATCCATTTCGAGAATAGGTAAAATCTGACTTTATATTTGTAAAAAATCATATAAATATTTGCTTTCGCGCCCGAATTTTACAATTCTTTGTCATATTTTACCTAAAAGAAAACATTGCAACAAGAAAATTGCATTTCAAGTGTGGTAGTTATTCTAGATCCCAGCCCATGTAGCTTACAATATACAACGTATTTATTAAAATGACACCCGAAAATTGGATGTTTATTATCTGACTGGTACCACGTTTTGGTCACTTTTTCATGTTCAATGCTTAAAACCATCCATAGTATAGATTCTAAAGCATGAATATGAATGTTTTAACAAAAATATTCATTTCAAGAATAGGTAAAATCTGACATTATTTTTGTAAAAAATCATATAAATATTTGCTTCCGCGCCCGAATTTTATAATTTTTCATCATATTTTAGCTAAAAAAAATATTGCAATAAGAAAATTGCTATTTCAAGTGTGGTGGTATTCTAGAATCCAGCCAATGAAGCTTACAATATGCAACGTATTCATCAAAAATAGGTAAAATCTGACTTTATTTTTGTAAAAAATCATATAAATATTTGCTTTCGCGCCCAAATTTTATAATTTTTCATCATATATTAGCTAAAAGAAAACATTGCAACAAGAAATTTGCTATTTCAAGTGAGGTAGATATTCTAGAATTCAGCCCATGTAGCTTACAATATACAACGTATTCATTAAAATGACACCTAAAAATTGAATATTTATTATCTGATTGGTACCACGTTTTGGTCACTTTTGCATGTTCAATTCTTGAAAGCTTCAATTTTATATATACTAAAGTATGAATATGAATGTTTTAACAAAAATATCCATTTCAAGAATAGGTTAAATCTGACTATATTTTTGTAAAAAATCATATAAATATTTGCTTCCGGGCCCGAATTTTATAATTCTTCATCATATTTTAGCTAAAAGAAAACATTGCAACAATAAAACTGCTATTTCAAGTGTTTCAGGTATTCTAAAATCCAGCTCATGTAACTTACAATATACAACGATTTCATTAAAAATAGGTAAAATCTGAATTTATTATTGTAAAAAATCATATAAATATTTGCTTCCGCGCCCGAATTTTATAATTTGTCATCATATTTTATCCATAGTATAGGTCCAGAAGCATGTTTATAAGTGTTTTAACAAAAATATCCATTTAAAAAATAGGTAAAATCTGACTTTATTTTTGTAAAAATCATATAAATATTTGCTTTCGCGCCCGACTTTTATGATTTTTTATCATATTTTAGCTAAAAGAAAACATTGCAACAAGAAAATTGCTATTTCAAGTGTGGTAGGTATTCTAGAATCCAGCTAATGAAGCTTACAATATACAACGTATTCATTAAAAATAGGTAAAATCTGACTTTATTTTTGTAAAAAATTATATAAATATTTGCTTCCGCGCCCGAATTTTATAATATTTCATCATATTTTATCCATAGTATAGGTCCAAAAGCATGTTTATGAATGTTTTAACAAAAATATCCATTTCAAAAATAGGTAAAATCTCACTTTATTTTTCTAAAAAATCATATAAATATTTGTTTTCGCGCCCGAATTTTATGATTTTTCATCATATTTTAGCTAAAAGAAAACATTGCTACAAGAAAATTGCTATTTTAATTGTGGTAGGTATTCTAGAATCCAGCCAATGTAGCTTACAATATACAATGTATTCATCAAAAATAGGCAAAATCTGACTTTATTTTTGAAAAAAATCATATAAATATTTGCTTTCGCGACCGAATTTTTTTATTTTTCATCATATTTTATCCATAGTATAGGTCAAAAAGCATGTTTATGAATGTTTTAACAAAAATATCCATTTCAAGAATAAGTAAAATCTAACTTTATTTTTGAAATAAATCATATAAATATTTGCTTCCGCGCCCAAATTTTATGATTTTCATGATAATTTAGGTAAAAGCAAACATTGCAACAAGAAAATTGCTATTTCAAGTGTGATAGATATTCTAAAATCCAGCCAACGAAGCTTACAATATACAACGTATTAATCAAGAAAAGGTAAAATCTGATTTTAATTTTGTAAAAAATCATATAAATATTTGCTTCCGCGCCTGAATTTTATAAAATTCATCATATTTTAGCAAAAAGAAAACATTGCAACAAGAAAATTGCATCTCAAGTGTGGTAGGTATTCTAGATCCCAGCCCATGTATCTTGCAATAAACAACGTATTTATTAAAATGACACACGAAAATTGAATGTTTATTATCTGATTGGTACCACGTTTTGGTCACTTTTGCATGTCCAATGTTAAAATTATCGATAGTATAGATCTTAAAGCATGAATATGAATGTTTTAACAAAAATATCCATTTTAAGAGTAGGTAAAATCTGACTTTATTATTGTAAAAAATCATATAAATATTTGCTTCCGCGCACGAATTCTATAATTCTTCATCATATTTTAGCTAAAAGAAAACATTGCAACAAGAAAATTGCTATTTCAATTGTGGTAGGTAGTCTAGAATCCAGCCCATGTAGCTTACAATATACAACGTATTCATCAAAAATAGGCAAAATCTAACTTTATTTTTGTAAAAAATTATATAAATATTTGCTTCCGCGCCCGAATTTTATAATTTTTCATTATGTTTTATCCATAGTAAAGGTCCAAAAGCATGTTTATGAATGTTTTAACAAAAATATCCATTTAAAAAATAGGTAAAATATGACTTTATTCTTGTAAAAAAACATATAAATAATTGCTTCCGCGCCCGAATTTTATGATTTTTCATAATAATTTAGGTAAAAGAAAACATTGCTACAAGAAAATTGCTATTTCAAGTGTGGTAGATATTCTAAAATCCAGCCAATGAAGCTTACAATATATAACGTATTCATCAAAAATAGGAAAAATCTGACTTAATTTTTGTAAAAAATGATTTAAATATTTGCTTCCGCGCCCGAATTTTATAATTTTTTATTATATTTTATTCACAGTATAGGTCCAAAAGCATGTTTAAAAATGTTTTAACAAAAATATCCATTGCAAAAATAGGTAAAATCTGACATTTATTTTGTAACAAATCATATAAATATTTGCTTCTGCGCGCGAATTTTATAATTTTTCATCATATTTTAACTAAAAGAAAACATTGCAACAAGAAAATTGCTATTTCAAGTGTGGTGGTATTCTAGAATCCAGCCAATGAAGCTTACAATATGCACGTATTCATCAAAAATAGGTAAAATCTGACTTTATTTTTGTAAAGAATCATATAAATATTTGCTTCCGCGACCGAATTTTATAATTTTTCATCATATTTTAGCTAAAAGAAAACATTGCAACAAGAAAATTGCTATTTCAAGTGTGGTAGGTACTCTAGAATCCAGCCCATGTAACTTACAATATACAACATATTCATTAAAAATAGGTAAAATCTGACTTTATTTTTGAAAAAAATCATATAAACATTTGCATCCGCGCCCGAATTTTTTAATTTGTCATCATATTTTATCCATAGTATAGGTCCAGAAACATGTTTAGGAATGTTTTAACAAAAATATCCATTTCAAAAATAGGTAAAATCTGACTTTATTTTTGTAAAAAATCATATAAATATTTGCTTTCGCGCCCGACTTTTATGATTTTTCATCATATTTTAGCTAAAAGAAAACATTGCAACAAGAAAATTGCTATTTCAAGTGTGGTGGTATTCTAGAATCCAGCGAATGAAGCTTACAATATGTAACGTATTCATCAAAAATAGGTAAAATCTGACTTTATTTTTGTAAAAAATCATATAAATATTTACTTCCGCGCCCGGATTTTATAATTTTTATTATATTTTAGCTAAAAGAAAACATTGCAACAAGAAAATTGCTATTTCAAGTGTGGTGGTATTCTAGAATCCAGCCAATGAAGCTTACAATATGCAACGTATTCTTTAAAAATAGGTAAAATCTGACTTTATTTTTGTAAAAAATCATATAAATATTTGCTTCCCCGACCGATTTTTTATAATTTTTCATCATATTTTAGCTAAATGAAAACATTGCAACAAGAAAATTGCTATTTCAAGTGTGGTAGATATTCTAGAATCTAGCCCATGTAGCTCATAGTATACAACGTATTCATTAAAAATAGGTAAAATCTGACTTTTTTTTGTAAAAAATCATATAAATATTTGCTTCCGCGACAAATTTTATAAATTTTCATCATATTTTATCGATAGTATAGGCCCAAAAGCATGTTTATGAATGTTTTAACAAAAATTTCCATTTCAAAAATAGGTAAAATCTGACTTTATTTTTGTAAAAAATCATATAAATATTTGCTTCCACGCCCGAATTCTATGATTTTTCATCATAATTTAGATAAAAGAAAACATTGCAACAAGAAAATTGCTATTTCAAGTGTGGTAGGTATTCTAGAATCCAGCCAATGAAGCTTACAATATACAACGTATTCATCAAAAATAGGTAAAATCTGACTTTATTTTTGTAAAAAATCATATAAATATTTGCTTCCGCGCCCGAAATTTATAATTTTTCATCATATTTTAGCTAAAAGAAAACATTGCAACAAGAAAATTGCTAATTCAAGTGTGGTGGTATTCTAGAATCCAGCCAGTGAAGCTTACAATATGCAACGCATTCATCAAAAATAGGTAAAATCTGACTTTATTTTTGTAAAAAATCATATAAATATTTGCTTCCGCGCCCGAATTTTATGATTTTTCATCATAATTTAGCTAAAAGAAAACATTGCTACAAGAAAATTGGTATTTTAATTGTGGTGGGTATTCTAGAATCCAGCCCATGTAGCTTACAATATACAAGGTATTCATCAAAAATAGGTAAAATCTGACTTTATTTTTGTAAAAAATCATATAAATATTTGCTTCCGCGCCCGAATTTTATAATTTTTCATCATATTTTATCCATAGTATAGGTCCAAAAGCATGTTTATGAATGTTTTAACAAAAATATCCATTTCAAAAATATGTAAAATCTGACTTTATTTTTGTAAAAAATCATATAAATATTTGCTTCCGCGCACAAGTTTTGTAATATTTCATCATATTTTAGCTAAAAGAAAACATTGCAACAAGAAAATTGCTATTTTAAGAATGGTAGGTATTCTAGAATCCAGCCAATGAAGCTTACAATATACAATGTATTCATGAAAAATAGGTAAAATTTGACTTAATTTTTGTAAAAAATCATATAAATATTTGCTTCCGCGACGGAATTTAATAATTTTTCATCATATTTTAGCTAAAAGAAAACATTGCACCAAAAAAATTGCTATTTCAAGTGTGGTAGGTATTCTAGAATCCAGCCCATGTGGCTTACAATATACATCGTGTTCATCAAAAATAGGTAAAATCTGACTTTATTTTTGTAAAAAATCATAAATATTTGCTTCCGCGCCCGAATTTTATAATTTTTCATCATATTTTATCCATAGTATGGGTCCAAAAGCATGTTTATGAATGTTTTAACAAAAATATCCATTTCAAAAATAGGTAAAATCTGACTTTATTTATGTAAAAAATCATATAAATATTTGCTTCTGCGCCCGAATTTTATGATTTTTCATCATATTTTAGCTAAAAGAAAACATTGCTACAAGAAAATTGCTATTTCAATTGTGGTGGGTATTCTAGAATCCAGCCCATGTAGCTTACAATATACAACGTATTCATCAAAAATAGGTAAAATCTGACATTGTTTTTGTAAAAAATCATATAAATATTTGCTTCCGCGACGGAATTTTTATAATTTTTCATCATATTTTATCCATAGTATAGGTCAAAAAGCATGTTTATGAATGTTTTAACAAAAATATCCATTTCAAGAATAATTAAAATCTAACATTATTTTTGAAAAAACTCATATAAATATTTGCTCCGCGCCCGATTTTTATGATTTTTCATGATAATTTAGGTACAAGAAAACACTGCAACAAGAATATTGCTATTTCAGGTGTGGTAGGTATTTTAGAATCCAGCCAATGAAGCTTACAATATACAATTGCAACAAGAAAATTGCTATTTCAAGTGTGGTAGATATTCTAGAATCTAGCCCATGTAGCTTACAATATACAACGTATTCATTAAAAATAGGTAAAATCTGACTTTTTTTTGTAAAAAATCATATAAATATTTGCTTCCGCGCCCAAATTTTATAATTTTTCATCATATTTTATCCATAGTATATAGTATAGGTCCAAAAGCATGTCTATGAATGTTTTAACAAAAATATCCATATTAAAAATAGGTAAAATCTGACTTTATTTTTGTAAAAAATCATATAAATAATTGCTTCCGCGCCCGAAATCTATGATTTTTTATCATAATTTAGGTAAAAGAAAACATTGCAACAAGATAATTGCTATTTCAAGTGTGGTAGGTATTCTAGAATCCATCCAATGAAGCTTACAATATACAACGTATTCATCAAAAATAGGTAAAATCTGACTTATTTTTTGTAAAAAATTATTTAAATAGTTGCTTCCGCGCCCGAATTTTATAATTTTTCATTATATTTTATCCATAGTATAGGTCCAAAAGCATGTTTATAAATGTTTTACAAAAATATCCATTTCAAAAAATAGGTAAAATCTGACTTTATTTTTGTAAAAATATTATATAAATATTTGCTTCCGCGCCCGAATTTTATAATTTTTTCATCATATTTTAGCTAAAAGAAAACATTGCAACAAGAAAATTGCTAATTCAAGTGTGGTGGTATTCTAAACGCGCTATCTCAGAGTGAAGCTTACAATATGCAACGCATTCATTAAAAATAGGTAAAATCTGACTTTATTTTTGTAAAAAATCATAAAAATATTTGCTTCCGCGCCCGAATTTTATAATTTTTCATCATATTTTATCCATAAAATAGGTCCAAAAGCATGTTTATGAATGTTTTAACAAAAATATCCATTTCAAAAATAGGTAAAATATGACTTTATTTTTGTAAAAAATCATATAAATATTTGCTTCCGCGCCCGAGTTTTGTAATATTTCATCATATTTTAGCTAAAAGAAAACATTGCAACAAGAAAATTGCTATTTCAAGAGTAGTAGGTATTCTAGAATCCAGCCAATGAAGCTTACAATATACAATGTATTCATCAAAAATAGGTAAAATTTGACTTAATTTTTGTAAAAAATCATATAAATATTTGCTTCCGCGACGGAATTTAATAATTTTTTATCATATTTTAGCTAAAGAAAACATTGCAACAAAAAAATTGCTATTTCGAGTGTGGTTGGTATTCTAGAATCCAGCCCATGTAGCTTACAATATACATCGTGTTCATCAAAAATAGGTAAAATCTGACTTTATTTTTGTAAAAAATCATAAATATTTGCTTCCACGCCCGAATTTTATAATTTTTCATCATTTTTTATCCATAGTATGGGTCCAAAAGCATGTTTATGAATGTTTTAACAAAAATATCCATTTCAAAAATAGGTAAAATCTGACTTTATTTATGTAAAATATCATATAAATATTTGCTTCCGCGCCCGAATTTTATGATTTTTCATCATATTTTAGCTAAAAGAAAACATTGCTACAAGAAAATTGCTATTTCAATTGTGGTGGGGATTCTAGAATCCAGCCCATGTAGCTTACAATATACAACGTATTCATCAAAAATAGGTAAAATCTGACTTTGTTTTTGTAAAAAATCATATAAATATTTGCTTCCGCGACGGAATTTTATAATTTTTCATCATATTTTATCCATAGTATAGGTCAAAAAGCATGTTTATGAATGTTTTAACAAAAATATCCATTTCAAGAATAATTAATATCTAACATTATTTTTGAAAAAAATCATATAAATATTTTCTTCCGCGCCCGAATTTTATGATTTTTCATGATAATTTAGGTACAAGAAAATATTGCAACAAGAATATTGCTATTTCAAGTGTGGTAGGTATTTTAGAATCCAGCCAATGAAGCTTACAATATTCAACGTATTCATCAAAAATAGGAAAAATCTGAATTAATTTTTGTAAAAAATGATTTAAATATTTGCTTCCGCGCCCTAATTTTATAATTTTTCATCATATTTTATTCATAGTATAGGTCCAAAAGCATGTTTATAAATGTTTTAACAAAAATATCCATTTTAAAAATAGGTAAAATCTGACATTATTTTTGTAAAAAATCATATAAATATTTGCTTTCGCGCCCGAATTTTATAATATTTCATCATATTTTAGCTAAAAGAAAACATTGCAACAAGAAAATTGCTATTTCAAGTGTGGAGGTATTCTAGATTCCAGCCAATGAAGCTTACAATAAGCACGTATTCATTAAAAATAGGTAAAATCTGACTTTATTTTTGTAAAAAATCATATAAATATTTGCTTCCGCGACCGAATTTTATAATTTTTTATCATATATTAGCTAAAAGAAAACATTGCAACAAGAAAATTGCAATTTCAAGTGTGGTAGATATTCTAGAATCCAGCCCATGTAGCTTACAATATACAACGTATTCATTAAAAATAGGTAAAATCTGACTTTATATTTGTAAAAAATCATATAAATATTTGCTTCCGCGCCCGAATTTTATAATTTGCCATCATATTTTATCTATAGTATAGGTCCAGAAGCATGTTTATGAATGTTTTAACAAAAATATCCATATCAAAAATAGGTAAAATCTGACTTTAGTTTTGTAAAAAATCATATAAATATATGCTTCCGCGCCCGTCTTTTATGATTTTTTATCATATTTTAGCTAAAAGAAAACATTGCAACAAGAAAATTGCTATTTCAAGTGTGGTGGTATTCTAGAATCCAGCCAATGAAGCTTACAATATGCAACGTATTCATCAAAAATAGGTAAAATCTGACTTTATTTTTGTAAAAAATGATATAAATATTTGCCTCCGCGACCGAATTTTATAATTTTTCATCATATTATAGCTAAAAGAAAACATTGCAACAAGAAAATTGCTATTTCAAGTGTGGTAGGTATTCTAGAATCCAGCCCATGTAGCTTACAATATACATCGTTTTCATTAAAAATAGGTAAAATAATGACTTTATTTTTGTAAAAAATCATATAAATGTTTGCTTCCGCGCCCGAATTTTATAATTTTTCATCATATTTTATCCATAGTATAGGCCCAAAAGCATGTTTATGAATGTTTTAACAAAAATATCCATTTAAAAAATAGGTAAAATCTGACTTTATTTTTGTAAAAAATCATATAAATATTTGCTTCCGCGCCCGAATTTTATGATTTTTTATCATATTTTAGCTAAAAGAAAACATTGCTACAAGAAAATTGCTATTTCAATTGTGGTAGGTATTCTAGAATCCAGCCCATGTAACTTACAATATACAACGTATTCATTAAAAATAGGTAAAATCTGACTTTATTTTTGTAAAAAATCATATAAATATTTGCTTCCGCGCCCGAATTTTATAATTTGCCATCATATTTTATCTATAGTATAGGTCCAGAAGCATGTTTATGAATGTTTTAACAAAAATATCCATATCAAAAATAGGTAAAATCTGACTTTAGTTTTGTAAAAAATCATATAAATATATGCTTCCGCGCCCGTCTTTTATGATTTTTTATCATATTTTAGCTAAAAGAAAACATTGCAACAAGAAAATTGCTATTTCAAGTGTGGTGGTATTCTAGAATCCAGCCAATGAAGCTTACAATATGCAACGTATTCATCAAAAATAGGTAAAATCTGACTTTATTTTTGTAAAAAATGATATAAATATTTGCCTCCGCGACCGAATTTTATAATTTTTCATCATATTATAGCTAAAAGAAAACATTGCAACAAGAAAATTGCTATTTCAAGTGTGGTAGGTATTCTAGAATCCAGCCCATGTAGCTTACAATATACATCGTTTTCATTAAAAATAGGTAAAATAATGACTTTATTTTTGTAAAAAATCATATAAATGTTTGCTTCCGCGCCCGAATTTTATAATTTTTCATCATATTTTATCCATAGTATAGGCCCAAAAGCATGTTTATGAATGTTTTAACAAAAATATCCATTTAAAAAATAGGTAAAATCTGACTTTATTTTTGTAAAAAATCATATAAATATTTGCTTCCGCGCCCGAATTTTATGATTTTTTATCATATTTTAGCTAAAAGAAAACATTGCTACAAGAAAATTGCTATTTCAATTGTGGTAGGTATTCTAGAATCCAGCCCATGTAGCTTACAATATACAACGTATTCATTAAAAATAGGTAAAATCTGACTTTATTTTTGTAAAAAATCATATAAATATTTGCTTCCGCGCCCGAATTTTATAATTTGCCATCATATTTTATCTATAGTATAGGTCCAGAAGCATGTTTATGAATGTTTTAACAAAAATATCCATATCAAAAATAGGTAAAATCTGACTTTAGTTTTGTAAAAAATCATATAAATATATGCTTCCGCGCCCGTCTTTTATGATTTTTTATCATATTTTAGCTAAAAGAAAACATTGCAACAAGAAAATTGCTATTTCAAGTGTGGTGGTATTCTAGAATCCAGCCAATGAAGCTTACAATATGCAACGTATTCATCAAAAATAGGTAAAATCTGACTTTATTTTTGTAAAAAATGATATAAATATTTGCCTCCGCGACCGAATTTTATAATTTTTCATCATATTATAGCTAAAAGAAAACATTGCAACAAGAAAATTGCTATTTCAAGTGTGGTAGGTATTCTAGAATCCAGCCCATGTAGCTTACAATATACATCGTTTTCATTAAAAATAGGTAAAATAATGACTTTATTTTTGTAAAAAATCATATAAATGTTTGCTTCCGCGCCCGAATTTTATAATTTTTCATCATATTTTATCCATAGTATAGGCCCAAAAGCATGTTTATGAATGTTTTAACAAAAATATCCATTTAAAAAATAGGTAAAATCTGACTTTATTTTTGTAAAAAATCATATAAATATTTGCTTCCGCGCCCGAATTTTATGATTTTTTATCATATTTTAGCTAAAAGAAAACATTGCTACAAGAAAATTGCTATTTCAATTGTGGTAGGTATTCTAGAATCCAGCCCATTTAGCTTACAATATACAACGTATTCATCAAAAATAGGTAAAATCTGACTTTATTTTTGTAAAAAATCATATAAATATTTGCTTCCGCGCCCGAATTTCATAATTTTTCATCATATTTTATCCATAGTATAGGTCCAAAAGCATGTTTATGAATGTTTTATCAAAAATATCCATTTCAAGAATATGTAAAATCTAACTTTATTTTCGTAGTAGTAGTAGTAAGTAGTAAATATTTTATTTGTTACCTTTCGGTGTTCAAATTTCTACATTATCTATATTTTACATTTCATGTGGTATTTACATTATTATAACTTACTATTTAATCTACTTATATATACTTTCTTCATCCAATCTGTGTCTGGGTTTTCGTCTTGTAGTATCTGTTGTTTAGATTTGTCATTTCTCAGGTTTTCGCTGCAGTTTCTTCTTAAGTGATTTATTGTCTCAAAGTCTCTCCCACATATTCTGCATTGTCTGTCTTCGTCTCCTATCCAGTATTTATTCCTTTTTTCTTCGTTTCCCGTTCTAAATCTTGCGATTATTTTTAAATTTTTGTTTTCTGTTGTCAAGTATAGTGGTTTGCTTATAGTCAGTAAGTATTTATATCCTGGGTTATAAGTTGATTTGTATATCTTTTCTCTTTTTATCTGAGCTTGTATATCTTGTTTCGTCCGTGTAATTTCATCTACCATGTTTTGGCCTGTATTTCTTCGTCTTTCTATGTCTGTTGTTGAATGTCCGTTGCTTTCATAGAATTTTGCCCGTTTTGCTTCCCATTGGTTCTTTTCTTGTTTTCTTTCTTCTTTTTTTGTTATTTCTACCCAACAATCAAATGCAAGACTTTTCCATGGTGTCCCTCTTAATTTCTCTTCATACTTCATTGCTCTACTTCCTGCTTCGGTCTTCATTTTAAACCGTATTGTTTCTTCTTCTATTATATATACCGGTGTTTGTTTATCTAGTCCAAGTATCCATCGTATATATTTTGTTTGAATTTTTTCTATTTCGCCTTGTTCTTTCCAACCCCAGATTTCGGCTCCATACATTATAATGCTCGCTATCAATTTATCAAACAGTAACATTCTTAATTTAAAGTTGTTTTTGAATTTTCTTTGCCCTATGCCCCAGATTTGTGGAAGAGCTATGTTTGCTTTTTTTGTTGTTTGCTTTATATGTTCATTCTCTTCACCATTCTTGTGAAATGTATACCCCAAGTATTTGAAAGTTTTTACTTTTTCTATTTCTTTTCCTTCCCATGTCCACGTTTCTTTTGTTTCTCTACCTCTTCCTTTATTGAAAACAACAATCTTGGTTTTTTCTGTGTTTAACACCATGTCTTTTTTCTTTAAGTATATCATTAGTCTCTTCATTATGGAATCCATTTCTTGTTTTGTTTTCGCAACTATTGCCAGGTCGTCGGCATACGATAATGTCCAAAACTTTTTGCTCCCAATTACTATGCCTCCTGTCTGTCCTTTAGTAAAGTGAGCTTCAATGTCTGACATGTAAATTGAGAAAAGAATAGGGCTTAATGGGCACCCTTGCCTAACTCCGCACGTTGTCCAAAAATCATCTCCTTCTTCTCCGTCTATTTTCACCGAATAATGGTTTCAGAGTATATTTCTGCTATTCTTTCTACTAGATTTTCTTCGATGCCAGATTTCGTCAATATGTCAATCATCTTTTTCCTATTTACAATATCGAATGCTGCCTTCAAATCTGCCGTTTTTTTCGTGCAACGTTCTTATTGCCTCTTCTTTTTTAATTGGTTTACCGTCAACATACAGCTTGTTGTATTTTATTATTGCGTGTTTGCCCTCTTTACGCATCTCTTTCATTAATGGTAATAACCGCTTCCTTTCTTCTGCTACTTCTTTTGGGAAGTCTTCTGATATTACGTTGTTTGTTCCTTTCAATAACTTTGTATTTGTTAAAATATCTATTACCTTCCTTCTTGAAGTGAATCTTATTAAAACTGGTCTATTCTTGCGGTCCTTTTTAACTCCAATTCTATATATGTTGTCTATCTCAAAGATGGATATATCTACTTTTAATTTTTGGGTAATTAAATCTAGGCATTCCTTCTCGAGTTCATGTCTACTTGTCTCTCTTTCCAATAATCCGAATATAACAATATTTTTTTGTCTTTTACTGCGCTCTAGTTCTGCCCACCGTTCTTCGTGGTCGATTAATATTTTCTTATGATCATCAAGGGCGTCTGCTGTCATTATAAACCTGTCTTGCATTGTCTTTTTTATAAATGCTATGTCAGTTTTTAAATCTGCTATCGCTTCTAATATTTTTGTTTCCATGTTGTGCTACTAGCTCTATCTGTGCGTTCTAAATAGTAGCTTAGCGTCGGTAATTCAGTTATTGTGACTGTCCTACTTAATTCAAACAGTTACCTGTAAAAACCGCTGGCTAGATGTTACTATTAGACTCTAGATGTCGCTACTAGGTCGCTGCTTCGCTAGCATTTGATATGACATGTAATATGACACCTAGATAACCTATAAGTTGTATGAACTTACTTTTATCTTAATATCCTATTTATCGTTTCTAAGAACCTTGCCTCCACAATATCACAACATCCACAACTTGTAACTACTGCGAAGATATAAGAATCACTAATTTTTGTTTAATTTTGCTCCTTAAAGATTGATAAAACTATTTAGCCACTACACTAGCTCTTCACTCTACCACGTCACTTTCTAAAACCTCAACTTTATTTTTGTAAAAAATCATATAAATATTTGCTTCCGCGCCCGAATTTTATGATTTTTCATGATAATTTAGGTAAATGAAAACATTGCAACAAGAAAATTGCTATTTCAAGTGTGGTAGGTATTCTAGAATCCACCCAATGGAGCTTACAATATACAACGTATTCATCAAAAATAGGTAAAATCTGACTTAATTTTTGTAAAAAATTATATAAATATTTGCTTCCGCGCCCGAATTTTATAATTTTTCATTATATTTTATCTATAGTATAGGTCCAAAAGCATGTTTATGAATGTTTTAACAAAAATATCCATTTCAAAAATAGGTAAAATCTGACTTTATTTTTGTAAAAAATCATATAAATATTTGCTTCCGCGCCCGAATTTTATAATTTTTTATCACATTTTAGCTAAAAGAAAACATTGCAACAAGAAAATTGCTATTTCAAGTGTGGTGGTATTCTGGAATCCAGCCAATGAAGCTTACAATATGCAACGTATTCATCAAAAATAGGTAAAATATGACTTTATTTTTGTAAAAAATCATATAAATATTTGCTTCCGCGACCGAATTTTATTATTTTTCATCATATTTTAGCTAAAAGAAAACATTGCAACAAGAAAATTGCTATTCCAAGTGTGGTAGGTATTCTAGAATCCAGCCCATGTAGCTTACAATATACAACGTATTCATTAAAAATAGGTAAAATCTGACTTTATTTTTGTAAAAAATCATATAAATATTTGCTTCCGCGCCCGAATTTTATGATTTTTTATCATAATTTAGGTAAAAGAAAACATTGCAACAAGAAAATTGCTATTTCAAGTGTGGTAGGTATTCTAGAATCCAGCCAATGAAGCTTACAATATACAACGTATTCATCAAAAATAGGTGAAATCGGACTTAATTTTTGTAAAAAATTATATAAATATTTGCTTCCGCGCCCGAATTTTATAATTTTTCATCATATTTTAGCTAAAAGAAAACATTGCAACAAGAAAATTGCTATTTCAAGTGTGGTTGTATTCTAGAATCCAGCCAATGAAGCTTACAATATGCAACGTATTTATCAAAAATAGGTAAAATCTGACTTTATTTTTGTAAAAAATCATATAAATATTTGCTTCCGCGCCCGAATTTTATAATTTTTCATCATATTTTATCCATAGTATAGGTCCAAAAGCATGTTTATGAATGTTTTAACAAAAACATTCATTTCAAGAATAAGTAAAATCTAACTTTATTTTTGTAAAAAATCATATAAATATTTGCTTCCGCGCCCGAATTTTATAATTTTTCATCATATTTTATTCATTGTATAGGTCCAAAAGCATGTTTATGAATGTTTTAACAAAAATATCCATTTCAAGAATAAGTAAAATCTATCTTTATTTTTGAAAAAAATCATATAAATATTTGCTTCCGCGGCCGAATTTTATGATTTTTTATCATAATTTAGGTAAAAGAAAACATTGCAACATGAAAATTGCTATTTCAAGTGTGGTAGGTATTCTAGAATCCAGCCAATGAAACTTACAATATACAACGTATTCATCAAAAATAGGTAAAATCTAACTTAATTTTTGTAAAAAATTATATAAATATTTGCTTCCGCGCCAGAATTTTATTATTCTTCATTATATTTTATCCATAGTATAGGACCAAAAGCATGTTTATGAATGTTTTAACAAAAATATCCATTTCAAAAATAGGTAAAATCTGACTTTATTTTTGTAAAAAATCATATAAATATTTGCTTCCGCGCCCTAATTTTATAATTTTTCATCAAATTTTAGCTAAAAAAAAACATTGCAACAAGAAAATTGCTATTTCAAGTGTAGTGTTTTCTAGAATAAAGCCAATGTAGCTTACAATATGCAACTTATTCATCAAAAATAGGTAAAATCTGACTTTATTTTTGTAAAAAATCATATAAATATTTGCTTCCGCGCCCGAATTTTATAATTTTTTATCATATTTTTTTCATAGTATTGGTCCAAAAGCATGTTTATGAATGTTTTAACAAAAATATCCATTTCAAGAATAGGTAAAATCTGACTGTATTTTTGTAAAAAATCATATAAATATTTGCTTCCGCGCCCGAATTTTATGATTTTTCATCATAATTTAGGTAAAAGAAAACATTGCAACAAGAAAATTGCTATTTCAAGTATAGTCGGTATTCTAGAATCCAGCCAATGAAGCTTACAATATAAACGTATTCATCAAAAATAGGTAAAATCTGACTTAATTTTTGCAAAAAATTATATAAATATTTGCTTCCGCGCCCGAATTTTATATTTTTTCATTATATTTTATCCATAGTATAGGTCCAAAACCATGTTTATGAATGTTTTAACAAAAATATCCATTTAAAAAATAGGTAAAATCCGACGCTATTTTTGTAAAAAATCATATAAATATTTGCTTCCGCGCCCGAATTTTATAATTTTTCATCATATTTTAGCTAAACGAAAACATTGCATCAAGAAAATTGCTATTTCAAGTGTGGTGGTATTATAGAATCCAGCCAATGAAGCTTACAATATGCAACGAATTCATCAAAAATAGGTAAAATCTGACTTTATTTTTGTAAAAAATCATATAAATATTTGCTTCCGCGACCGAATTTTATAAATTTTCATCATATTTTAGCTAAAAGAAAACATTGCAACAAGAAAATTGCTATTTCAAGTGTGGTAGGTATTCTAGAATCCAGCCCATGTAGCGTACAATATACATCGTGTTCATTAAAAATCGGTAAAATAATGGCTTTATTTTTGTAAAAAATCATATAAATATTTGCTTCCGCGCCCGAATTTTATAATTTTTCATCATATTTTATCCATAGTATAGGTCCAAAAGCATGTTTATGAATGTTTTAACAAAATTATCCATTTCAAAAATAGGTAAAATCTGACTTTATTTTTGTAAAAAATCATATAAATATTTGCTTCCGCGCCCGAATTTTATAATTTTTCATAATATTTTATCCATAGTATAGGTCCAAAAGCATGTTTATGAATGTTTTAACAAAAATATCCATTTCAAGAATAGGTAAAATCTGACTTAATTTTTGTAAAAAGCATATAAATATTTGCTTCTGCGCCCGAATTTTATGATTTTTCATCATAATTTAGGTAAAAGAAAACATTGCAACATGAAAATTGTTATTTCAATTGTGGTAGATATTCTAGAATCCAGCCAATGAAACTTACAATATACAACGTATTCATCAAAAATAGGTAAAATCTAACTTAATTTTTGTAAAAAAATATATAAATATTTGCTTCCGCGCCCGAATTTTATTATTTTTCATTATATTTTATCCATAGTATAGGTCCAAAAGCATGTTTATGAATGTTTTAACAAAAATATCCATTTCAAAAATAGGTAAAATCTGACTTTATTATTGTAAAAAATCATATAAATATTTGCATCCGCGCCCGAATTATATAATTTTTTATCATATTTTAGCTAAAAGAAAACATTGCAACAAGAAAATTACTATTTCAAGTGTGGTGGTATTCTAGAATCCATTCAATGAAGCTTACAATATAAACGTATTCATCAAAAATAGGTAAAATCTGACTTAATTTTTGCAAAAAATTATATAAATATTTGGTTCCGCGCCCGAATTTAATATTTTTTCATTATATTTTATCCATAGTATAGGTTCAAACGCATTTTTATGAATGTTTTAACAAAAATATCCATTACAAAAATAGGTAAAATCTGACGCTATTTTTGTAAAAAATCATATAAATATTTGCTTCCGCGCCCGAATTTTATAATTTTTCATCATATTTTAGCTAAAAGAAAACATTGCAACAAGAAAATTGCTATTTCAAGTGTGGTGGTATTATAGAATCCAGCCAATGTAGCTTACAATATGCAACGTATTCATCAAAAATAGGTAAAATCTGACTTTATTTTTGTAAAAAATCATATAAATATTTGCTTCCGCGACCGAATTTTATAATTTTTTATCATATTTTAGCTAAAAGAAAACATTGCAACAAGAAAATTGCTATTTCAAGTATGGTAGGTATTCTAGAATCCACCCCATGTAGCTTACAATATACATCGTGTTCATTAAAAATAGGTAAAATAATGACTTTATTTTTGTAAAAAATCATATAAATATTTGCTTCCGCGCCCGAATTTTATAATTTTTAATCATATTTTATCCATAGTATAGGTCCAAAAGCATGTTTATGAATTTTTTAACAAAAATATCCATTTCAAAAATAGGTAAAATCTGACTTTATTTTTGCAAAAATCATATAAATATTTGCTTCCGCGCCCGAATTTTTTGATTTTTCATCATATTTTAGCTAAGAGAAAACATTGCTACAAGAAAATTGCTATTTTAATTGTGGTAGGTATTCTAGAATCCAGCTCATGTAGCTTACAATATACAACGTACTCATCAAAAATAGGTAAAATCTGACTTTATTTTTGTAAAAAATCATATAAATATTTGCTTCCGCGCACGAATTTTATAATTTTTTATCATATTTTAGTTAAAAGAAAACATTGCAACAAGAAAATTGCTATTTCAAGTGTGGTGGTATTCTAGAATCCAGCCAATGAAGCTTACAATATAAACGTATTCATAAAAAATAGGTAAAATCTGACTTAATTTTTGCAAAAAATTATATAAATATTTGCTTCCGCGCCCGAATTTTATATTTTTTTATTATATTTTATCCATAGTATAGGTCCAAAAGCATGTTAATGAATGTTTTAACAAAAATATCCATTTCAAAAATAGGTAAAATCTGACGCTATTTTTGTAAAAAATTATACAAATATTTGCTTCCGCGCCCGAATTTTATAATTTTTCATCATATTTTAGCTAAAAGAAAACATTGCAACAAGAAAGTTGCTATTTCAAGTGTGGTGGTATTATAGAATCCAGCCAATGAAGCTTACAATATGTAACGTTTTCATCAAAAATAGGTAAAATCTGACTTTATTTTTGTAAAAAATCATATAAATATTTGCTTCCGCGACCGAATTTTATAGTTTTTCATCATATTTTAGCTAAAAGAAAACATTGCAACAAGAAAATTGCTATTTCAAGTGTGGTAGGTATTTTAGAATCCAGCCCATGTAGCTTACAATATACATCGTGTTCATTAAAAATAGTTAAAATAATGACTTTATTTTTGTAAAAAATCATATAAATATTTGCTTCCGTGCCCGAATTTTATAATTTTTCATCATATTTTATCCATAGTATAGGTCTAAAAGCATGTTTATGAATGTTTTAACAAAAATATCCATTTCAAAAATAGGTAAAATCTGTCTTTATTTTTGTAAAAAATCATATAAATATTTGCTTCCGCGCCCGAATTTTATGATTTTTCATCATATTTTAGCTAAGAGAAAACATTGCTACAAGAAAATTGCTATTTTAATTGTGGTAGGTATTCTAGAATCCAGCCAATGAAGCTTACAATATAAACGTATTCATCAAAAATAGCTAAAATCTGACTTAATTTTTGTAATAAATTATATAAATATTTGCTTCAGCGCCCGAATTTTATAATTTTTCATAAAATTTAATCCATAGTAAAGTTCCAGAAGCATGTTTATGCATGTTTTAACAAAAATATCCGTTTAAAAAATTGGTAAAATCTGACTTTATTTTTGTAAAAAATCATATAAATATTTGCTTCCGCGCCCGAATTTTATAATTTTTCATCATATTTTAGTTAAAAGAAAACATTGCAACAAGAAAATTGCTATTTCAAGTGTGGTGGTATTATATAATCCAGCCAATGAAGCTTACAATATGCAACGTATTCATCAAAAATAGGTAAAATCTGACTTTATTTTTGTAAAAAATCATATAAATATTTGCTTTCGCGACCGAATTTTATAATTTTTCATCATATTTTGGCTAAAAGAGAACATTGCAACAAGAAAATTGCTATTTCAAGTGTGGTAGGTATTCTAGAATCCAGCCCATGTAGCTTACAATATACATCGTGTTCATTAAAAATAGGTAAAATAATAACTTTATTTTTGTAAAAAATCATATAAATATTTGCTTCCGCGCCCGAATTTTATAATTTTTCATAATATTTTATCCATAGTATAGGTCCAAAAGCATGTTTATGAATGTTTTAACAAAAATATCCATTTCAAAAATAGGTAAAATCTGACTTTATTTTGTAAAAAGCATATAAATATTTGCTTCCGCGCCCGAATTTTATGATTTTTTATCATAATTTAGGTAAAAGAAAACATTGCAACATGAAAATTGCTATTTCAAGTGTGGTAGATATTCTAGAATCCAGCCAATGAAACTTACAATATACAACGTATTCATCAAAAATAGGTAAAATCTAACTTAATTTTTGTAAAAAATTATATAAATATTTGCTTCCGCGCCCGAATTTTATTATTTTTCATTATATTTTATCCATAGTATAGGTCCAAAAGCATGTTTCTGAATGTTTTAACAAAAATATCTATTTCAAAAATAGGTAAAATCTGACTTAATTTTTGTAAAAAATCATATAAATATTTGCTTCCGCTCCCGAATTTTATATTTTTTTGTCATATTTTAGCTAAAAGAAAACATTGCAACAAGACAATTGCTATTTCAAGTGTGGTGGTATTCTAGAATCAAGCCAATGAAGCTTGCAATACGCAACGTATTCATCAAAAATAGGTAAAATCTGACTTTATTTTTGTAAAAAATCATATTTAATATTTGCTTCCGCGACCGAATTTTATAAATTTTCATCATATTTTGGCTAAAAGAAAACATTGCAACAAGAATAATGCTATTTCAAGTGTGGTAGGTATTCTAGAATTCAGCCCATGTAGCTTACAATATACAACGTATTCATTAAAATTAGGTAAAATCTGACTTAATTTTTGTAAAAAATCATATAAATGTTTGCTTCCGCGCCCGAATTTTATGATTCTTTATCATATTTTAGCTAAAAGAAGACATTGCAACAAGAATATTGCTATTTCAAATGTGGTAGGTATTTTAGAAACCAGCCCATTTAGCTTACAATATACAACGTATTCATCAAAAATAGGTAAAATCTGACTTTATTTTTGTAAAAAATCATATAAATATTTGCTTCCGCGCCCGAATTTTATTATTTTTCATCATAATTTAGGTAAAAGAAAACATTGCAACAAGAAAATTGCTATTTCAAGTGTGGTCGGTGTTGTAGAATCCAGCCAATGAAGCTTACAATATAAACGTATTCATCAAAAATAGGTAAAATCTGAATATTTTTTGTAATAAATTATATAAAAATTTGCTTCCGCGCCCGAATTTTATAATTTTTCATTAAATTTTATCCATAGTACAGGTCCAAAAGCATGTTTATGAATGTTTTAACAAAAATATCCATTTTAAAAATAGGTAAAATCTGACTTTATTTTTGTAACAAATCATATAAATATTTGCTTCCGCGCCCGAATTTTATAATTTTTCATCATATTTTAGCTAAAAGAAAACATTGCAACAAGAAAATTGCTATTTTCATTGTGGTGGTATTCTAGAATCCAGCCAATGAAGCTTACAATATGCAACGTATTCGTCAAAAATAGGTAAAATCTGACTTTATTTTTGTAAAAAAAAATATAAATATTTGCTTCCGCGACCGAATTTTATAATTTTTCATTAAATTTTATCCATAGTACAGGTCCAAAAGCATGTTTATGAATGTTTTAACAAAAATATCCATTTTAAAAATAGGTAAAATCTGACTTTATTTTTGTAACAAATCATATAAATATTTGCTTCCGCGCCCGAATTTTATAATTTTTCATCATATTTTAGCTAAAAGAAAACATTGCAACAAGAAAATTGCTATTTTCATTGTGGTGGTATTCTAGAATCCAGCCAATGAAGCTTACAATATGCAACGTATTCGTCAAAAATAGGTAAAATCTGACTTTATTTTTGTAAAAAAAAATATAAATATTTGCTTCCGCGACCGAATTTTATAATTTTTCATCATATTTTAGCTAAAAGAAAACATTACAAAAAGAAAATTGCTTTTTCAAGTGTGGTAGACTCTGAGATAGCGCGT